>JAIFGZ020000441.1:600000-980433 GCA_019925245.2 Oryza australiensis
CCAAGCTGGGTAAAAAAAAAATACTTGTATGTGATATATATCTTCAGGTAAAAACAGAAACTCACCTTTCAAGTTGGCAGCTTCTTTAATAGAATCGCAAGGTGAATTAACACGGGACAGCTCCTGCATTATGGGATTAAACATGTTTTTCAACAGCTAAACATAGGTACATCTTAACATATGTAATATAATTATGCAAAGGTGACTATCCTACCTTCTTAAAGACCTCATGGAATGCTTCCATTGCACTTTTATTCTCTCGCTTCAGCATCTGCATGCAATGAGCTCAAATATAAAATGAATATCAATATGATTCATGCTCTTCCAAGAGAAAAGACAAATGGCACAGCTTTTCAAGTTTGAAAGCCCAAACCAGCTTTTTCAAGCAGTTGTATTATAACCATTCTAAACTGGTTCATGTTATCATACTGTCAGCGATAACCTGGTAAGCCGAGGAAAATAAACAAAGCAACCAAATATAATTTTAGGGTAAGACTTTTATACTTCTATTCTTAGCAGTCCAAAAGACAAGGCTGAAAAATAGAAAACAATTAAAAAACCCAAATCAACTCTAAAATTAAGTTCTAAAATCAAATTCTGGCTGTGGCTTATAAGCCAACAACCAGCCAAGCAAGCACCTAGTGATCTCATGGTTGCCATGGATAACAATTAAAAGTTTAGAACAGGCCAACTGTGATTTAGAGGCATCCAATTCCAATGGACTATAGTATACCCCAAAGAGCTATCTGTGACCATGTGAAAATCTCCTTTCACTTCTTCATTCTCTCTCCCATTCACTCCATTCTCACACTTGATGTGGCACATTTTTTTCCCTCCACTGCCATGCTGCTACTACCGAATCCTGCACGTGCTGCCGCTGCACTTAGATCTGACATCATGCCCGAAGCATTCAAACTGTAGAGTTGAAAACAATTGTGTTGTGTAATTGAAAGTTGTGATTTGCAGTTGAAATTTGTTTTATTTTCGTAGTTTAAAGTTTGAACCATGATTTATAATATTGGGAATTTTATGGCTCAAAGTTTGAAATGCAGTTGGGAGTCGATTTGTTCAATTTGGAAGTTTTTGACTTGAGAGGTTTAAAGTGAGGGGAACATGAAAGGATAAATGGAGAATGACTGTGAGTTATGGAACTCATGGTCAACTGTGTCAGGCACTTTCTTTCTATATCTACAATGAGTGGCTCGGAAGCAATGACAATATATCAGTATCCTTATAAATAGATATTGTGCATACCATTTTGAATTCCATGTTAGACTTCCAAGGGTCTACACACATGCTGAAAATAGTAAAAGAAATAAACTTTTGTCACCAGAATATCATGGAAAGAAAAAGAAGGCATAGCACATTAGTAAGATTCCTTACTGTACACATGTGCCATACAACCGAACTGGAACATGATGCTTGGCTGTCTTCTTAGGCTTGCTGCTGATACAAGAATTATCAACGACCTTGAATTCAGGGGAAAAAACAAAACCAGTGTAAATATACACATGGGAAAACTAGGAACATGGCCAAAGTAGCAGTCAGAAAAACTCTACTTCTTATCTTCTGCATCATATATACATAAAGATGGTGTCATTAACATCTGAACTTCAAAAAGAAGTACATGCCAATTTCATATATCTACAAATGTCAATCTATTATCCCAGCCAACGTTAATATTTTACGTTTTAGAATATAGCCTGCCTAATGTACCGTTCACTGGAAATATCTTATGAAAGAACGATACTTTGTGCATTCAAAGTCGAAGTCTGGAAGATGTATGCATCGTACCTGTGCTGGCCACCACGAGCCAGTGTGCTTAACCCATGTAATATCTCCTAATCGGAAATTGTGCCTCAAGTTATCTTCTGAATGCTTAGAAAATGATTGGCCTTCATGACTGGCATCATCTTTCTCTGCAAGCTCTTTCACCATGATGGTTAGTTCAGACCTGCACCAGCACAGAGTAAGAAGGAAACAATTGTTATAGAGATTGTCCACAAGATCAACTTGAATCATCTCTAAAGGGAGAACAACACAGCTTCAAGACCCTATTGATGCAAAAACTAGCTATTCCTACAATTGCACAGCTCATTCCATGAATCCATGCCAGGTAAAAAAGAATAACACTTGACATTCAAGTCTAACATCAGAATTTGGTCAAAGGTAAAATGCTAAAAATGTAAATTCTCCATTGTCGCTCTCTACTTAAGCAAAATCTGCTCACTTCATGCTCAGGTGTTAGTTTATGTCATATTCAACACTACAAAACCACAATCTAAAACAAATGTACATTCGGGTCACCTTTCACAGCCAGATGCTACGTCATCAATGCAACAGGACAGGTAGAATGCAGCTCGATAATCACCATGGCAGGGATTGACCTAACGCGGGGGCTAAACCCCACTCCAGTGGCGGATCTAACATGGGACATGGGGGTTCAGTTGAACCCCCAAACTTTTTGGGAACCATCAAACTGTTATTAGTATTTTCTAAGGTTACGGCAAATTTCTAGAACAGAAGCTAGGGTTAACGCAAATTCGAGAAAAAGTGCGTGGGTAGAGAGAGATGGGAAAGAGGATGTGCGTAACGGATGCGGCGGAAGCAGCAGGACGAACGACGGCGACCCTGCTCGCTCGCGCGCGCGCTGGATGGGGATCGGCGCAGGCGGCGGTGGCGGAGATGTGCTCACCAGGATGCGGCGGAAGCAGCAGGACGAACGACGGCGCCCTGCTCGCTCGCGGGATGGATGGGGATCGCGGCGGCGTCGGCGGGCAAACTGACGAGGAGGGGTCAGGATAGCTCACGCACGACAAAGGCCAACTATACGTCCAAATGGCGAGGGTAATATAGTAATTTCGCCTAGCACTCAATCCACTGGATTGCACATCATATCCCCCCTACCCAAACGATACCATTTTCCAAGCGGAGCCCTCGGGGTTGCACCTTTGAGACGATGGATTTTTATTTTAACTTTTTTATAGGGTTAAGATGGTGGTAAATATTATGTATGTATGGACAGGGCTGAAAGGACCGTGACGTGTCGGTCCACTACTGAGGTTGGAGCCTAGACATGGCCCAATAAGATATTAGGTTGTGTCGTGTCGGTCTTGCACGATTAGGGTACGTGGGCTGTGTGAATTTCCGTTAGCCCAAATTTGATATATAATGTAGGCAGAGTCCGTTTGATCCTGCTGCACAAACTTCAGTGAAGCTCTGACGAGGTTCTCCGCTCATCGATAGCATATTTCTTTTTCTCCTCGTCAAGCATCATCATGGCCCTTTACTTCCTACTTCCTCTTCCTCGAGCCGGTGAGGCCCCAAACGACGACACACTTAGTGGATGTGCTTACGAATGGGGTTGGTCGCGCCACCACGCTGCAGTGCAGGCCTATGCCAACGAGCGCCCACCATCGCTTCCTCTGCCTTGAGCCCCTGGCTTCCTCAATTCTTCCATTCTCCTTTCCTCCCGGCGCCTGCTCGAATGCTACTTGCTCGATCGGCGACTATTCGCCAGTCGTCGGTCGCCATCATGCCGCACGGGCTAGGGCATGCCATGTCATGCTGGTTCGCTACATGCACTTATCGTGTTGGCATGCTGGGTTAGGTAGCAGCCCAAGCACGATATGGCTAGACGGGGCGTGCCTGTATGACCCACAGCATGACCCACAGCCAAACGATTCGCATTGTACCCAGACCGTGAACTATACATGTGGGCCCAAGTGGACTCGGAAAGACCTAGCCCATTTGATAACCTATAGAAGGATTTGACAAATTCATAGCCATTCTTATGTATATATGGATGAGATCAATTAAGACACCTCTTAATTGACTTGATTAGTGTCGAATTAAAGGGAAACTATTTATTTTAAGATGTTCCCTTTCATAATAGCGATTACGCTCCAGCCAACCCTAAAAAAATAACACATTATTTTCCCAAAATAAAATACAAGTATAATATAATCTAGAAAACATATCCATTTTCTTCTTGTTTTTATTAGATCAATTTCAAGTAGAGCTGTCCGAGACAAAATTTATTTTGCACAATGAGGATAAACCGATCCCATAGAGATATATACATTTGTATTGCTTATCTCATTGGTTAAAAAGAATATATTTTCTCACTAAATCAACAATGTTAAGAGAGTTAATTAGGAGAAATTAATCCCAGGGATATGATAGATATTTTTGCAACTACACCGAGTGATTTTAGCACAACTCTAGAGGAATTATACCACACAAGGAGTCGAAGTCGACACTGAGCAGACGAGAAAATATCCTCAAGGCACCCAGCATGATGATTTTCTCTTCCTTCTTAGCCACAATCACGCAGGGATACTTGGCCACATGGGAATATGAGATATCGATACCTTTTTTGATATTTTTCATTTATTTTTTCCCTTTTACTTATATGCTATTTAAACTAATATTTTTAATCAAATAGATAATTAATTTTCAACCCAAAACAAATATATTATCAAAATATATTAAATTCTAATTTTAATGAAACTAATTTGGTGTCGTCGTAGATGTTAAGAATTTTTTATATAAACTTGATCAAACTTAAGTGAATTTGACTAGAAAAAGTCCACACAACTTATAATATGAAAGAAATGGAGGGTGTAGTAATTATCATGACATATTAATAATATTAGTTAATAATAATTTTTACATGAGTTACTAGTAATTACTTTGACATCATGTTGCTTAACTAATTTTTAGAATTTAGGAGATATTTTTCCTTAAGAATCTAGAATTCTCTTAACTAATTATATATGAAGACAATATTTAATGCTACATATAGTCATATAAATATCTATAATTTGTATGGATAAATTATAATAAATTAGAGAGTGACATTTATTATGAATCAAATGACCATAGTGCACTATAAATATTATTCAAGTGTTATGTGACTTTTACTATATACAATTGCATATCTTATGTTATGTTATATAACTTAAAATTCATTATATGGGTACAACATTTATTTGCTATTATATATTTCAATGCATTTTTATCTAAATTCGGTTAACATTAGAGAAATTTAAATTAGGAAAAACTAAAATTTATAATATAGAAAAGATGATTTAAATAGCAAAAAAACTAATGTTAATTTCTATAAATATTTAGGAAAACACTATAAAATAAAATATTAGAAATACATAATATTATACAATAATAAGATATTATATTATTTTATAAACTAACTAGTTTACCGAACCTAGTCAAAAAATCGTACGCCCTGACCCACTCCCTCTCTCCTAAACTAAACCACTATATGAAATAGTAGAGTACCTATAGATGGCCAAACGGGCGACACAGGTGAGGCAGGGCCCGTTTAGGCACGGTTTCTGTAACGGGCCGTATCGTGCCGGCCCACGTGCCTCACTCTCGGCCTAAGCACGACCCACGGACGGCACGCCATGCGCAAGGCCCACGGGCCGACACCGGCATAGCCGACCGTTGAGCACAGTGCAGATTCAAAAAAAACCCAGCGACCCTATTCATAGTTAAAAAATAAAAATTGAAAATAAAAGTTAAAAAAATAATGATATATTCCTCATGTTGAAAATATGAAAAAATGGTCTATTCATCGTCTTGAAAAAAATGATAGATTCATCATGTTGAAATTATTGAAAGAAAATTCACACTTACTATTGCAAAAGAATATGCTAAAAATAGTAATGACCTTTATTGATGTTTATATCATTATAGGATAAAATGATACATTATGCCTCGTTAAAAACTGTGTCATGTAAAAACTCATAGGAAAAACTGAGAAAACCATGACAAAGAAAAGAGTACAGCTCAAAGCTCACAACTACTTCTAACAAAGTTTTATTAGGGTTGATCTAGATCTAAGTAGAGTTGCTCGAACTGGACGGCCAATTCTTGGTTGTCAGCAGTGTATTGGGCATGTTGTCTAGCTAGCTCCCAGTCTTTTAACGCTTAGTAGCATTTCGACGTGGTCACTACTCAGATTTGTCCTCCGGTCTTCGATGATTCGGCCGCATAGACTGAAGGCTGATTCGGAGGACATTGTCGTCACGGGCACCATCAACACATCCCGTGCTAGTTTTGAAAGTACGATATATGCTATCTTTTGGTCATTATACTACTCGAGGACGTTGAAGTCTTGTGCTGCATGATGGATGGTGTCGCTGTCCAAATAACTGGACTGAAGGTCCGTAGATGTCGCCTAGAGGGGGTGAATAGGTGATCCTGAAGTTTTCTTGGAAAGGCAGCGGTTAAAACACACAGTCACCGGAACTTTCGGTACTTAACCCCGGAACTTCCGATCAGCGCAAGCTGTTAGGAACTTCCGTGTTACTGTCTGGAACCTCCGGTGTTCTGTGACTTAAAAGAATCTGAGCTCAAATTTAAATACTTTCTACACAGGTATATTGCTAACAACAGAGAGAATCACATAGGCAATAGAGACAAGCAATAGTAAGAAAATAAATAGCACACGAGACACAAGGATTTTTTACTTGAAGTTTGGATTCAACGAATCCTACTCTCCGTTGAGGAACTCCGTAGAGTTGAGTCTCAATTAACCCCTTGCCTCACCAAGCACAACCCTGGGAAGAAGTCTACGGTCTTCAATTCCAACGTTTCTAGGTTCTTGCCTAGAGATCGAATTGACCACAAAGATCCACATTTGATCCACTAGCGAGAACCACAAACGTGAATTGCTCTACCTAGACAACTTCCAAAAGATCAGCTTGATTTGTCACTATTCATACCTTGTTTCCTTGCGGAGGAGAGGTGATCCTTCACAAACTTTCCCGGGCCATCCATAATTTTCTGGAGACTCGCGGGAGACACCTAACCGCCTAGGAGATTGCTCTCCAAGAGTAATAGACACCACTCCAAACCCCTGCAAGAATCACCAAGTGCTCAAGTCACCTAGCTCTATCACTCTCATAATCACACCAATCACTCAATCTTCTCACAAATTTGGTTTTGTGGCTTAAGAATTGAATTGAAATGAGCTAGAACACCATAGGAGAGGCTATGGGACTGAAATGTGAAATTTGGACGGCAAAAAATGGGCTAGGGACAAGGTGGGATATATATAGGTACACGCTTATGTCACCTAGCCATTACTCACATAGCCTGCTGGAATACGGACTGAAAGTTCTGGTCTGGGACTACCGAAAGTTTCGGCCAGCACTTAGTACTCAGTACTTGGCTGTGAGGTGAAGATGTCCAGAAGTTTCGGCTTGGGACCTCAGAACTTCCGATCGACTTTCTCTGCCATGGGAGGGAGTAATTTCCAAAAATTCTCACTCAAGAATATTCTGACCGAGAGCACTTAGGTCATCTCATGGCATGAGTTTCACCCCTCTTAATAGTATGATTTTTTCTAAAACTCAAGATTCAAGAAAAACAGTGCTATAAACCGTCGTTGAATCTCTTTCCCTTTTTGCAATTGATATTTGAGGGTTCTTCATTCTCTAGACCTGCACAACTAAGCATCTAGGGACTAATTTTTCTACACTCATCTCAATTAAACGCATTAGTCCCTTAACCAAATTGTCATTAACCACCAAAACCCACTTAGGGGGCTAGATGCACTTTCAATCTCCCCCTTTTTGGTGGTTGATGACAACTTGGTTAAATCTTTACAAAAGATAGGAGTAAATGAAGTTTTGAGTAGAAAGAGTTAGTTAGAGCTCCCCCTAAAAGTATGATAGGTGAAATAGAGAGAATTACATATGCATTATTGATAGAAGACGTTTAGGGAAAATTCTAACCAACTCATTTTACCCAGAGGGATGCAACAAAGGTGAAATGATACAATTTAAGTACATATGACATGTCAAGCACTCAAAGAAATTGAAAATAACATTTCACCATTCACAAATCACACAAGAGATCGTGCAAATAAGCCTAATTAATATCATAAGGTCTAGCAATCATTACATCCCAGCACACATAAGTTTCACATGTCCAAACGATAATAGATGGCCTAAGATAGATGCACGGTCGAAAGTTCCGGTCACTAGGTCCGAAACTTTCGGTCGGCTGACAGAACAACACGACAGGAAGCACCAAAAGAGTGAAATGACACCCCTGCTTTCTCAATCTTCTCCCCCTTTGGCATCAAGACACCAAAAAAGGGATAAGAGAGAAGGGAAGTCACTCGGACTCATCAGAGTTGGCGATGATCTCGGTGTCGCCGGAGTGAATGTTGTCGTCGCCACCACGAGAGGAGTCCTCAACGACGTCTGTGGCGCTACCGAAGCCAACAGCTGGGGAAGCCGCAGCAGGAGAGTCGTCCTCTGCCTCGTCGTCCTCCGCCTCCGAGTGCAAGGACACCTCAGTGAAGGCCCGAGGAACAGAGGTAGAGGTCCCCTCACCCGCAGCAACATCACGGGCGGTCTCAAACGCCGCTAACGGGTCCTCAAAAACTTCCTCCTCAGAGTCATCAGAGACCGCCTGACCGGCCTCCCGCCGAAGCTGCTTCTGACGCCGCTCAATCTTCTTAACCTTGGAGGCGGTCTTGGCGCAGAGATAGAAGATCGAGCGCAGCACCCTCTTGAAGGGAGAGCTGGAGCTCGAGCCCGAAGGGCGTGAAGGAGCGGAGGAAGGTCCAGCACCTGAAGCGGAGCCATGGGATCCTGGAGGAGGCATCCTGGGTGCAACCGGCACATGAGGACGGAACGACTTGTGCTGTTCGTCATAGATGTAGAAGAATCCGGTCACATTGTTGATCATCTTCATGATGAAGAGAGCATACACACACCCCCGCTTGGGATCGCAGGCGATGTTGTAGATCTCGAACTAGATAAGTTTGGCGACACTAAAGGGCGGCTGATTAAGTCGCATGCGACTCAGGAGATGCGCATGGCGCGCAAGAAGAGCAGTTGCATCCCCGGCTTTAGGAAGCAGGGTCCACCTGAAGACGGAGACATAAAAGAAAATGACACAAGGAAACACAACAAAACAAGAAGGTGCAAAGAGGATTCAAACCTAAAGATGGAGTAAAGAAGCTTGTATTGAGGTAGAAGCCCCTTTGTCGTCCCAAGACAGTCACGAGGAGCATCTGGTGCGTAGAGGAATCTGGTGCGCACCGTGGGAATGGGGTCTTCTGACTGAATGTTGGGACGGTTCAGATCTTCTGGATCCAACCCCAAGATCTCTACAAACTGAGGCAGAGACACTTTGTAAGGGCGTCCTTCTGTCCTCCACTTCATGAAGGGAACCCCGTTCTTTGTGGAGCCGAAGAAGACAGTGGCATAGAACTGACCTATAACCTCAGTGTTCCAGTAGTAGTCGAGGCATAGGCCATCCTTGATGTTCTTGACTTCACAGACATGCATCAGCTTGTTGAAAATGGGATTGTTCTTGGACAGAAGATATCCCCAGTCAAGATACTTCATCTCCACAACCCGATTGGTCCGGGAAAGAAAGACTGAATTGTACCAATCGAGCTGAAAGAGAGTCCGTAAACGGGGATCCAGGGACTCCTGAGGCACGGTATCCGGATCCACCAAGCAATCACGACCACACCGGACTATCTGCTTGAGATAGTTAATCCTCTGGCGCCCAGTGTGGTGAGGAGGATCAACATCATATCCCTGAGCTGTGTACAGCTCGATGGGATTTCCCCAGGAGCCGGGTTCCCTAGGCTGTGGACGGGAAGAGGTGGAACGCTAAGCTGCACAAGGTGCATTTGCGGGCTGAGAACCGCCAGCACCCTCGTCTCCGGTAACACGAATGATCAGAGGCCGGTTCCGAGTAGCACGGGTTGGAGGAGTCTGATCCCGACGCATATCCTCTTGCGGTGCCTTTTCTTTGCCGAGACGTCCTCGAGGGCCTCGAATGGGATGAGTATTGTCATCATCCCCCGAGACGTCCTAGCGAGCCTTCTGACGCTTTTCATGAGCCATGCTGACACTGCAATAAGGATTAAACAAGCATGAGGACGTTGCAGTGGCAAGACGAGAGATAGGAAAGATGGAGGGGGGCTGACTGCACAGGGACCGAAAGTTCCAGTCCAGGAACACCAGAACTTCCGGTGTGCTTGGCAGCCACACAGCCCCCAGCCGAAAATCAACCGCATTGCCTCAAAATGGATAGATCGGCCATCTACAAGATCCTAATCGAGTTTCTAACCAAAAGGTTTTCTCCTTAGGTCCAAGAATTGATAGATTGGGGAAAAAGAAGGTGAAACTGGGGAGATGAATCGAAAGAAGTACCTCGGGCGAACGGAAGTCGAAAACAAGCGCGGGGCGTTGATCCTTGACCAAAAACAACCGAAAAATGATCAAGAGTGAAGAGAGAACACGGTGAGAAACTCAGATCGCCGGGAGAGGGGAGAGAGAGGAGAGAGGCGGTGGCAGTTTGAGAGTGAGGAGTAGGGTTTGGTCGTCGGCCTCCCTTGGGACTTAACACCCCGACTACCGGAACTTCTGGTCAGACCTGACCGAAACTTCCGGTCACGCTCGAAAAATAGACAGAGAGAAAATATCAAAAGTTCTGGGCTGGGGTCCGAAACTTCCGATAGGAAGCTGAAGGGAGGAGTCTAAGGAAGGATTGGACATGTCAACAAATGCGACACATGTGACCAGCACGCAAGCAATCAGTACATAACAATGGTCACAATGCATCACATAAAGAACAAAAGCGAAGATTTCGCAATCAAAACAGGCACATAACAATTTTCACAAATATTTTGAAAAGGGTTTCTGAGCAAAAAGGAAATGTTTGAATCTCATTTTCATATCAAAACCAGCTTTTACCCAAGAAGCGATTTCAAGATACAAAGGTTCAATTTCGATTTACACTCAATTTGATTCATGCTTGACTATTGGTTAGCCAACCAATTCTCAACAAATGTTGCGAGAATCCAAGATATTTAGCTCACTCCTAAGCTCAAGAAATGGTGGTGAATGTCTATGTGTTTGGTTCTCGAGTGTTGGACGGGATTGTTGGTTAGTTTTATGGCGCTCTCATTGTCACGTAGGAGTGGAATCTTGAAAAATTGTAGCCAAAGTCTTGTAGGGTTTGTTTCATCCAAAGGAGTTGAGCACAACAAGAACTGGCGGCTATATACTCGGCTTGTGCGGTGGATAGGGCAATGGAGTTTTGCTTCTTGGAGGACCAAGAAACAAGAGATCATCCAAGGAATTGGCATGTGCCGGTAGTGCTCTTGCGATCAACCTTACACCCGGCATAATCCGAATCGGAATAGCCAATAAGCTCAAAGGCACAACCCTTAGGATACCACAAGCCAAGGTTAGGAGTGTGCATCAAATACCAAAGAATTCTCTAACGACAATCAAATGACATTCTTTGGGTGCCGCTTAAAAGCGAGCACACATGCACACACTAAGCATGATATCGGGTCTAGATGCACAAAAATAAAGCAAGGATCCAATCATGGAGCGATACACCTTTTGGTCCACGCTTTTGTCGTTTTCATCGAGATCCAAATGACCATTGGTAGGCATTGGCGTCTTGGTGGGCTTTGCATCCTCCATCCCAAACTTCTTGAGTACGTCTTTCAAATACTTTGTTTGGGAGATGAAGGTCCCTTCGTTGAGTTGCTTGACTTGAAGCCCGAGGAAGAATGTGAGCTCACCCATCATCGACATCTCGAATCTCTTGGTCATTATCCTACTAAACTCTTCACTAAATGAGACATTAGTTGAGCCAAATATTATGCCATCGACATAAATTTGGCAAACAAACAAATCATTTTTGAATTTCTTAGTGAAGAGAGTAGTATCGGCTTTGCCTATCTCAAAGCCATTTTTGAGAAGAAAATCCCGAAGGCATTCATACCAAGCTCTAGGGGCTTGCTTGAGCCCATAGAGTGCCTTGTGAAGCTTGAACACATGATTTGGATATTTGGGATCTTCAAAGCCAGGTGGTTGCTCAACAAACACCAATTCGGAGATTGGTCCATTCAAGAAAGCACTCTTGACGACCATTTGATATATCTAAAATCATGGTTAGCGGCATAGGCTAAAAGAATACGAATGAACTCAAGACGAGCAACCAGCGCAAAAGTTTCACCAAAGTCGAGGCCCTCGACTTGAGTGAACCCTTGTGCCACTAACCGAGCTTTGTTGCGAGTGACTACTCCATTCTCATCTTGCTTGTTGCGAAAGATCCACTTGGTGCCAATCACATTTTGATTAGGTCTCTCCACCAATGACCACACTTGATTGCGAGTAAAGTTGTTCAATTCTTCTTGCATGGCCATCACCCAATCCGAATCACCAAGCGCATCCTCCACTTTAACTGGTTCAAAAGGAAAGAGAAAAGAATAATTCTCACAAAAACTTACAACACGAGATCGAGTGGTTACCCCCTTTTGAATATCTCCAAGAATGTTGTCGACGGGGTGATCTCGTTGAGCGGTGTGATGTATCCTTAGATGGTGCACCGTGGGGATTACAGCCTGATCAGGTAGCTCTTGAGTGCCCTCAGCATCGAGCCCATCCACTTGTGCCGGAGGCACGGCTTCATGTCCAGCCTCTCGGAGGTTCCGGCCTTCTGGGCCCGGAACTTCCAGTGGACCTGATGCCCGGATGTTCCGATCCCTAGGGCTCGGAGCATCTGACTGGATGTTCCAGGATATGTGCACCGGAACTTCCAATATCTCATTTTCTTGACTTGTTGAAGAACCATTGGCTGTCGACAACGGAGGTTGATCACCATTCACTTGATCATCCTGCGTCTCGACTAGTCGTATGTTGCCAATAGCCTTCGTCGCAATAGCCTTGTTTGGGTCCACATTATCTACAACATGTACCATAATTTGCTCTCCTTGGGAGCCGTTAGATTCATCAAATGTCACATCCCTAGTGATCTCAACAATACCGAAGGTCTTGTTGAAAACCCGATAGGCATGGACATTTGATTCATAACCGAGTAAGAAGCCCTCATCCACCTTAGGTGCAAACTTAGATGAACGAGGTCTCTTACTCAAAATAAAACACTTGCTCCCAAAGACACGAAAATAGGAAACGTTAGGCTTTTTACCACTCAAGAGTTCATAGGAAGTCTTCTTCAAAAGCTTGTGAAGGTAAAGACGGTTGATGGCATGGCATGCGATGCTCACGGCTTCCGCCCAAAAGACATCGAAGATATTGTACTCATTAAGCATCGTCCTAGCCACTTCAATGAGTGTACGGTTCTTCCTCTCAACGATGCCATTTTGAGGTGGACCATATGGCGCGGAGAACTCGTGTTTGATGCCTTCTTCATCAAGAAATTCCTCCACTTGAGTATTCTTGAATTCTCCTTCATTGTCGCTTCGCACTCGCTTGATGGAGAGATCATATTGATTTTGGGCTTGTTGAGCGAAGTGCTTGAAGACTTCTTGAGCTTTACTCCTATGCTTAGATAAGGCACGAGTTTGAATAGGTCCATGTGAAGAAGCTCGAGTGGTGTTGAGGAGGTCATGATGTTCTTGATAGGTGGGTTTCCAACTTGCTTCCCGGCTTGACAAGCGCTACACACACGATCTTTCTCAAAGGTTGCATTAGTAAGACCGAAAATGTGTTCCCCTTTTAAAAGAGTTGACAAATTTCTCATCCTTACATGGGCTAGCCTTCGATGCCATAGCCAACCCATGGAGGATTTAGCCATTAAGCAAGCTTCGAGGTTTACTCTATCTATGTCAAAATCAACAAGATAGAGATCACCCTTCAACTTTCCCTTAAAGGCCACGGATGAGTCATCTCTCCTAAAAACGGTCACATACTCGTCGGTGAACAAGCAATTGTAACCCATTTTGCATAATTGTGAAACAGAAAGAAGATTATAGCTCAATGACTTGACAAGAAGGACATTGGAGATGGATTGATCATTTGAGATAGCAATTTTATCAAACCCAATTACCTTTCCTTTGCCATCATCTACAAATATGATATTTTTGTGATTTTCTCCTTCCTCATCAAGACTTGACAAAAGAAATTCCGCAAGAACCACAAGAGTAAGGTGGTTGCTCACTTCAATGGAGGTCACAATGATGAGTATCGTGCTTGTGTGTGGGTGCCCAAGGCGCTTATGGCTAATATTCGAGGACCCAAACTTCGACAAGTTTGGGTACCTAAAATCCTAGCATGACTTTCTTTTGTAGGCATACTCCTCCGGTGGATCAAGTTGGATGGTAGACAGCGGATGCACCAACCATATGACAGCGGATCAAGAAGTTTGGGTCCTCGAATGTTAGCCATAAGTGCCTTGGGCACCCACACACAAGCACAATACTCATCATTGTGACCTCCATTGAAGTGAGCAACCACCTTACCGTTGTGGTTCTTGCGGATCACAAATGACTCATAGTATATACCTTCTGGCCGGAACTTCCTGGCCCTGGGCCCGAAACTTCCTGCCAGCTCCCTGGTTGTGGTAGAGGTCCGGAACTTTCGGTTGTTTCTACCGGAACTTCCGAGAATTTCTCTCTGTCCGAAAGATTTCCTTGCTCGGAACTTCCGATCAGCTGATCCGAAGCTTCCGGAACTCTGACCAGCCAGGGAACAGCTTACCTTGCTTGCTTGTGGGGCTTCTCCTTCTTTGACAAACTTCAAGCATGGCTTCCCGTTCACAATTGCCCTTCTTGAGGGCTTGCTTTCTTCGGAGAATCCAAGACCATGCCCATTTTTGTTGACATGGGTGGCTATGGTTTTGTAGAGGGCGTCTTTTGAGTGAAAATTCTTCAAACACCCATATTTCACCAAAGTACCCAACCTCTCATTTTCCTTCTTGAGTTCTGCTATAGCTTCAAGGTTAGTTGCATAGGAATCCAAATCAAAGCTATAACATCTAGCATAACCATTGCTAGAGGAGGCATTGGACGACTTGGCGGCTTCATTGGAGGAAGAGGTGCTATTCCAAAGAGTATCAAATTGCACTTCAAGCGCTTTGTGACTTTGGTCCAATGTCACAAGCTTCTCTTGGAGTGAGTCATTGATATCCTTTAGGCTAGCCATTGATCCATTGACCAAAGAGAGTTATTCGGTCAATTTCTCAATACTCTCTCGCTCCTTAGCCAACTCCTCCTCTAGGGTAAGGTTTCTCTTCTTTTCAAGAATGAGCAAGTCCTCTTGCCTTTCGAGGGATTTCTTCTTGTAGTCCAATGTCTTCATTAGCTTAGCCACATGTTGCATTGCCGGTTTGCTAAAGCTTTTCATCATATCATCTAAATCATCCTCACTTCCCTCATCATTCTCAAGATCATCATCAATAGAGAGCTTGGATGAGGGTATTACCTTGCGCCCATGGGCCATGAAGCAAGAAGGGTTGGTGTAGGTGTAGCCCTCATCATCACTCAAGTTGGAGAAGAGACACTCCTCGGTGGGTTATGAAGACTTGATGGCGATGGTGGCAACTCCTCCATCACCACCATCCTTCTCCTCGGGATCCTCCTCATCACCGGAATACCGCACCTCTTCAATGCAAGCTCACCCAAGTTTCTTCTTGACCATCTTTGGCTTGCCTTCATTGTTCTTTGGACACTCGGCGATGAAGTGACCATATTCACCACATTGAAAGTAAGCTCTCTTGGATTGGCGAGCTCTTCCTTTGTCTTCACTTCTCTTGCTCTTGCCAAATCCTCCTCGGCGAAGGTATTGCTTGAACTTCCTCACCATAATAGCCATCTCTTCATCATCACTTTTATCTTCACATGATGCTTGATCACTTGAGGCCTTCAAAGCGACTTACTTGTTCTTGATCATTGCCACATTCTTGGCCATTTGCTTGACCTCCTTTGCTTCTTCTTCTAGCATCTCATGAGCAACAATTCTTCCAAGGATGTCACTTGGTGTGAGCCTCTTGAAGTCCTTTCTCTCACCGATGAGAGTGACCAAGGTAGGTTTTCTTGGTCCAAAGGCTCGAAAAAGTCTCTTAACCATCACGTGATCTGTCAAGTCTTCACTTCCAAGGCTTCGAATCTTGTTGACCAAGATCATCATCCGGTCGTACATCTCTTGAGGAGTCTCATTATCTTCCATCACGAATCTTCCGAGCTTTCCTTCCAAGAGCTCAATCTGGGACTCTCTCATTCCAGGGGTGCCTTCATGAGCCACTTGCAATGTGTCCCAAATCTCCTTGGCCTCCTCAAGCCCATCAACCTTGTTGAATTCCTCCGGGCTCAAGGCGGAGAGAATGGCATTGGCGGCTTGAGCATTGCGGTGGATGCTTAGCTCTTGCTCCGAAGTGAGGTTCATGTCCTCCGTAGGCACATTGATACATGTACAAACAACCCTCCAAATGCTAGGATGCAAAGAGATTAGATGCAACTTCATCTTGTGCTTCCAAGCAGCATAGTGTGTACCATCAAATTGAGGTGCACGCCCGGATGGCACGGAGATGAAGTTGTTAGAGGGAACATTAAGCTTGCTGTAATCAAAAGGTACATAAGCTCCCCCTGTCTCCTTGATTGGAGATTTTCCTCTATTTGCATCGTCTTTAGGTTGATTCTCCACTTTCGACATCTTGGATCGACTCTAAGCGGTGAAGCCTATCAAGACTTTAGGCTCTGATACCAATTGAAGGCCCGTAGATGTCGCCTAAAGGTGGGATGAATAGGCGATCCTGAAATTTTCTTGGAAAGGCAGTGGTTAAAACACAGAGTCACCGAAACTTTCGGTACCTAACCCCGGAACTTTCGATCAGCGCAAGCTGTTAGGAACTTTCGGTGTTACTGTCCGGAACCTCCGGTGTTCTGTGACTTAAAAGGATCTGAGCTCAAATTTAAATACTTTCTACACAGGTATATTGCTAACAACAGAGATAATCACACAGGCAATAGAGACAAGCAATAGTAAGAAAATTAATATCACATGAGACACAAGGATTTTTTACCCGAAGTTCGGATTCAACGAATCCTACTCTCAGTTGAGGAACTCCATAGAGTTGGGTCTCAATTAACCCCTTGCCTCACCAAGCACATCCCTGGGAAGAAGTCTACGGTCTTCAATTCCAACGTTTCTAGGTTCTTTCCTAGAGATCGAATTGACAACAAAGATCCAAATTCGATCCACTGCGAGAACCACAAACGTGAATTGCTCTACCTAGACAACTTCCAAAAGATCAGCTTGATTTGTCACTATTCATACCTCGTTTCCTTGCGGAGGAGAGGTGATCCTTCACAAACTTTCCCGAGCCAATCCACAATTCTCCGGAGACTTGCGGGAGACACCTAACCGTCTAGGAGATTGCTCTCCAAGAGTAATAGACACCACTCCAAAGCCTTGCAAGAATCACCAAGTGCTCAAGTCACCTAGCTCTCTCACTCTCACATCACACCAATCACTCAATCTTCTCACAAATTTGGTTTTGTGGCTCAAGAATTGAGTTGGAATGAGCTAGAACACCATAGGAGAGGCTATGGGACTGAAATGTGAAATTTGGACGGCCAAAAATGGGCTAGAGACAAGGTGGGATATATAGGTACACGCTTGCTCACCTAGCCGTTACTCACATAGCCTGCTGGAATACTGATCGGAAGTTCCGGTCTGGGACTACCGGAAGTTCCGGTTTGGGACTACCAGAAGTTTCGGCCAGCACTTAGTACTCAGGACTTGGCTGCGAGGTGAAGATGCCCGAAAGTTCCAGCTTGGGACCCCGGAACTTCCGATCGGCTTTCTCTGCCATGGGAGGGTGTAATTTCCAAAAAATACTCCTAAAATTCTCATTCAAGAATGAGCACTTAGGTCATCTCATGTCATGAGTTTCACCCCTCTTAATAGTACGATTTTTCCTAAAACTCAAGATTCAAGAAAAATAGTGCTATAAACTGTCGTCGAATCTCTTTCCCTTTTTGCAATTGATATTTGAGGGTTCTTCATTCTCTAGACCTGCACAACTAAGCATCTAGGGACTAATTTTCCTGCACTCATCTCAATTAAACGCATTAGTCGCTTAACCAAATTGTCATTAACCACCAAAACCCACTTAGGGGGCTAGATGCACTTTCATGGACAACTCTTGGGACACACCATGCGAAGAGGCGTCTCCACTTGCAACCGACGAACTGCCATCACTTTGGCTTGAAGACGAGCCACCCCAAATTCTACCCCACTCTATCTTCTTCTTACTAGTAGGGATAGGAGGGGGTCTCTGCTGGTGAACTCCCTGAAACTTTAGTTCATACTTTCCGAGAACTTCATATAATTTACCCTTAACCTCACTATAAAAGGGACTAGAATCTACACCTACAGTATCTCCGAGAAATGATAAAATAGTGAAGAATCCCCTTATTTACACCTAGGATCTAAAATGAAAGCAAAATCATACAATATAAGTATATTTTTCTAATATTTCAAATATTTTGTCTCATGTGAAAGACAGGTTGCGTTAGAATTTTATCATTTTTATATTTTTTTAACAAAGAAGCAATTTCAAGAATATTGTGCAAAATTATATTGGTAGTTGGATAATAAACTTGGGACATAGTAAGAGTATAATCATAAAAAATTTCAAGAAACTGATAAAATTTTTGGACAATTGCCCAAACATGCTCAGTCAGTATTGGCGACCCGTCACTGTTTCTTGGGCCACCACGTGACTAAACAAAATCGGTAAGTAAATCACTATAAGGTAAAACAACTTTTAACATTAAATAAGTTGTATTCCACCGATGCTCTGCATCGGTGACAAACTTACGTGCTCTCTTACCGGCCGCATTGCAAAACCTTTTCCATGCAGCAATCCTGGGTTAGAAGCAGTTAACCACGCGATTGCTTGATGAACAACGTCGATGTGATTACCTACTCTCTTCATCCCAGCCTTAACAATCAAATTTATTATATGGCAAGCACAACACTGATGCAGTAGAAAAGACTCCGCATAAACATAAAATAAAAGTTGTAAAATTTCCATTGTCCTAGAATTAGCAGATGTATTATCTAGGGTGACAGTAAATATTTTATCTACAAGATTACATTCATTAATTACCTCAATTCTTTCAGCTATGTTTTCCCCTGTGTGGGAAACATCTATTAACCTAAGACCTAAAACTCTCTTTTGCAACTGCCAATCATCATCAACAAAATAAATAACTACGCTAAGATAATCATCCCTAGCTCTACTACTCCATATGTCTGAAGTAACACTAACAGAGAAAGTGCATGTACTAAAAAGTTCCTTAAGTGCAGTAGAATCCTTCTCATAAACATTTTTCAAATCCCTAGTTGTTGTTTGCCTACTCACAGCTTTAAATCTAAGATTATGAGATTGATGAATGTACTGTTCAAAAGCAGGAGACTCCTCAAAGTTCAGGGATAAATCTTGTCTGGCGATTAACTTGACAAGAGATTCCCAAGCAATCATGGGATAGTACTCCCAACTACGTACCGTATCGTTCGTGTTTAGCATCAGTTGTGTTGCCGGAGTTGTATTCCTTGCTTCTTCGCACACGACTCCGCATGGCGTTTTAGGTGTCCTGTACCACCAGAAGATCTAGCAGATAAAATTTACCTACATATTCTACATCTAGCTTTTGATACCTCCCTTCCGTCGGGACATGTCTTCTTCACCTCGTCGAAGTGCTGCCACACACTGGAGGTTCTCGATCTTTTTGAGTCGGTGTGTGTCGAAACACTACCGCTCACGGTTTTGAAAAATCCTTCTGAAGCCGTCGCCGCCGTCTAAACCGCTACCTCCTCCATAACTGGTGGAGTTGGAGTCAATCCAAAGGCATCGTCAAACCCCGACATGTAATTGGGGTCGAAATCACCCAGTGAACGACGACAACTGGTATGGATAGTTCGGATCCATTCTGAAAATTTAAACTAAAATAAACAAATTTTAGAATATTTATTCAATTCACAAACAAAATACAAATATTTATTCAATTCACAAACAAAATACAAATAATACATAAATATGAATATCACTTACATCTTTCCAACCGCGAGCTCTTCACACCTCTGCGATCAAACTATTTAACTACACAACTAATTTTGATTTTTGACAAAATTTGAGCAAATTTTGTCAAAATCAAAAAATTGAACACTTACGAGCAAAGAGAGCACTTGAGAGCACAAGATGAGAAGTTTGGGGTGAGTAGAAATGACTAGGGTGGATGCCTTATTTATAGGGCGAAATTTCATATTTTTTGGAATTTTTTTAGATTTTTTTAAAAAAATTTTAGACCTCCAACGGCTATTTTCAAATTTGAACCGTTAACCTAGCCGTTAGGGATACGTGGTGCGATGTGATTGGCTCAGGCGGGAGCTGTTACACAGTGCCGCCGGCTGCCGTCTCCCCCTCCGCCACGCGTCGCGCTGCCATTTGCCACCCCCCGCGCGCGTGCCGTGCCATGCCGTGGGCCGTGCTGTGCCCGGGCCGGCACGGAACAATAGCCATGCCGTGCTGTGTCGGCCCACGGGCTCGGCCGGCAGCCCAAGCATGGCACGACCAATCGTGTCGTGCCGGCCCGGCCCATTTCGCCTTCGTGCCGTGCTGTGTCGTGCCGTCTACAGGGTTCGCCGTGCCTGTGCCGGCCCACTTCGGCCCGGCCCATCTGGCCATCTATAAAAGTACCTCACTATGCATGAAATCGAAGAGGAAGTGGATTGAGGGAAATAAGAAAGGATCTGGGTCAGGATGGATCTCCTATCTAAGCCAGGTTTACCAACTAGCGAGGTCGAGGGAGGCAGCGCTAGAGAGAGGAACTGATGAATACCTTGGATTAGATTCGAGCAGGTCGGCCCGCACCTCCGTAAGGAACTTGCTCGTCGACCGGTGCGTGGGGAGTGAAGACTAGGGTGAGCTTGGGGGAGGATCAGATCCCGTCTGCACCGAGGGGTCGTGCGGGGAGACGAAGCGAAGGAGAAGGCCAGTCGTGCACCTGTGCCCCTACCCGGGGCTACTCGCCGAACGCCGGCGCGTGCGGGGAGGCGAGGCGGAGGAGAAGTGTGATGATTCTTTTCCTACAAAATCAAAGATGGCACGGAAATAAAGAGAATGAACTATGATGTCCCTCATTATATTAATCGAGGGGTGGGTAAGGGGAGGATTGTTAGGGGTAAGATGGGGAGAAAGTAAATATAGAGTAGTTGAGTAGGAGAAATAATACTCCAGTATCTCTTGTATTTATGAATAAAATTTAAACGCCAGAATCTCTTATATTTGTGGACGGTGAGAGTAAAAGCTTTCTAATTATTAATCCCTCTTAAGTCAGCCAGCTTTTTGGTATTCTTGGAAGTATGATTGAGTGAATATATAGCTCAAAATATAGAGAAATTTGTAATTTATACTCAAGTTGTGATGGCTGATGTTGTAGTTGTATCGTCTTGATATAATTGGCTGAGTTCAATAAAAAAATTTATTATCTTAAAAAATGAGAGTTATTTCATTAGTTGATTGCGGCTCCAACTGTTTCAGTTGGGATTTTTTTGACTATGTACATTTTAGTTTTGTGTTTTTGGCAATAACTGAACAAGTAGTGTTTGTATTAAATTTGCATCATAAACACTAGAAAAGATCATTTTGCTTGCGTGAAGTATTTAAGCCTTGGTTCGCATGAATCCAGGTAAGTTAGGGCCATTTGCTCCATTGATTGTCTCTATATTAGAAATTGGAAAGAGTATTACAAGGTACGATAATCCACTCAACAGAGGTAACCTAGCCAGTGAACTCAAAATTAAACTGCCGAATCAGCTAGAGTGATCACAATCTCATTGCTAGTATACATTTTCACAGTTACACATGCATAGATTAAGCAGTTGCATCATCCTAAGTAATGTACATTTGGCACTACCAAGTACCAACTACCCATCTGTCTTACAATTTACAAATTACAACAACAAATCTTGCTCTCGAGGTGGCATGGTACAACACACAAAATCCAACCATCTAATGGTGACACTGCGAATAAACCTACCACAGGTCAGCTGAAGTACCGACAACCAACTTTCCAACTGAAAGAAGAGAAAAATTGTTCATCACCAAAATTGTTGTTCTTGTAGAAGATCCAGTCTTCTTCATTTTCACCTCATTTTGTCCCTCTTATCAGCAAACAAGAATCTGTCGTGCACATTCAGAACCATGAGCTTAGCGAAGAGCAAAATTTGCCAAAAAAATCTAATTGATCTCGATCACCACATGCTTGTTCTTGCTTCCTTTGGGCCGCCCTCGCTTCCTTGCCCCAACCTTTACATGTTCGGGCTTCACCGGCAATGGCGCTGCCGGCGCCGGCGACGGTGCTGTCACTGTGCCACCACCGGAACCATCTGTTGTATTGCCTTCCGCAGCGCCGCCTTGAGTGGGCAATGGCAGGTAGGGTCCCATTGGATAAAATCCCAAAGCGGCCGGTGCTTGCTGCGTCGGGGAAGAAGAAGAAGAAGAATAACTGGTTGGTCCGGCGAACGCAGGGCCTCCGGGGAATCCCAGCGGGAAGAAACCCCATGAGCAGTAGTACATGTCAGTGCCCGGCACGATGGGCGGCGGCGTAGCCATTGCCGCGGCGAAGAACGGCTTGCGGCAGCTGGGGCAGAGCAGCGTGCGCGCCTCGTAGGAGCGGCTGTACTGGTGCAGGTTGCAGCAGGACGAGCAGGCCGTCCAGAACGTCGGCGCGTGCGGTGGCGCCGCCGCCGCCGCCGCCTCCTGCTGCCGCTCCGGCGTCGGTTGGGGTTTAGCGGCGCGTGGCGGCAGCCCGCGCTTTGGCCGCGGCGTCACCGCCGACGCCGTCTGCGGTGCCGCAGGAACAGGCGGTGGCGAGGCTGGCCGCGGTGACCGCGGCTGCGGCTGCGGCTGTGGCGGAGGCTGCTGCTTCTGTGGAGAGGGAGCGGGAGGCGCGGGAGCTGCTGCTGCCGCGGCGGCAGCGGCGTCGAGGTCGGAGTCGAGGGAGGTCTTGCGAACAGGGTCGAACAGGAAAGCCCAGGCGTCGGCGACGAGGCGGGCGGCGTCGGCGAACGCATGCAAGCAGGGGCGGTCGGGGTGGGCGCGGTTGAGGAGGAGAGACAGGCGGCGGTAGGAGGAGTGGATGGCGTCGGGGTCGCGGGAAGCGGGGTCCGCGTAGTCGAGTCCCAGGACAGCGTAGGGGTTGGGTGCTCCCGTTGGGAGGCGCCGGCGCTGCGCGGCGAGGAGGATGTCGACGGCAGCAGCCAAGTCGTCGGCGCCGGGGGCGGTCGGGTCGTCGGCGCGCGCCTGGGAGACGAACTGCTTGCACCCCTCGAGGTCACGCGCCATCAGGAGCTTCTCCGCCACGCCTATCCACCGCTCGGCCGAGCGCCGCGCCGCGGCGGCGGGATCCATGGCCTCGCCGCCGTAGGGGGAGGGGGGGACAGCCGCACAGTGGATTTTGACTGGGATTCTGCTGGGACGAGGGAGATTGGAATGGACGAACAGGGGCCCGGTGGTGCTGGTGGGGTTTGCGGGTGTGCCCAGCAAATTTTGTTGGCGTCCTCGATTTGTGTTTTTGTTTCGATCTTCGTGTCAGAAAACTCGGAACAGGGATGAACATGCACTGCTACGTCCACACACATACCGTTGGACTACGGCTAATATTCCTTTCAGCTTAGTATGGAGCAAGGTTCACCTTACCTAGCTGCATACCGTGCCGCCTCTCGCTGGTAAGACGATTTTCACGTGAAAACCATGAAAGTGCCGCCTCTCGCTGGTAAGACGATTTTCACGTGAAAACCACGAAAATCGGCCGGCAATAAACAATATCAAATTTGTTTCATGTGTACCGCGAAAATCACGCCAAAAAACATGAAAACCACGCAAACCGCGTAAAAAATACGAAAACCATAATTTAAATTTGAAACAAATTCAAATCTATGTCGTGCCATGGTTTTCGGTCAAAAAGTGCGAAAACCGCGCCACATACCGTGGTTTTCGCGGCAAACCACGTGAAATTTATTATATATATATATATATATATTTGTGATAAAATAAATTTTTCAAAATTTTTAAATTCGCATGAAATTATTGAAATGAAACCGTGCGATGCCGTACCGCACCCTGCGAAATGCACGAAAACCACGAAAACCGCCACCATTTTCGCGGAATCGCGAACCTTGGTGTCCAAATTAGAATTTTAAATTTTAATTTTAGTGTTGATTTTGTAAGTTTTTCATCGTAGTAGTTTTTGTTTTTAAATCACAATTAACATATATATATATATAAGTTTTACCATAGTTTTTTTCTTTTTTTCTTGTATATCGTTTTAGCTTAAACAACTAACATGCAATTTTAAATGTCGCGGTTAACTACTCATTGAGCCATTTCAATAAAAGAGGACCGAATTCTCCTAGAAGTAATCCCACCATCTTATGGTCGTGTTTGATACTCCATCTTTCCAATTTTTGATCTCTCATTTTCCGTTAAAGTATTTTTCAAACAACTAAATCTATAACCTATAACTAATTTATAAAACAAGTAGTATTTCTACCCAAAATTTTTATTCACTGGTTATTTTGTAGAAAGCACCTTCGGTGATTATAAAATTAACCCGTAGTCCCAATGCTGAAAATAAAGAAAGGGCTTGGATGGAAAAAAGACCTCCTGCGCCCCTCCTCCCCGTCCCCGTCGCGCGCCGCGCGCGCCCTCCTCCGTCTGCTCGGAGCTCCCGCGCGCGCTGGCGCCCTTCCTCCCGTCGCCGCTCGGAGCTCCCGCGCCGCCGCCGCTTCCTTTCTGCGTCGTCGTCCGTTGCAATGTACGAGTATTTTTGCTAGTAATATATAAACAATATATATTTTGGTTCCATTTGGATCGGGGCTATTTTTAGCCTCTCACCTTTTAGCTGAATTAGTTCCTTGGAACCAAACGGGAGGGCTAATTTGGGACTAAAATAAATTAGCCTTTCTCAAAAAATTAGTCACTTCAAAAGATATTTATTTGGGCTAATTTTATGTGGGCCTCACCAAAAAACACTTTTTCGCATCGTCCTGCCGCCCTACTCCTATCTTCCTTGCGACCGCGCCCTTCCCTCCCGAGAAATTTGCTATTATATGACTCGAACAAGTGGTTTCTCTAATATAGGATTCCTAACGTTGGCTTCTCTAAAATATGACTCCAAACGTTGGCCCTTTGCTCTTATAGGATTTCTGGTGTATTTCATTCTTTTCCTAATCCAAATACATGTATTTTCCATACGAAGTTACCCTTTTGCCCTTTTATCGTTCGGCGGCTCGCGACTAGTTCGCTAGCTCGTGCGCTCGCTTTGTTGGTGTTGGCTCGTGCGCTCGCAAAATATAGGTCTCCAGGCGAGCGGCAGCCAATAGCCAGGCGAGCGCACGAGCGGCAGCGAACCAACCAAGCGAGCTGTTAAACAGACAAAAGGGTAACTTTAGATGAGAAATACATCTATTTGGATTGATAAAGGAATGAAATACACAAAAAATCCTATAAGAGCAAAGGTCCAACGTTTGAAGTCATATTTTAGAGAAGCCACGTTTAAAGTCATATTTTAGCAAATTTCTCTCCCTCCTCCTCGGCGCCGTCGCGCGCATCCTCTCCTCCCATAGCGCCGCCCTCCCTTAGTGGCAAAGGCAAGGGGTATGCGGAGTATGTCGGGTGGGCCCGGCATACCCGGTCCACACATTATATATATATATAATATAACTATCTATAAAGCAAGTAGTGTTTCTACCCAAAAATTTCGTCCACCTAGTTATTTTGCAGAAAACCCTTTGAGTGTTTATAAAATTAACTCGCAGTCCTAATGCTGAAAAGAAAGAAAGGGCTTGGATGAAAAAAAGACCTCCTACGCCACTTCCTCCCGTCCCCATCTGTGTCGCGCCCCGCGCCGCGCCTACGTCCCTCCCTCCCGTCGCTGCTCGGAGCTCCCGCGCCGCGCTTGCGTCCTTCCCTCCCGTCGCCGCTCGTAGCTCCCGCGTCATCGTCTGCTTCCCTTTCTGCGTCGTTGTCCCGTTGCAACGCACGGGCATTTTTGCTAGTGTGTATATATATATAACGATCTATAAAGCAAGTAGTGTTTCTACCCAAAATTTTGTTCTGCCTGGCTATTTTGCAGAAAACTCCTTGAGTTTTTCCAAAATTAACCCGCAGTTAGGGGTGGATACCGGCTCGGCTCGGCTCGGCTTGGCTCGGCCGGCTCGGCTCAGCTCAGCTCGGCTCGGCTCGGTAGAGAGTCGAGCCAGGAGGCTCGGCTCGGCTCGGGTCGACTCGTGAGCCGGCTCGAGCCAGCTCGTTTAGCTCGCGAGCCACTTTAATACAGTGCAATTTATGTACAAATTACATTTCATGTTTTTTAGTCTATTAAACATGCAAATATACAATTGAAAAAAGTAAAAAAATGATATATTAAGTCCATAATTAACATAATTACACTTGTCCATCGACAATTATTCATGCAAATGTAATGATACAACTAGATTAGATATTATTACTATTATAATCTAAAGCATTAGATCCATATTGACCATCACAAAATCATAAAAATTATTGATTCATTGCCACATCAACAACAAAACAAGCAAAAGAATAGCAAAACAAGCAAAATATTAGGCCCTGCTTTGTACATTGCATCTGGCTCGTTGAGCTCACGAGTAGCTCGCGAGCTGACTCGAGCTGGCTCGTTATAGCTAATGAGCTAAACCCTTGGCACAGCTCGTTAGCATTTCTCAACGAGCCGAGCCGAGCTGAGCCGAGCCAACCACGAATCGAACGAGCTAGCGAGCCACGAGTATTTCGTCAGCCCTACCCGCAGTCCCAATGCTGAAAAGAAAGGAAGGACTTGGACAAAAAAAAAGACCCCCTTCGTCCCTCCATCCCTCCACCCCTCCCTCCCGTCCCCATCTGCGCCGCGCCTCGCGTCGCGACTGTGCTCCTCCCTCCCATCGCTGCTCGGAGCTCTCGCGCCCCTCCGTACCGTCCCTATCCGCGCCGCGCCTCGACTTCACCCGTTACAACGTACGGACACAATTGCTAGTGTATATATATATATAGTGCAGGTGCATTTTTTAATCCTAGTGGCATAACTAACCATTCAAAATGTCCTGGGGACATGTGATTGCAGTCCAAGGAATAGATTCTTCTGCCATTTTTACTTGCCAAAATCCTGCTTTTAAATCGAATTTTGAAAAATATCTACTACCTTGTATTCTATTAATCCATTCTTGTTTGTTGGGTATATTATATGCATCATCTATAGTATTATCATTAATCCTTTTTCAAAATCTCTTCCTTTTTTCCCATATATTTATATTGCCCTGGGATGTATGCATATGGGTTATCGTCTTTCTCACGAGGCCAACTTCCGGCTGTCCTATGTTGTCTTTCATTTTCTCCTTCATTTTTAACAGAGCTTTCTCCATATTTTCTTCTTTTTCCTTTTCCTATGTCTACTTCCATGGCTTCCATTGAATTCTCTAAATTATTCAAGCTTTCTTCATCTAAGGTTTGAATAAAATCATAATATTGTTCAGAACCATCAATATCAAACTTTTCTTTATTAACTAGTTCTTCTTCTTCTTCTTCATAGCTTTCTAATAAAAATGTATTATTTATATCCCATTGTTGTTCTTCGCTGCTATATATATCACTTTCCCTTTCAACTTGTAATGTCTTGATTTTATTATCTTCCTTTATTACTATGCTTTTAGGTGATCCTTTATGTGCCAATTTTTCCTTTTTTATCCTTTTTAACCAAGCTAACTCTCTAATAAAAAAGAGTTCCCTCTCTCTTATCATTGGCCATTTATCTGTCATGTTATTATTATATTCGTGTTCTAATCCCTTTAATTTTTCTTCATAATATAAGATTTCTTTATCTAGATCAGGTCCTTCCATTAGTTCAGAAACACTATGACGCCTACTACATTCAGGTTCTGAAATTACTAATTCAGCATCATCTATTCCTGACAACTTGTAATTTGTAAATCTAATGCTGGTACTACCTTCATGATTTTGGTAGCTTATATAATCGTTAGGTTGCGTTAATTCTTTACTTTCTATTAAATTACTTATATTCCATTCTTCTCCTACCCGTTCTTCAGAGCTTATATTTAGAGGTCTCATGAATTGGATAGCTTTTGATTGCATACTTTCAATCACATTATTTACATTTACCCTATATTTTGAACTGCTATTATTAGTTAATCTTCCTAGGAATTCTATGCTTACTAAAAGATTTGTTCCTATAAAATCTTCATATCCTTTTGTTTGAAACCCAAAACTTATTTTATTTATGAATTCTTTTATGGGCATCATTAAATCAGGAGCAATATAAGTTATTAACCTATTTGCATTCATATCTCTTTCTATAAAACCTAGTGCTGCTTTATTTATACTATCCCATCCTTTATCTAATAATATTATTAAAACCTTTGTTCCTAATTTCTTTCGTGCCATCCCTTTAATTCCTATAATATACATTCCTTGATGTATGTATTTATAACCTGAATATTTCAGCCCATCCTCAATTTGCTTACTTACAATCCTTAATTCCACTGGATGAGTTAAAACACTTAATTCTACCTCCCTTAAATTTTAAGTTATGCATATGGTGAGTACCGAATAGGATTTTACAAACAATTGTCTACAACAAGCCGGCTGATCCCTTAGATCTCGCCAACAAGAACGATCCTGTAAAATTAACACAAATAATCAGTACGTGCAAATATAGATTAATTTAATTTATCTGTACGAGTGTATAACTGCGTGTGTGTGTTTGAATATTTTTGGTATCAGAGCCTGGACAAAATTGAACGGTTAAAGCGTTCAGCTAGAACGAATATTCTAGGTGATATCAAGAGAAGTTGCTTCCAAAACACGAATAAGTTATGCATATGGTGAGTACCGAGTAAGATTTTACAAACAATTGTCTACAACAAGCCGGCTGATCCCTTAGGTCTCGCCAACCAGAACGATCCTGTAAAATTAACACAAACAATCAGTATGTGCAAATATAGATTAATTTAATTTATCCGTACGAGTGTACGACTACGTGTGTGTGTGTGTGTTTGAATATATATATATATATATATATATATATATATATATATATATATATATACACCCACGGCAACGTATCTTCTCGGCTCGTCGAAAGAACGAAAGATGGGAACCGCTGTCGAACATCCAGACCAATGCGCCGGCCACCGTCCTCGCGTCGGCTGCTGCCCCGCGCCGTCGGACCACCCACGGGCCTGCACGCCGTCTGTGCACATGTCGTCGGCCGCTCGTGTGCCACACCGCTCGTCCTCTCCTCGGTTCCGCCCCTCCCTCCTTCCCTCGCGGCTAGCCGCTGCGCCTTTCCCTCCTCCTCCTCGCGCCGCCCCTCCCCTTCTCCTCGGCATCGCCCCGCGCTCCTCCCTCCTCTCCTCGGCGCGCCCGCCCCCCCTTCTCCCCTCGGCGCCACCGCATCCACGGATGACAGCGTCGGCCGTGAGCACGCGCACGCGGTCAGCAGCCATGACGCTCCACTGCCCATGACATCCGCCGCTCTCCCCGGGTGGCGGAGGAACGACGCCACCATCTCGACGGAGCCGGCTGCTCGAAGAGCCCCACGAGCCGCGCGCGTCGACGCTGAACGAAAGGTTACCAACAAACACCTTGAGTTCCTCGGCGAACTCCCCCTCGGACTCCACCCCGCCCCCTCCACCTCGACCTCCGACTACACCGCGATGGCCACGGGAGAGAGCCGACTCCGCGGTGCTGCCAGCGTCGACACAGCGCGGGGTGGCAGCGCGCAGGGGAAGCACGCGGAGGCCGGCGGCGTGGGCTTGAGGGAGGGGACGGCCAGGAGGAAGGTGGGGGAGAGCGAGGTGGAAAAGAGGGTGGCCTCCATGGCGAGGCGAGCGCGAGGAGGTGGTGGGAATGATGAGGCTTTGGGTAGATCTCACAAATACCTTTCTTGCATGAACCACGTTCTGTTTAGTGTTGTTGATGCCTGTGATCTGTTTGTTTCTTGGAAAGAACAGAAGCTGATCAGCTTTGGTGATGGGTGTTGTTTGATGTGAGAATGGATGAATGCAGGAGGGAGAGGAGCAGAGCTGCGGGAGCTTTGTATGGTTTGGCCAGCCGCTTCTCGACGGCGTAGTCGAGCTGCGAGAGGTTGACTGGCAAGGTTGCGGTGATCACCGGCGTGGCCAGTGGCGGCGGTGGGCGTGGTGCGGCTGACGGCGACCGAGTTGGCGCACTCCGGCGTGCGCGTGAACGCCATCTCGCCGCACGCTATCGCGACGCCGCTGCTGGTGCGGTCGCTGGATGAACCCTGACATCAACGACAAGCAGCTGAAGGAGATGGTGGAGAAGGGGATGAGCGAGCTCCACAGCGCGGTGCTGGAGCTGGAGGACATGGCGAGGGCGGCCGTCTACCTAGCGTCCGACGAGGCCAAGTTCGTCACCGGGCAGAACCATGTCGTCGACGGCGGGTTCACGATCGGGAAGCTGATGGACATGCGGCTACCACGTTGACGAGCCAAAGATGTTATCTGCAAATGCCTCCACCAACAGATCAATAATGTAGGAAGGTTTGAATAAATTCTCCATTCTACTGATGAAATCGGCTCATATTAGCAAAATGGACATGCCATTCTCTAGGAGAGATTAATGGATCATGGGTGTAAAGCAAAAGCTCTTAGCCAGTTGTGAAATAGTAGTAGTAAGCAAAAGCTCTTAGCCAGTTGTGAAATAGTAGTAGTAGTTTGTCAGTTATGTGAAAAAAAAGTTAGAACACGCTTTTACTAAGGATCCAAGAAAAAAAAGAGAAAGTTCAGTCATCAAATTAGACCATGATCCAAACTGCTTAAGAGATAATTTTTGGAAGGCTAAAGTTTAGCTCTCAAATTAACTGTTGATGAGAAATCTCTCTCACGCGCTGGCCTGGGAGATCTGTTTAACTACAGTGCAAGTCCTTCTCGGCTACCTACGTTATGCAGGGCGTGTCAGTTGATTTGATCTGTCAATCAACAAGAAAAACAAGGGAATATGCGTTAAGTGTTAGGTTAGATCCCCATGGGATCAGCTGAGGGAATCCATGAACATATATATGCTACTCTAAACCATATTTAAGCCAAGTGACTGTAATAGATCGGCTATACCGAGACAACATCAGCCGCTTAACCCAAACATAGCAAAGAATAACAAATATTTGGATCGGTAACCTAGCCGATACTGGAAAGCTAACAAGGAATCGGCTAGTACTCCGACGAATCTTATAAAAAGATATCACCCCTAAATCAGACACATAGCCCAGAAATCGGCTATCGGCTGTCTATGGCAAGCCAATTTCGGCTGGCAGCATCCGACAGGAATGCGATCTTAACGGAAGAGACAGTCCTAATACAAATATAATAATGAATACATTAAAAGAAATATATCAGGGCAGATAAGGCCGGCTGAAACCCCGACACTGTCTCTAAATAATATAAATCTCAGATGAACAGATCATTGATAGTTCTAAAAATGACTTAATAGTCCGAACCCGATGCAGCATTAAGTATAAAAAGAAAAACCCGATCTGTTACAGCCGATTTATACTCCTCGAGACGGTGGATACCGCATATAAACCAGCCAACCTTTAGATCTAGCCCTATTGGCTGCACGTTCTTGACAGAAACAGCTAATGACAGGATAGATCTAAACATTGATCTAATTTATATGCGCTATATGATACACAGCGCAGTATAAACTCCTGATTCTAATGTATCATTGCGATGGAAGCACTAGAAACAGTAAATCATACCACTAATGACAAGCGTTTACCTAGCTCTGGGGATCAAGACGATGCAGCCCGTAGCCAAACAAAGGACTCGTCTGAAAAGAAGCAGTTGGCGATACGCCGAAGATTTGATTGATGTGAATGTGTTTGTTACAGAGGGTCTCGGGTCCTATTTATACCCAAGATACAATTATCTGTAAAGACCCTGGACTCTATCTAAACTACTATTTAAAACACCACATTATCCCAAACGGGACCCATGCCGTGTTACAACTAACAGCCTAACAAATCTCTAGATTACAGATACAATTGTCATTACAGGACTCTATCCATAAGTGGCAATATCACTTAACGCGCAATTAGCAACCGAATCTTCTATTCATCCTCAAACTCCTGCATTAGAGACGGTCTCATCTCTTCTAGACCTGGAATCGGCTATCGGCTGTCCCTGCTCGATCCATCCTTAGCCGATTGGCTTCGCAGCCAATCACACCTTTGGCCGATGCAATTCCTGCCTTCAGCCGATCCGACTCTGCTTCGTCTTTGCAAACTTAGGGATTCGACTACCAAATTTCGGTGTCAACACATGCCCCCCACGTCCGTGATACGAAGTGTTGCGGATTTGCTTTCCTGTTCAAACTCCCGCTTCTTTCTCGACCTAGATCACTCCGGCTTCTTCCCAAGTTCTCTTTAAATATCCACTTCCCTCGGCTGAACCGCCTACGCCTTCAAAGCGCACTCAGCCTCCTTCGCAAACAAGCCTCTTGCCTGCTCTCTCTTTCCTCCGGCGATTTCACCGGTGCCCGTCGAACTCCCTCACGTTCTTCAGACCCATCTTCATCTCCGAGCATCCCGATGGCCTCCACCGCCGCTGCATCGAGCACCTCCGTTTCGCCGGCAACCGCCGCTACACCAGCCGCAACCGCTGCACCGTCCGTTGCCGTTTCAGCGCCGCGCAGAACGAGTTCCCTGAGGTACCCTCTTCGATCCATAATTTCACTTTCAAATCTGCTTCTTCAAACGTCTTGCATCAACATTACGTTCGGCCATCTTTCAAGTAGTATTTTACTTCGCATTCTTATCAATTAATACTTTTCCCCTCCGCGAACCGTAATACGCAACCGTTCTTAATTAGCACCTCTCTTCTCTTTTCTGAACTATAGCACCTGTCACATCAAGTACTTATCCCCAATTCAACACAAGCAGAGAGGTACTTCCTCGGCCCTATCGGCAACACGGATCCAGGCGATATCATCATAGCCGAAACTAACCGTATCCCTTTCAACACCGCCAAGCCATCCCTCTCCCACTGGAACAGAACATTCCAAGCATGGCCATCCACCGATGCAGCTTGAATTGAATGGTACAAGAGGATGCGATCGGCTAAGTACGCTCAGTGGGAAGAAAAAGGGCTTGCCCAATGCACAGGCTGTCCATCGCGGCATGGAAAAGACGAGCCGCTCTTATCGGCTGCAACCTACTTTTGGAACAGCGGTTTCAATGCCTTCATCTTTCGGCAAGGGCCGATGACTATCACACCGGTGACATATTCATGACAAGCTGGTTGGATATCGAATCTTGGCCGACCCCAACACCTTGAACCGAAAAGGCCAACACCAGTTGAAAACCAAGGCCATTGGCTGGTGGAGCGGCTTCATTGCCCAAAACATGAAAGAAGGGACAGTAGGCCACAGGGAGCATACCGCATTCTTAATGATGTTGCTTGAAAAATTCATGTTCTGCGGATCAAGTTGTGGGCCGACCGCCAATTGGCAGATTGTGGCCGAAGTTCTGGCCGATGGGAGGAACCTTGCACTGGGGAAATACCTCCTCGGCTACTTGTATCAAATGCTGCATCAGGCCGCCGCGAAGATAGCCGCCAATGCTCCAATCAACACCGGTGGCCCCTAGTGGTTTCTTCAAATCTGGCTGGTGCTGGCGACCCAGAAGATAGCCGGTCGACCCCTTCTGACAGAAGCCGGATTCCCAAGGCTGGAGCCGATTGAAGATGATGAAGGCAACCGGATCACCACCGGGAGATGCATGAGCTACGAGAGGCGGCCACCGCCCACGAAGGCTCAAAGCAATCGGCGAGCTGCTGGCCGAATGGTTCATAGCCCTCTATGACGTGCATCTCACGATAACCGCGCTGGTACTTTTACCGGGACCGGGAATGTTCGAGTTGCGGCTGATTTCAATTGGGACGACCTCAACTCAGCCGACAACCCAAGGTGCAGGGAACTATTTATCGCCACTCTGTCCCCCTGCATCTTGCCGACTGGGATTCACCAAGGCCGATTGTCACGCCCAGAAATTCCCACCAAAATTTCCGCAGCTAATTTGTGCATTACACCCTCGTCCAGGCATCAGCCGAGGTACACAAATCGACGTTATTGATAGTACAGAAACCTCGTCTTAGAAACAATATAAAAGAGTTACACAAATGCAGTGGAAAGGAAAACAAAACTGACTTAAGCTAAACTTGACTCGAGCGAAGCGAAACGCCAACACCACAGCTAACCCTTGACGTCGAACAAGCCTACACCTCCTCGGAGACCTCGATCTCAACCTCTGGCACTGTAGGGGGAAAAAGAAGCAAGGCTGAGTATAACCACCGTACTCAACAAGTCACACCGGAAAAGGGGACATGATGCAAGATAAATATCAAGGAAAAGGATAAGGCTCAATTTGCATAAACAGCATTTGCAGAAATAATAATAATATTTGAAGACAGTAAAACAGTAGTAATGATTAAGCGGTATTAAATAAACACCGTCCAACGTTAAAACCACGTTGCAACGAGGCCCATCCATCCACCTGCACTAGTCACATTCCAACATTTCATTCAAGTAAAAGTGAAACTAATCAAGGTGAATCGGTCGATCGCCCGTAACAGTGGGCACGGCTATTCGAATAGTTTTACTCGATTAGAGGTGTACAAGCTGTACCCACAAGACACAATCCCACGACACGTTACCGTGCGCCGGTGCACCACCACGGTACCCCGGAAAGGAATTGTGACAGGACCCTTCACATAACCCCCTCTAACCAATCGTACCACACCAAGGTTTCGCCCCCACTCCCATCGGGCAATGGGTAGCCCCCTCTAGTGCCGCGGTGAATCTGGAAGCTGATCAACCCTTAAACCCGGGGTCGACCCAACTCCATCACGCCCACCCTCTCTAGGATACGTCGGCTAGAGACGGCTATGCTACAGACCCAGCCATTACCCATGCTGGCTTGCGGTATGCACGGTACTTCTTCCAGGGTTTTCCAAGAACCGGTCCTAAATTGCCATGAGCATGCTAACCCAAATCCAACCATGTGCTCACGACCCACCCTTTTCAATTCAATATTATTAGAAATAGATTCACAACTAAACCTCATCTGAGAGTTAACTTCTAGTAATATACTTGATTAGTGTGATCCCCTTAAGTGAGCTAGTTGAGCTAAGCATAACTAAGCAAACCTTAAGCTATCATCTAGTCATATTGAACCCCAAGTTATCAATGGTATAAGGTAAACAATCCTATGGTTGAGTACAATAGGTATAATCATCCCATGAAATGACATTCTAAAACATATGCAATATTTGAGAGAAAAGAGATATTTACATAAACTAGGTACAATATGGTCAATGTAAGGTATGACTTGCCTTGTTCTGGAGATTGAGGAACCTCGGCGACTACTTCAAAGAGAACGGGCTCGCCGGAAAACTCGGGATCTACACGACAAACAAAACACTCAACAAACACCCTAAAAGGTCTACTAAAACAGCACTGAAAAGTATTTTTAATGGATTCTTGACATTTTTGTGGATTTAATGAAATTTGAATGGATTAAAATGGAGCTCGGATTCAAAAGATATGGATTTTAGAAGTTTAATTGTGATTTTTACACAAACAGAAAAGATTAAAACATTTATTGCGCAATTAAGCCCCCGGGTGACGCAAGCATGGCGCAGGCGGGTAGGGCTGACGTCAGCTGGCGCAAGCGGCTGACGCAAGCGGTGCGGGCGCTCGGTCCACGGTGGACCGAGTCCACGGCGGGCGGCGGCTAGCGCGGGGACACGCGGCACGCATCGCGGCGAGCGATCGGACGGCGACTGCTTGCGCGGGAGCGAACGGTCCAGATCCGCCCGATCCGAAGGATCGGACGGTTCGGATCGCGGCTAGGGTTAGGGTTCGGCGGTTGCCGATGGGCGGACACGCGGCGGCCATCTAGAGCGTGGCGATCGGATCGGACGGCGATGGCTCTGGGCGAGATCGAACGGTGCGGATCCTCCTGATCCGACCGATCGGACGGCTTAGGATGGGCGGCGCTAGGGTTAGGGTTTGGCGGCGGCGGCTTGAGCTCGTCCGCCGGCCATGGCCGCGCGGCGGCCGGCCGATCTCCGGAGGCATAGGCAACGGCGACGGAGGGCGCTGCGGGGCGCGGGAGACGACGGCGGAGAGCGCCGCGATTTGGGGCAATGGTTCGAGAGGCGGCATGGGAAACCGGAGGGAGTGGAAAGAAGCGGTGGCGCACTCACCGGAGTTGAAGAAGACGACGATGGCGGCGACGGTTTTTGGGGCTAACACACGAGAGCGACAAAGGGGAAACACGCGGCGACGGCGAGGGAACTTTATAGGGGCGCAAAGAGATCGGAAGGTGCACGGGATAGACGCGGATTCGTCGCCGTTGGTTACGGACTCGGAGAGAGAGAGAGAGAGAAACGGCGGCGGCGAAATATGCGCGGATAGGGTTTCCTTTGAATGCGATGGGCGCGGGGATGGATGCGGCGGTGTGGGATCGGGCCCAGCATGGGTCCGACGTGGCACGGGCTCACGCGGGAGCGGAGCGGAGCGGCGGCGCGCATGGCGGGGCGGCGGCTGGGCCGACCGGGCGCGGGGATGGAGACCCGACAGGCGGGGCCCACCTGTCGATGACCCGTGGAACGAGGGACAGTTTGCGGACTTGCGCCGCGCGGCGTCGTGGGCTTTGGCCCACGACCAGAAGAGCGGCGCACGCGCGGGAGCGGCTCGGGCGGGAAAAGCCGGGCCGGCGGCCCAAGCCGGAAGAGGGAGCGGGAACCGTACGGTATGGGAAAGAAAAAGAAAAAAGAAAAAAAGTAGAAAAAGGATTTTGGGGCTTAATTAAATTGCTGATTTCTTATTTAATTGATTAAAAATACTTAGAGTGCTCTGAAAATTCTAGTAAAAATCTGTTAGCGCATTTTGACATGCGAATTCAAGAAAAATCCTATCATGTCGTTTCCATTTACGATTGCATTTTAAAATTACTTGGTTGGCTCAGTTAAATCCGAAATTACGATTATTTCGGGTAAATTATTTAAACGATTTAGGGCAAAACTCGGGTGTGACAACCTACCCCTTAAATGGAATCTCGACCGAGATTCGAAGGTTGGCGAAAAGGTGCGGGTGCGCGTCCCTTAGCTCATCTTCTCTTTCCCAAGTAGCTTCTTCCTCTGAGTGATGAGTCCACTGAACTTTGCAAAACCTGATAACCTTGTTCCGAGTCCTTCTCTCACTGATCTCGAGAATACGAGCTGGTCTCTCTACGTAGGTCAAGTCCTCTTGAATTTCGATCTGGTCTGGACTCGCCTGCTCTTCTGGTACCCTTAAACACTTCTTTAACTGGGACACATGAAACACGTCATGAATACCAGCCATGCTGGAGGGAAGCTCAAGCTGATAGGCTACTTCTCCTCGACGTTCCCAAATTCTGTATGGTCCCACAAAACGTGGTGCCAACTTGCCTTTGGTTTGGAAACGGTGTACCCCCCGGAGCGGTGTAACACGAAGATACACAAAATCCCTGCTTCAAAAATGAGATCTCTTCGACGATTGTCTGCATAGCTTTTCTGTTGGGATTGTGCAATCTTCAACCTTTCCCGAATCGTTCGGACCTTTGCCTTTGCTTCACTTATTACTTCTGTGCCAAACAACTGGCGTTCGCCAGTCTGATCCCAGAAAAGGGGTGTGCGGCACTTCTGTCCATACAATGCTTCATATGATGCCATTTGAACGCTGGCTTGATAGCTGTTGTTATAGGAGAATTCTGCATAGGGCAAGCTTTTGTCCCACGCTATTCCAAAATCAAGCGCACGTGCTCTCAACATGTCTTCCAAAATTTGATTCACTCTCTCAGTTTGACCATCTGTTTGCGGATGATAGGCCGTACTAAAATTCAAACGGGTACCGAGCTCTTCTTGCAACTTCTTCCAGAACTTGGAAGTAAACTAACTTCCCCTATCAGACACGATCTTTTTAGGCACGCCATGCAAACACATGATCCTTGCGAGATAAAGCTTTGCTAGCTTCTTCCCCGAGTAGGTAGTATGCACTGGTATGAAGTGAGCCACCTTGGTGAGTCGGTCCACAACGACCCAAATTGAGTCATATCCTGACGATGTGCGGGGTAAACCTGTGATGAAATCCATTCCAATTTCTTCCCATTTCCACTCTGGAATTTGGAGGGGTTGCAACAGCCCGGCGGGTCGTTGATGTTCTGCCTTAACCCACTGACAAACATCACAAAGTGCAACAAACTCAGCTATCTCCCTCCTCATACTGACCCACCAAAACTTCTCTTTAAGATCTTGATACATCTTTGTATTGCCTGGGTGAATAGAATATTGAGTTTGGTGAGCTTCCGTAAGGATCATTTTTTTCAAATCCTTGTCTTCTGGCACACACAATCTCTTTCCCATCCAGATTGTGCCGTGCTCGTCTTCTGTAAAGCCACGGGCTTTTCCAACCCTCATGTTCTTCTTGAGTTCGGTCATCTCGGGATCTGATGCCTGAGCTACCCGAATTTGATCTATGAGAGTGGGTTGAGCTTCTAGAGCAGCCACAAAACCAAAATCCACCACTCGTAGATTTTGATACTCGAATTCTTGCTGCAACTGGTCGCACATTCTTTCGACGTTGAGGGTGGTGCAGTAACTCTTTCGGCTTAGCGCATCTGCAACCACATTAGCTTTGCCAGGATGGTAATGTATCCCCAAATCATAATCTTTGATCAGTTCCAACCATCTTCGTTGTCGAAGGTTCAAATCCGGTTGGGTGAAGATATACTTGAGACTTTTATGATCCGTATACACTTCACAACGATTACCAATTAGGTAGTGTCGCCAGATCTTCAAGGCATGAACCACCGCGGATAATTCCAGATCATGAGTTGGATAGTTGTTTTCATGTGGACGCAACTGACGAGAAGCATATGCGACCACTTTGCCTTCTTGCATCAACACACATCCCAACCCTTGGCGAGATGCATCACAATAAACTTGGAAGTCCTTTCTTGGATCCGCGGTATCAACACGTGCGAGACACCAACTTCCTCTTAAGCTCTTCAAAACTCTTGTTACATTCTGCGACCACTTAAATTTCTCATCTTTCTTCAACAGTTGAGTCATCGGCTTGGCGATTTTGGAGAAGTTCTCAATGAAGCGGCGGTAGTAACCCGCAAGTCCAAGGAAACTTTGGATCTGCGTGACCATTTTTGGCGGGGTCCACTTGGTAACTGATTCCACATTCGCTGGATCCACGGCTACTCCTTGGGCATTCACAATGTGGCCGAGGAAGCGTACTTCCTTTAACCGAGAAAGCACACTTGCTAAACTTGGCGTAGAGTTGATGATCCCTCAACTTCTCGAGCACTATCCGAAGATGTTGCTCATGTTCTTCCTCCGTTTTAGAGTAGACCAAAATGTCGTCAATGAACACCACCACAAATTTGTCCAAGAACTCCATAAACACCTTGTTCATCAGATTCATAAAGAAGGCCGGTGCATTGGTCAATCCAAAAGACATGACCGTACACTCATACAGACTGTACCTGGTGGTGAAAGCAGTCTTGGGAATGTCCTCTTCCCGAATTCTCAACTGGTGATAGCCTGATCGCAGGTCTATCTTGGAAAACACTTTGGCCCCCTTGAGTTGATCGAATAAATCATCAATCCATGGTAGAGGATACTTGTTCTTGATAGTGACCTCATTGAGTGCACGATAATCGACACACATTCTCTTGGTCTTGTCTTTCTTCTCCACGAAGATCACCGGAGCACCCCAAGGCGACATGCTCGGGAAGATATACCCTTTTTGCAACTGTTCATCCACTTGCTTCTTTACTTCGGCCAACTCGTTGGCTCCCATTCTATACGGCCTCTTGTGTATTGGGGTGGTCCCGGGTACTAAATCGATCCGGAATTCAATTTCCCTTTGTGGTGGCATCTGAGTTAAGTCTTCCGGGAAAACTTCAGGGTATTCTCTGACGATGGGGATATCCTCTAACTTCATAGGGGTCTTTGCCGCCACTTCGGACGATCCACTGGCGGAAACATGATTCAAACTTGCTACGGTCTTGGCTTGCCTGGGAGAACGAAAAACAATTCCTTCTTCGTATTGATTAAAGTAATGGTGCAACTAGCGCAGTCAATTACTCCCTTATGTCTGGACAACCAATCCATTCCAAAAATGACATCTATGCCTTTGGACTGAAGGAGGATGAGGTTGGCTAGAAACATAGATCCTTGGATTTCTATGGTCACTAAGGGACAAAACTGAGTAGTATCCAAGTGGTTTCCAGGGGTTTGAGCCCGCATAGGTATCTTAAGTCCCACTACTGACAACCCATGTGCCCCAACAAACTGCTTTGAGATAAATGAATGCATAGCGCCAGAATCAAATAATACTGTGGCAGGAGTAAAGTTTACAGTAAACATACCCAGTATAACTTCAGGAGCGGTCTGTGCTTCCTTGGCGGATGCATGATTGACTCGGGCCTGGATGAACCTTGGCCCAGCGCGTCTTGGCTTTGGACACTTGTCTGCAAAATGCCCGGGGTCACCACAGTTGAAACAGACTCCTGGCTTTCCTCCAGAGTCCTTCCTTGGAGGTGGTGGCTGTGACTGTTGCTTGGGTGGCGCCGTTGGAGGACGCGGGCCGGAGTGCGCTGGCGTTGACCACTGCCACTGCCGGTTGGAAATTCCCCGGGTGATAAGGTCGATGCCGACGAACAATCATGGTGGTAGGTCCACTCGACTTACGGGCATGAAACGCGGCCTCGCGATTTCCCCGCTTGTTGAGGAGGTCGGGACCGGATTGCTTTTCTCTTCTTGATCATCTTGTTGCGCTGATCTTCCTGTCGAATGGCCTTGTCAACCAGCTTTTCAAAGTTAGCATACTCTTCGGAGATTAGCTTGTCCGTGAGTTCATCATCCAAACCAGCCAAAAACTTTTCCTACCTTTCTACATCGGTGCGCACATCTTCTGGGGCATAACGTGCAAGACGATTGAACTCATGCGGATACTCGATGCGATCATTACCTGCTCAAGAGAACGGAACTCACGCTTTTTACGTGCAACTATTCCCGCAGGAATGTGTGCGGTCCCGAAAGCCGACGAACTCTTCCCATGTAAGCTGTTGCTCCCGGGGCGAGTAACCAAGTAGTTGTCCCACCAAGCTGAGCGGGACCACGCAGGCGATGAGTGGCAAACGAGACTTTCTCTGGTCCGTGCACTGCGGAGATCTAACTTCTTCTCTATGGCGGATGAAGCCAATCATTAGCCTCCATGGGATTAGTGGTGCTGGAGAAGGTCGGCGGACGGACACGAAGGAACTCTGGCAACTTAGACTGGGGTGGTGGGGCAGCAAATTGATTGTTCTCGTCGCGCGTTGTTCTTCTTGCATTTGCCGCAACATCTACCGTTGCATCCGCCGGTGTTGTTGTTGCATCTACGCATCATTGCAGCCATCATCGTGTCTGAAGCAAGCACTTGAGCAATGGTGGGGTTCTCGGGTGGCGGTGGAGGAGCATTGCCGTTGACGTCGTGAGCCTCGTTGTTGTTGGCACCTGACTACCCATTGTTGTTGTTCGCTCCGCTGGTCCTGGTGTTCACCATCTGGAGGAGGCGACCGAACCGAAGAGAGAAAAGAAGAAAAATAGATGGACATAGAAACTAATCTTTATTATTGGAATTCAAATGCATTGTTCTGATCTTTGACTAAAAACAAGGAAAAGCACCAAACATCCTTAATTAGTCAGCCATATCACACTTGATATCGACTGCCAGCTATCCCACACACACAGCAGCCTAACACACAGCAACTACCAAGAAGACAACTAAGCTAAACGATAAAACAAAGGAGGGCAGCTAGAACGATCCGCGAGGCGAGGAGTCAAAACTGCTTCCTTCAGAAGATCCCCATTCTTCAGAACGGCTCCTAGAGTCCTCTGGCGTCACCTCGGACTTTGACTCTTCTGAATCGGTTGCTGTAGCCCAACCAATCCTGCCTCTTCCCTCCGAGGAACTTCGAGTTTCTTCTGAGTCCATGTCTTCAGCTGAATTCTCTGAGCTTGAGTCACAGGAGATGGAGATCCAACCGTTACTGCCACCTCCGCCTTGATACGCCGAAGCTGGAGCAAAGGTGAGAGCAGAACTGCAGCAGGAGGAAGCTGGAGAATGTGCGCTGGAACCGGAGCGGGTGGAGCCGGAGTGGCTGGAGAAGCTGGAGGAGGCGGTGGAATCTGAGGCGCCAGCTGGATACGGACAGGCGCGGTGGTGGTCTTCCGAGACGTAGTGCGAATCCTGACACCAACTGGTGCCGGGAGTCCCTTCAACTTAGTTACCTCCTTCTTAAGACGAACCACTTCGTCCTGCAGTCGCACAATCCTTAGCATCTTCTTGTCATTCAGCTCTTTGGTTGCCTTGTGTAGGTCAGAGTGCATCTTGTCCAGGCCTTTGATCACGGTGCACATGTGGCCGAAGGTAGAGTCGTTCTCCTCTGTTGTAGACTTGAATGCACTGACCTCGGAGGAACTACCTCGACGGGGATGGTAGCGGTAGGAGGAGGTGCGAAGGTCAGTATCATGCAGCTCCCTCATCCTGGCCAACATCAGGTAGGCGGCTTCTTGACAAGCGTGATCCGACATGCCTCCGGAAGCTGCGACCTCCATGTTGGGAAGACACGTTCCCACAAACCCGTGAACCTCCAACCGAACACGGTAGGGCAACTCGCCACTGAGAGGCGTAACTGTTCTATACTCCGGTGCTTCAGGATATCCGACTGCAAGGGCCATACGCTCCAGTTCTGCAACAAAACCCGTCACCCCTTTTCCGCAGTGCGTCGCTGGGGAACCTGCCATCTATAGAAACAAAGGAGTGGGAAAATCAAAACATGCTCAAAAACCCACGACCAACCCCCCATTTTCGCAATTCCTAAACCCTAGACCGACTCCACTTTTCAAAACACCCCTTTTTTTAAACATATGCAAATGAAAAGAATTAGAGAGCTCTTAAGATTTCCGGTTGGCTCGTCCTTATAGTCAAAGGAAGGCTCTGATACCAACTTGTCACGCCCAGAAATTCCCACCAGAATTTCCGCAGCTAATTTGTGCATTACACCCTCGTCCAGGCATCAGCCGAGGTACACAAATCGACGTTATTGATAGTACAGAAACCTCATCTTAGAAACAATATAAAAGAGTTACACAAATGCAGCGGAAAGGAAAAACAAAACTGACTTAAGCTAAACTTGACTCGAGCGAAGCGAAACGCCAACACCACAGCTAACCCTTGACGTCGAACAAGCCTACACCTCCTCGGAGACCTTGATCTCAACCTCTGGCACTGAAGGGGGAAAAAGAAGCAAGGCTGAGTACAACCACCATACTCAACAAGTCACACCGGAAAAGGGGACATGATGCAAGATAAATATCAAGGAAAAGGATAAGGCTCAATTTGCATAAACAGCATTTGCAGAAATAATAATAATATTTGAAGACAGTAAAACAGTAGTAATGATTAAGCAGTATTAAATAAACACTGTCCAACGTTAAAACCACGTTGCAACAGGCCCATCCATCCACCTGCACTAGTCACATTCCAACATTTCATTCAAGTAAAAGTGAAACTAATCAAGGTGAATCTGGTCGATCGCCCATAACGGTGGGCATGGCTATTCGAATAGTTTTACTCTGATCAGAGGTGTACAACTGTACCCACAAGACACAATCCCACGACACGTTACCGTGCGCCGGTGCACCACCACGGTTTTTACACTAACAGAAAAGATTAAAACATTTATTGCGCAATTAAGCCCCCGGGTGACGCAAGCATGGCGTAGGCGGGTAGGGCTGACGTCAGCTGGCGCAAGCGGCTGACGCAAGCGGCGCGGGCGCTCGGTCCACGGTGGACCGAGTCCACGGCGGGCGGTGGTGAGCGCGGGGACACGCGGCACGCATCCGCGGGTAGCGGCGGCGATCGGACGGCGACTGGTTGCGCGGGAGCGAACGGTCCAGATCCGCCTGATCCGAAGGATCGGACGGTTCGGATCGCGGCTAGGGTTAGGGTTCGGCGGCGGCCAATGGGCGGACACACGGCGGCCATCCAGAGCGCGGCGATCGGATCGGACGGCGATGGCTCTGGGCGAGATCGGACGGTGCGGATCCTCCCGATCCGACCGATCGGATGGCTCAGGGCGGGCGGCGCTAGGGTTAGGGTTTGGCGGCGGCGGCTTGAGCTCGTCTGTCGGCCATGGCCGCGCGGCGGCCGGCCAATCTCCGGCGGCATAGGCAACGGCGATGGAGGGCGCTGCGGGGCGCGGGAGACGACGGCGGAGAGCGTCGTGATTCGGGGCAACTTTTCGAGAGGCGGCACGGGAAACCGGAGGGAGTGGAAAGAAGCGGCGGCGCACTCACCGGAGTTGAAGAAGACGACGATGGCGGCGACGGTTTTTGGGGCTAACACACGAGAGCGACAAAGGGGAAACGCGTGGCGGCGGCGAGGGAACTTTATAGGGGCGCAAAGAGATCGGAAGGTGCACAGGATAGACGCGGATTCGTCGCCGTTGGTTACGGACTCGGAGAGAGAGAGAGAGAGAAACGGCGGCAGCGAATCCGCGCGGATAGGGTTTCCTTTGAACGCGATGGGCGCGGGGATGGATGCGGCGGCACGGGATCGGGCCCGGCATGGGTCCGACGTGGCACGGGCTCACGCGGGAGCGGAGCGGAGCGGCGGCGCGCATGGCGGGGCGGTGGCTGGGCCGACCGGGCGCGGGGATGGAGAACCGACAGGCGGGGCCCACCTGTCGGTGTCCCGCGGAGCGTGGGACGGTTTGCGGACTTGCGCGGCGCGGCTTGCGTCGTGGGCTTCGGCCCACGGCCAGAGAGCGCGCGCGCGCGGAGCGGCTCGGGCGGGGAAAGCCGGGCCGGCGGCCCAAGCCGGAAGGGGAGCGGGAAACCATACGGCGGTACGGGAAAGAAAAAGAAAAAAAAGAAAAAAGGAGAAAAAGGATTTTGGGGCTTAATTAAATTGCGGATTTCTTATTTAATTGATTAAAAATACTTAGAGTGCTCTAAAAATTCCAGTAAAAATCCTGTTAGCGCATTTTGACATGCAGAATTCAAGAAAAATCCTACCATGTCGTTTCCATTTACTGATTGCATTTTAAAATTACTGGTTGGCTCCAGATTAAATCCAGAAATTACGATTATTTCAGGGTAAATTATTTAAACGATTTAGGGCAAAACTCAGGGTGTGACACCGATCGGTGGCCAAGAGCTACGAATTCTACTACCCAGTGTCGGCGGCGAGGCAGCTTGGTCTTGGGCAGCTGCCTATCGGCTTTTTCTATGCCGATAAGATTGAAACGAGGGGGGTGGTCGGCCTGGACCTAATAATGGATCGGCTGCTGCACATAACCGGCCCTCCCCTCGGCGACGTCGGCGTGATAACCGCTTACGACCGATGGTGGTCCGAAATTAAGCGCCATATCTTCCACCAACGGTCGTCTTGCTACATCGACCTGCTTTTGCCCAACGAGATCCCCTCGGTAATCTTCTGCTTCAGGTTCAAACAATTTTCTTCTTCCCATCATCGGCTGACACAGCCGATTAACGTTCATCTTTTGATTTGCAGGAGACGTAGACGGAGCGACCGACGGTGAGCAACTCCGGGCGCCCCATCGAATACAACTCACGCGTCCTGGATGAGGGCGGCCTTGCTCCGTCGGCCATCGGTGGGAGCGCGCCGCGGCATCGGCTGCTGCGAGGCGGAGTGCATCAACCAATCGCACAGAAAAGAAAGGCTGCACCACCACCATGGTCGTCGGCCGCGCCTGCCCCTAAGAGGCTGAAAAGACAAAGCCAGCCACACCAGCCGATAGCCTCCCCCCTTGGACCCGGCCGTCGCGCAATTCCTCGACACCGTCGCCAGCGAGAAAGTGCCAGCGGCTGTCGGGGCGGTGGCTGAACCTGGGATTTCAAATCCTGAGTCGGTCAATGCCCCAGCCGACGTCCCGCCAGTCCCAAGTCCCCCAGCACAACGTCGGCCGGTAAGCTTTTACTCCACCGGATTTGGCTTCATGATGATTACTTGCATCTGATCGAACCATTGCTTTCAGGTCAAGAAATTGGTCGGTCGCACTTCTCGCCCCGCGCCATCGGTAATCATCCTCTGCCACCTTACTTGTAGTAATCGATTGGCTTGTCTGTTAACTCTTTCTTCTGTAGCCCCCGCAGTCTCCATCGGCTGCCTCCCAAGCGTCCGGTGAGCATACTGCGCCTGTTGGGGACGGTGGCGACAACGCCGACGAAGAGGCCCCGACGGCCGCGGGCGTTGATCCGGCCGAACCAACAGCTCCGACCCGGCGCCGATGGTAAGCCAACTAATTTTGATGATCAGCTTTGTCGGCTTGATATGTCCTTGATCATCTTCTTCTTTGCTGCAGAACATAGCCGACCTCCTCAACTTTGACTTGTCGGAGTTCGAGGAGCCCGACGACATCGGCGAGGAGGCGCTTGCGATGCCGGCTGAGGACCTGAGGGCCACCTTAGCCGACATAGGCAATCGGCTGGAGGCCTCGCTAGACGCGCTGGTGGTCGACAGTGGCTCGATACGCGCGCGATTTTCAGAGATATCCAAGACCAGCTGTCGGAAGCCATAGCCGAAGCCATCGTGCCAGCGACCTTCATGGAAGCCCATCAGTTCAAGTACGAGTGGGCACGGCAGCAGATAATCGGTCACCGTGAGAGCCAAGCGCGATCGGCCACCATCCAGTCAACCAAGGGCACCATTGAGAGCCGGAAGGCCGCCTTCGACCGCCTGAAGACCGAGCCGGCGGCCAAGCTCGAGCAACTCTGCACTCGTCAAGATCAGCTGATAGCCGATCTTGTTCAAGTTACGAACAAGATCGATGTTCACGAGGAGTACATGGCTGGCCTGCCGGCTAAGATTGAAGCTGAACGCCAGGGCATCAAGGCGGTCGTGGCACACCTGCGCAACATGGTGAGGAGCGTCCGATCGGTGGCGGAGTCTGAGGCCGACGACGTTTGGGCCATCGAAGAAATAGACCAAATTATGCGGAAGGCGTTGTCGGCCATAGCCGATTTTCTGAAACAATGAGATTGCAATATCCCGGCCTTTTGAAATCGGCTAACGCTTCTGTATCATATTTGCCATGTTTCTGTGATGTGATTGGACGATCATCTTACTCGTGCTTGTTCTTGGCTTCGAATCGTGTGTCATAATTTATCGATCTTCTGCCACTACGTTCGTAGATAAAACCGGCTGTACTTGTAGATAAGACTGGCCTTCGGCCGTGCGTGGCGTCTTGCCTTGCTTACGTTGAAATCGGCTCAAGCCGCTCGCATCATTTCGTGTTGCCGACTCTGAGACCACACCACGACCGTGTCATCGTTCGAACATTGGTCTTATTTGGCTATCGGCCGATATTTTCGAGTGCACTGCCGATTTGGTTTCATGGTCCGACTCATCCGAATCTGTATTTCAAGAACCCGTGAGTTCTGGACGATAGGTATCCAGCCTTGAGCAGTCGCCGTCCATTCAACGACTCCCAACGCCTTTAATGATGGCCTCTTCGACTTTCGCATCGGTAGTGACCTTTCACATCTGAAACCGCATCTTTTCTTTTTATAAATGGACTCCTTCAGGCCTTCCTGAATAACTCACAGCCGAACCCACTCCCCAGGTGTACATCCAGATCTCCAAGCTTTCGGCAGGGCTTCTTATGGCTTCCTCAAGCTCGTCGGTGAACCAGGTGATTTCCGACTCACTCATTCTCACCATTTCTTCTCCCTAAGTACTCAAGAGTGATCCTTCTCGCAGCCGCTCCATCCCCTTCGGGTGATTCTAGAGATCATGGATACGCCGTACGAACTGACGGTTAGCCAAGCACGACAAGTGAGAGCCAACTTGAAGCGCTTCAGGGAGCAGGAGGCTCGTCATCCAGCGGCCAGGCCTCCCATCAACCTCGATAGCGTCCCGGCCGCTGTCCCTTCGGTGTCCTCAACGCTCACGAGCCTTGACCGGCTGGAAGCAAGGCAAACACGGCTTGCCAACGAACTGTTGACCACGACCACCGACGTGAGGGTCACTCGGCTAGAGTATCTGATCTTGGATGCTTTAGAGATGGAGTCTCCGGAGACCACCGACCGAGCTCTGGCGGCCATCAGAGATTACCTAGGAGATATGTAATCAAAAATGACTGTGCACCGATTATGAATAAAAATCGGTGAATGTTGTAGCCTGATTTTGCGTTGCGATCGGCCCGATTTTGCGATCGGCTTGTGTACGTATATGCCCCCAAAGTTTTGTTGATAGCATCGGTGTCGACAAAATTATGAGTTCGTGTCGTTCGCGCATCCTGGCCGTCTTTGTTGGTCACCCATGAGCCGATCGAAGGGCACTCGGCAAAAAATGTTGTAGACGAAAATGCCTAAAGGCGATGCCTCGTAAACGTAAGACATCGGCTGTCGTGAATCGGCTGAAGTAACTATATCCGAATCACGAATTGATCCACACGCTTGGGTAATATTTCTTTAAATATTTTCCATTGAGAGCCCTTTCGAATACTTCTCCGTCCAGTCCTTTTAGCATGTAAGCTCCTTTAGAGACGCATTTGTGGATCTTGAAAGGCCCCTCCCAATTCGATGACCACTTGCCAAACTTGTTGTCTCTAGATCCGATCGACAGTATAAGTTTCCAAACGAGCTCGCCTTCCTCAAAAGATTTGGGCACCACTTTTTTGTTATAATGCCTGGCTACTCGTTCTTTATTTTTTGTGACTTTTTCAAGGCCCTCATCCTAGATAAGACTAAATCTTCCGATTCGTCTACCATCAGGTGATAATAATCATCGGCTGTGAGTTGATCTTGTAACTGGATGCGCTTTGAGCTGACGACACTTTCCCATGGCAGCACTGCCTCATGTCCATAGACCAGTTTGTACGGAGGGACTTGGATTGACCCGTGGCATGCCATCCGATACGCCCACAATGACTTGGCTAATCGGCTGTGCCATTGCTTAGGATACTCAGAGATCTTTCTTTTAATCAGCTTGATCAAACTTTTGTTTGAGGCCTCGGCTTGCCCGTTGGCTTGTGCGTAGTACGGCGAAGAATTAAGTAGTTTGATCCCCGTGCCGTCGGCAAACTGAACGAATTCGTCCGACACAAAGATAGATCCCTGGTCTGTTGTTATTGTTTGTGGAACGCCAAATCGGTAGATGATGTGTTCTTTGACAAACTCGATTGCGTCCTTAGAGCCCACTTTCCTGAGGGGAATCGCCTCCACCCATTTTGTGAAATAGTCCGTTGCCACCAGGATAAACTTGTGCCCTTTGCTGGATGGTGGATTGATCTGGCCGATCATGTCAATGCCCCATCCTCTGAACGACCACGGCTTGATGATCGGGTTCATAGCCGATGCTGGTGCTCGTTGTATGGCACCAAACTTCTAACAGTCCTGGCACCCCTTGTAATATCAGAAACAATCCTCCAGTATTGTCGGCCAGAAATACCCTGCTCGGCGAAGTAGCCACTTCATTTTGTGAGCCGATTGGTGTGTGCCACATATTCCTTCATGGACTTCCCCGATGGCCACTGTAGCTTGATCGGTTACTAAGCACTTGAGTAGCATGCCGTCAATCGTCCGATAGTATAGGTCTTCATCGAGTAACACGTATCGTAATGCCTTGTATCGTAGTTTCCTCGTGGCCGACTGAGAGGGGTTTTTGAGATAGTTGTAAACTTCAAACCTTCAATCATCGGCCATGATGGCGGCCACGTCTATGTCTACTTCTTTCAGCATCGGCCGATAGCCTGATGCCCCTTGAGCCAAGTCATTGGCCTCTGTGTTCTGCTCTTTGGGGATATGCTTCAAAGTGACTAGCCGGAAATCATCCATTAATTTCCGGGATTGCCGATAATAGACCATCAGCGCGTCGTTTTTGCATTCATATTCTCCTGATAATTGGCTGATGACCAATAATGAATCCCCCATTATTTCGATGACGTCGGCTTCAACTTCTTTGAGTAGATGCAACACTTTGAGGACGGCTTCATATTCGGCTTGGTTGTTTGTAGCATGGGGGTTAATGGTGAAAGCAAACTCGAAGCTTGCCCCCCTGGGCGAAATAATGACCAAGCCGATGCCGTAGCCGTTGGTGCACACCGAGCCATCGAACGTCAAAGTCCAAGGCATAATTTCCACTGAGCCGATTGAGTCGTTTCTGTGTTCCACAATGAAATTGGCTATGGCTTGTCCCTTGACTGCCCTTGGTGCCTGATACCTTAGATCGAACTCTGTTAGTGCGAAGATCCACTTTTCGATTCTTTCTTTGAGCATTGGGGCCGACAGCATATACTTAACTACATCTGCTTTGCAAATTACCGTGCACTCGTTGGACAGCAAATAGTGCCTTAACTTTGTACATGAAAAATAAAGGCACAGGCATAACTTCTCCACAGGTGAATACCTCGTTTTTGCGTCTAGCAACCGCCGGCTGAGATAGAAGATGGCTTTTTCTTTGCCGTCGACCTCTTGTATTATTAGGGCTGAGCCGATTGATTTGTCGTCGGTGATAAGTACAGCTTGAACAAGTATCCCCTTTTGTGGAGGCATTAAAGCGGAGGGAAGCTTAGATAATCTTTTATGTTGTCTAAGGCTTTCTGTTGTTCTGCCCCCCATGTGAACGCCTGATCGGCCCTCAGCCGAAGCAGTGGTGTGAATGGCTCCATTTTTTCTGAGAGGTTGGCTATGAACCGTCTGATGAAGTTTTATCTTGCCGATCAATGACTGGAGTTGCTTTTTATCTTTCGGAGGCTGGATTGTCTTGATGGCATTTATGCTCCTTGGTGTAACTTCGATCCCTCTTTCATGGACCAGAAATCCCAAGAATTGCCCGGCCGACACACCGAACGCGCACTTAAGCGGATTCATCTTTAGACCGTATTTCCTCGTCCGTTCTAACACTTGTCTCAGATCGGCTACGTGGCCTTCTATCTCCCTGGACTTGACAACCACGTCGTCAATGTATATCTCTACCAGCGAGCCGATCATATCATGAAAAATGTAATTCATGGCTCGCTGATATGTTGCCCCAACATTCTTCAAGCCGAACGTCATTACTACCCACTCGTATAGGCCGATTGCGCCGGGGCACCGAAAAGCGATCTTGTGGATGTCCTCGTCGGCCATGAATATTTGGTTGTATCCTGCATTGTCATCCATGAAACTGATGATTTTGTGGCCTGAAGCAGCATCGACAAGCAGATCAGCTATCGGCATTGGGTACTCATCTTTAGGGGTTGCCTTGTTTAGATCCCTGAAATCGATGCACACCCTAAGTTTACCGTTTTTCTTTAACACTGGGATGATGTTTGAGACCCACTCGGCGTATCGTCAAGGCCGAATGAATCCTGCGTCGTACAGCTGAGTGATTTTGGCTTTAATTGCATCGTACATATCGGCCTTAAACCTCCTGGGAGGTTGTTTGAATGGCCGATAGCCTGCCTTAATCGACAGTTGATGGACCACTATCGATCGACTGAGACCGGGCATCTCGAAGTACTCCCAAGCAAAACAATCTTTATATTCTTTTAATAATTCAATAAGGTGGGATCTACAATGAGGAGACAGATTTTTGCTGATGTACGTCGGCCTTTGCTTATCACCAGAGCCGATGTCGATTTCCTCTAATTCGTCGGCCCACGTAAAGCCTTGTCCTAACTTGCCATCGTCTTGCCAGACTTTCCCGGATAAACAATCGATGCCTTCGATTTCTCAAAGTGGCAAATCGGCATTGACGATACTAACTAAGCTGTCGGCTGGCACGATCTCGATCCTGTCGCCGTCCCATTGGATCAGGCTTTGGTGCATTGTAGAAGGGATGCAGCAATTGGCATGTATCTAGTCGCTTCCGAGCAGCAGGCTGTAAGACCCCTTCCCGTCGATGACAAAGAATGTTGTGGGCACGGTCTTGTTGCCGATGGTCAGCTCAACATTGAGGACGCCCCTGGTCTCCGATGGGTTGCTGCCGAAGTCCTTGAGCACCATGTTGGTCTTTATCAGGTCTTCGGCTCCCTTGCCTAGCTTTCTGAACGTCGCGTAAGGCATGAGATTGACTGCAGCTCCCCCGTCAACCAGCATTTTGGAAATCGGCTTGCCATTGACGAATCCCTTAACGTACAACGGCTTTAAGTGCCGATTTTTGGTTCCTTCTGGTTTGTCGAAGATAGCCTGATCTGGTGAAATTGCTAGCTTTGCCAGGTCATCTTCGATGGTGTCTGCATCGGCTTCGGGAGCGCCAAACTCGGTTGGCAACACGAAGACCATGTTAACCGATGCAGAAATTTTGCCTTTCCCTTTGGACGCCCTCCTGGCTTGATCGGCTGGGCTTTCCTCGGCTTGTTCCTCGTTGGCTATGGCATCCTTCTTTTTGGGTACCCACCGCCTTTTGATTTTGCACAGCCGACAGCGCTGTTCGTGGATCATTTGCTACACTTCGTCTTCTCTCCCTTCACGCTTAAGCCGTTGAACCCTTCTTTTCTGTGTCTTCGTGAAGAGATCGGACGGGCACCATTGGGGGTTGGCAGATTCTTCATCGTCGGCCTTTTCATTGTCGCAGCTGTTCCCGTCATGTTTTTCATCGACGAAGAAATCCTGGTGGATCGTGCCGAGCCGATCGTGGACAGACTGTCGCCTTTGGTTTAGCCGAACGGCTCTGGGAGCGAACCGGGTTGGACTTGTAGACGGTGATCTCCTGTGCTCGTTGTTGCGACGGTCGTTGTAGGCTAGGCAGTCGTCCAATGTCGGCAATCTCATGCCGGATTCCCAGCAATACCTGAAAAAATCACAATGCTAATGTGGATCGGCATTGTCGTGGTTTACCTTGTATCGCCGGCTTTGGGTGTTTGGTTCGCGCCGACGAGGTTCTTCATCGTAAGCTTCTTCCTGCCGAGACCGGTATTGATGGCGGTATCGGCTACGTTCATGGATCGGTCGTCGGTCGACCGATCTGATGACTGGACGCACCATATTAATTGGCGCGGCGTAACATTCAATTTGGTCGCCTTCTGCCTTGGCCCCGATCGATGGATTAACTAAGTCGTGCACCATTCTGTTCTGTCGATCAGCTTGCCTGGGACCGGCTTGGACCGTGTTAACCGGAAACGGATTGCCATCTACTTTCATCGGCCGACTTGAATCGGCGAACTAGTTTCCGGCCGATCGCCGACGGATTTCTTGCTGAAGACCTTGCGGTCGTTGGTGGCGTGGGATGTGGAGTTGTGCCACTTGCAATACTTCTTTTTCTTCAGCTCTTCGGCCGACGGGATCACATGATTTTCGGGTAACTGAATCTGCTTCTCCTTGAGCTGGGCGTCTGATAGCACCAGGCTATAACATCGGTTCCTCATCTCCCTAAAGCGTTGGATGTATTCTTGGACCGATTCGTTGTGCTTTTGCCTGATGCTGGTGAGGTCCGACAACTTCATCTCATGGTTGCCGGAGTAGAAATAGATGTGGAACTATTTTTCAAGATCGGCCCAACTCTGAATCGAGTTGTAGGGCAATGAGGAGAACCAGGTAAAGGCCGATCCTGAAAGAGAGAGAGGGAACAGTCGAACTCTCAAGGGGTCCGTAGCCGATGCTTCACCGCATTGCGCCAAGAATCGGCTAACATGCTCGTATGTTGAAATGTTGTCCTGCCCTGAGAACTTTGAAAAGTCCGGGATCTTGTATCGGTTAGGCAACGGGATCCGCTCAAAGTGCTCCGGATAGGGATACCGATACATGTTCCCTGAATCTTTTGGCTTGAGGCCGAATTGATCGCGCATGACATCTGCGATCAGATCGGCCCATGTCCGGTTATCTTGCTGTATCGGCTCGTATGGGCCATGCGGCGCGGGTGCTTGCCGATACAATGGTGGCGACGTCTGCGGCTTATAATGATGATCTTGACTGTCTCCTTGGTACTGGTAGTGATGTTCGGCAAGAGGTGGCCGAGGCGTCGGTGGTGTTGGTGGTCCTGGGAACAGTTGTCGACCACCAGCGTTGCACCGTCTATCTGGATCAACCGGTTCCAACTGCCAATTGTCATTGAACATATTATCAATCTGATCATGGGGCAGCAGCTGTTGCCGACTCAGTATAGTAACTGTCGGCTTCATAGATGATTCGCCTGGATTTGGATGACCAAGGGCTCCACCCGGTGGCCCTTGTTGTGCTATCAGCGGGATTGGCCGATCCTGTGTGACCAGCGTCCTGTAACCAGGAAATTGGCCATATGTGAAGTACGTGGGCCCCCGTTGCAGCTGGTCAGCTATCTTGGCGTCGACCACAGTAGCAATCATGTTATTAAGAGTGTTGACCAGGATGCTACTTTGGTTGACCAACGCGTGATGCACGGCCGAGTCAATCCGGTCTTGTAGAGAATATACAGCTGCATCATCCTGCACCTTGGTCGGCTCCTCCACCTTCTGTTTGCCTTTTGTTTCACCAGAGGAGGATGCCTTGGTATCATTCAGGCTGAACTTATATTTCTGATGCACAACCTCGGATCTTGTTTGGGTGAAAGATTGCAAATAGTTAGCCTGGAGTTCTTCCACCATCTTCTTATATTCGGCTTGCTGCTCAGCCGATAACAGTTCCATCTTCACAGGCACGATGTTGTCCTATGTAATGATGGGGCTCTTGGAGTCGACCGTCTTGCCGGCTGAATCTATACGTCAAAGTCGAGCCGACAAAGAAAGTCCCACTGGGCGTGCCAAGAAGCGTGTTGATGAGAAATCTCTCTCACGCGCTGGCGTGGGAGATCTGCTTAACTCTAGTACAGGTCCTTCTCGGCTACCTACGTTATGCAGGGCGTGTCAGTTGATTTAATCTGTCAATCAACAAGAAAAATAAGGGAATATGCGTTAAGTGTTAGGTTAGATCCCCACGGGATCGGCTGAGGGAATCCATGAACATATATATGCTACTCTAAACCATATTTAAGCCAAATGACTGTAATGGATCGGCTATACCGAGACAGCATCAGCCGCTTAACCCAAACACAACAAAGAATAACAAATATTTGGATCGATAACCTAGCCGATACTGGAAAGCTAATAAGGAATCGGCTAGTACTCCGATGAATCTTATAAAAAGATATCACCCCAAAATCAGACGCATAGCCCAGAAATCGGCTACCGACTGTCTATGGCAAGCCGATTTCGGCTGGCAGCATCCGACAGGAATGCGATCGGCAGTCCTAATACAAATCTAATAATGAATACATTAAAAGAAATATATCAGGGCAGATAAGGCCGGCTGAAACCCCAGCACTGTCTCTAAATAATATAAATCTCAGATGAACAGATCATTGATAGTTCTAAAAACGACTTAATAGTCCGAACCCGATGCAACATTAAGTATAAAAGAAAAACCCGATCTGTTACAGCCGATTTATACTCCTCGAGACGGTGGATACCGCATATAAACCAGCCAACCTTTAGATCTAGCCCTATTGGCTGCACGTTCTTGACAGAAATAGCCAATGGCATGATAGATTTAAATATTGATCTAATTTATATATGCTATATGATACACAGCGCAGTATAAACTCCTGATTCTAATGTATCATTGCGATGGAAGCACTAGAAACAGTAAATCATACCACTAATGACAAGCGTTTACCTAGCTCTGGGGATCGAGACGATGCAGCCCGTAGCCAAACAAAGGACTCGCCTGAAAAGAAGAAGTTGGCGATGCGCCGAAGATTTGATTGATGTGAATGTGTTTGTTACAGAGGGTCTCGGGTCCTATTTATACCCAAGATACAATTATCTGTAAAGACCCTGGACTCTATCTAAACTACTATTTAAAACACCACGTTATCCCAAACGGGACCCATGTCGTGTTACAACTAACAGTCTAACAAATCTCTAGATTACAGATACAATTGCCGTTACAGGATTCTATCCATAAGTGGCAATATCACTTAACGCGCAATTAGCAACCGAATCTTCTATTCATCCTCAAACTCCTGCATTAGAGACGGTCTCATCTCTTCTAGACCTGAAATCGACTATCGGCTGTCTCTGTTCGATCCATCCAGCCGATTGGCTTCGCAACCGATCACTCCTTTGGCCGATGCGATTCCTGCCTTCAGCCGATCCGACTCTGCTTCGCTTTTGCAAACTTAGGAATTCGACTACCAAATTTCGGTGTCAACAAGAACCAAACATGACATTTGTAAAAGTTTTTTATAAAAAAGTTTTTTAAAATTTTTTAAGTTAATACTTAAGTGTGCTAATGAGATGTGTTGTTTTCCTTGCGAGGGAAGAAGCTCCCAGCTCAAGAAAACTGACGTAGCCAAAATGAGTTGATTTCTAGAGTTTAAATTTAGCCCCAAAAGAAATTAATTTTATACTCTTTTATCTATGTATCTTTGATCCGCACAAATTTTATGTCTTTCAGTACCTCTTATCTACCCGACATTAATACTTATTTTCCATTAATTAGGTGCGCATTGCTCATTCCTTCCCTCCGATGAGAGGGATGTAAAATGTATCGAAGGGATAAGCTCCATTTAATTTATGGACAAAGGTAATTAAGTGGTTACGTTATTCTTTTCAAAATATTGATATTTTTTAATACTTGAATAATTAGCTAAAGATAATTAAATTTTAAGAAAAAAGAGTATAAATCAACTTTTTTGGAGAAAATTTAAACGCTTAAAACCAACTTCTTTTGAGTCGGAGGGGGTACAAGTTATTTTCCCCTTATGTTTAACAGTAGTTTATGCTAAATTTTCGCTAAATTCTCTAGGGAGGATGAGGGCACATGAATGGAACTTCAAAATAAAATCGTGGATCGAATATAATCCAAGTTATCACATTGTTAAATTCCCTAAAAATTTGCTCACTTCCATGTGCCAAAAACAAGCAAATATTTTCTAGTGTAAAACAATCAAAATTTATAATGGAAAAAACAAACTAATTATGGTAAGCAAAGTGATTTTTAGGAGAGGGTAAGCAAAGTCAGATAGAGGGGTAACTACCTACTACGAATTAAATTTGAAAAATATACGGTTTACTTTTTTCTTAAAAATATTTGGGATATAATTTTTGATATAAATATAACGTTGTTGTTGTATGAGAGTGTAAAAACGATACAATATCGCTAAATTATTGTACGAAAATGAGGATGACGTAACGACGCCTGCGGGTGACGGCGCAAAATCGGGAGATTCACCACCATCTCAGGTAGCGAAGGCACGAGACCGACACGACCGAAACAGCGAAACAGCGACAGCGGTCTCGCTCGTCTGCCTAGCGACATGGATGGCTGAGGGTTAATGACGCCATTAATTAGCATGATTAATGGTTAATTAATTACTAATAACGCTAATTAAAAAACATCAATCAATTACTCATGACGCTAATTAATTTTAATTGCATGACCTCGCTACACAGCAATGCGAGTTCGCATCTTTCACGCAAAATCGCACCCTCCCCATGCGAGACCACGCTTATCGCATCGCGACAGCGGCACACTCACCGTGCATCGCATAGTCACCTTGTGACTGCGGCAGGGCGTGGCTGCCCCGATCTTGCTAGAATGTGACGACGATATATTTTTGCCACACAATTTCAAATCGATATTTTCTTATAAATTCGAGAAAAAAACATATATAACTACTACCAGTACTAGCAGTACTACTTCACTAACCCTTAGATAGAGCCCAATTAACTGAAGCATTGTTACGTCATGGGCCGGGCCAAATCAGCCCACTTAGGGATGTAGGCCATCGTACTCAGAGTGTCTTGTTAAAGCCCAAGTAGAGCGCAAATCCGGTCCGGTCAGGAATCCCTCTTCCCGGTTCCCGACGGCGACTACGGCGGCGGCAACGGCGACCCGAGCGCCGAGATGAGCGTGTTCGGCGGCGACAGCTGGGCGCACGACGCGCGGCAGCGGAAGCGTCGCCTCGACGACCTCATGCTCCCCGCGTCGGCAGCGTCCCCATCCTCGTCCTCCCCCTCCGCGCCCGATTCGTTCAGGAGGCTCTCCAACGGCAAGTTCGCATGCCTCGTCTGCCCCCACCGCCCCTTCCTCGACTCCCCCCTCATGCTCTCCGTAAGCGATCCCCTTCTGTCCTCGCATTCCTTTACCCTAACCACGTAGTCGACGACCTGATCTTGAATTCTAGATGCTTAATGGTGTATAGTGGTCTTGCCTGTGCGCGAGCACGAAGACTGGCTCGTTAAATTTCTAGTCCTGACCAATCGATTTTATTTGGGGCTTGAATGAACCATGGATTAGGAAGCTGTCACAGCATAGATTGATTCAAATGTTGATAAGAATGGTTCAGAATTCGGATTGGTATGAAAGAAGTAGGTGTCCTAAGCCAGTACTACCTCCCTTAACTTAAGTATGATGAGGTAGATGTTTTGATTAGAGAGGTTAGCACTGTGAAGCTATTGTGTTGTCATGTGATGTGGAGCTGTTCTGTCGTATTGAATTTGTTTGCCACAATCCTTGTCAGTTGTTGCCGTCTAGAATAATATAAAAATCTTGTCCGTGAAGCTTATTTGAGAAATTTCCTGGATTGTCATGAATACATATTGAATTAGTAGCATTCTCTGTGTATGGTTGGTTCATTTGTCCATGTTACCTTTAGTGTGTGTCAGCTATTTTTGCTTCAAACACCTAGTGAGATGGCTCTTTAGATGCAGTTTCTTATTCAATGAAAGGAGCTTGGGGCCAAGTTGGTCCTTTGGTCTAAAGCGCTCTGTGCATCATGTTGTACATGAAATTAAGTGTTGAGTGCTCCTAGGGAGTATATATGTGTTAGAATGAGATCTGTTCTTTATGTGCCTCTTTTGCGTTTTGTCTCGTTGAAAATTGTGACCATGTGTTCTTTGATTATTATTTTTTTTTGCTTCTCCAAATGGCAACAAATGTACAGATGCATAATAAAGGTTCACGGCACATTGCAGCACAATCTAGGCTAAGGGAGAAAGAATTATCAAGGCAACAAGAGATCAACAAGAGATTGGCTGTTTCTCCAGAAGCTTCCTTTTCAAATTCTGGTAATCAACATCATGGTGTTAGGTCTAGTGGTATGGAAGAAAAACCATTTATTGAGCAGACAAGACAAGCTATTTTGGAAGCACAGTCCAGCAGATTTATCATCGACAGCGCCAACAAGAAATCTCATGATCTGAAGAGGACAACAAATTCTTCACCGTTTGATTCCCATGTTACTCATAGTGTTCCAATGGAAAAATGGAGTGGAGATACTGTGAAAGGAAAAATCTTTGCCGGTGACAGAACTGCAACCAATATGCTTGCAGAGGGGCAAGCAAATTTCCAAAAACGCCAGCAGCAAGAACTCAAATTCACTGCTTCAGGATGGAAACGAGATGGCCATGGAAGATGGTACAGGGATGAAAATGTGAGTAACATTCTTTTTGTATGGTTCTTTCTTGTTTATGTTATTCTTAGTAGTCAAGTCAATATAAAAATAATAACACTAGCTTTGCTCGAATAGATAATTATTCTTTGTATTGCTGTCATGAAATTTAAGCTGCTTTTGCTATCAACGACAATGAATGACTCCCCATTACCAAATTTTTTTTACACTAAGTTGCATAATGCACATCATATTTTTGTGGCGGACAGTGATGTGGCATCAGTAGATAATGTCCTTTGACCCAAGGCCTCATAGAGGATAGCTCACTTCTCCTCTCCACTGTGCAATCCAAATTTATACCAGCATCTGTATCTTTAATTTGCACTAACTATTAAAATGCAATGGTGGATGGCAGGTAGAATTTGACTCAGATGAAGATGATCCTAACATATGCCTTGGCTAACCATTTTAAGGGCATTCTAGATGTGACATGATAATGATTCGACCTTAAACTCACGATTGCTATTTCAATGCCAGATGAGAAGCATTTGAGTCCCTCAAAGATTGTTGCTCATCTATGTTTTCAGTCTTCCATACTTACTGGCTACTTGTTACATGGGTATCTTGTCTAACAGGTTCAATGCCAGATTATTAGTTGTGCGGTGGTTGTTGTACTGTCTGTTTTCTCAATTTTTTTCCTGTACTCATAAAATGCTGTACTATAATGTGCCTACTGAACTGATTATTATTGGCTTTGAGAGTGTACTAAAGCCTCAGCAATGAACTAATGGAACTCAATAAACAGAGTTATCTAATTCTGTTCTCACTATAGATTTGATAGTCTTGGAAGGCGTTCGTTTCTGGACCTGCTGTTAGTCTACATAAATTTATCACAGATGATTACCATTTTAGCTTGTTTTTGTTGTTCACTGGGCTACTATTTTGTTTGGGCGGCACTGTCGTCATGGCTTGTTTCAGCAGTAGTATACTGTTCTTTTTTTCTTCGGCCGTGATTCATGAAGTGAAGGAAGGGAAGTGTGCCTGCTTTTTGCATCAATAGACTTGTGAAACTGAAATTGATGCCAAAATCAAACCGAATTCATCTCCAAGAACAAATTGCTCGCGGCACAAGAGAAAATAACTAACTAAATATTCACCAGCAGCTTAGTTTCTTTACCTTCTACTCAACAATCAGGTTAACAAGCTCGATTATTGTTTTGGTCAATTCCGACCTGGTTCAACGTAGTCGATAAACAGCACGGGTTCACATCTTATTTACTATATGACCATTATCACAAATCACAACACACAAGCTCACAGCATCTTATTTATCACTCATAATAGCTGTATGCATTTTTTTTGTTTCACGCGTTCTACTTTGAGAAGACAATGTTAAGAAAAGAGAGATAATATTTATGGATTTATGTTTACATCTTATTAGCTGGAAGTATTACATATCTGTTCCTCGTTGTAAACATGTTTATAAATTATAATGCATATATTTTGTTTCTTAAGAGCACTAAGAGTTTCTGACGATGTCAATGTAAGTACTTGGAAACTTTAATTATCTCATCATTTGAATATATACCTTCCGACAAGACATTCAATATTTCAACCAAAATAACATAATTTTCCACCCCCAACTGCACAACCTATTTTAATACATATGCTCATATCTGAACGGAACTATGTTTGGTTGGAATATTAATGTAATTCTATTTCTTATACGATTTGAGCAAATCCAATTATATATGGATATGATCAATCGACAGTCGAAGCCTCATGAACAAGCAAACAGAAACAAATTTAAAGGCTAGAGCTTTATATTTATTATATTTATTAGTAATATGCCCGTACGAATCAAGACCATATAATCGGAGATTGGTTGAGGTGAGAGTGGATAAGCCCTAGATCCTGCGATGGTTACCGCATAAGAAGAAGCGGATGACCTCTAATGAGATGGATGGAGGATTACTCCGCTTTTAAAGTAATAGAGATAGAGTGACACCTTGGATGTGGCTTATAAGACACGGCTCAAACAAACCATTGTTGTAACCAGAATCCAAATATACAATATATATCCTCCTTTTTTTCTCTCTCTCCAAATATGCATATCTCTTAACCCAAAACCCAAATATGCGATATATATTCGCTTTTTTCTTAAAATGTCAAATATGTAATATATACTGTATATCTACCTCTCTTTTTCCTTGAAATGTGCAAATCTCTTAACCTCTTGGAGCAGATGTGGATGCTTATCGGTACTTAAAAACCACGTGAATATAGTAAAATACACCAACCATGATTTTTCCCCCTCCTCTTCTTTTTCCTTATCTCCTTTTCCCTTTCGTTTCCTTCTCTTTTCTGTTTTTCGTTTCTTCCTCCTGGATTGGTGACGGAAAACCACGCAACCGAAGCAAGCTGTTAGTTTGTTTTATTTTATTCCTTTTTATCTACATTCTTTTTTCCCACATTGGTTCCATGCATGCTATGTATCATTTCCATGATTGCTTGATGGGAAATATAATTAAGCACGTCTTATAGCACTCTCGATATGCAAGAAACCATTAGTAGTTTCTATAGCATAGGATATTATATCAAGAAATTATCTTTCTTAGTACAAGAATTTATGTAGGATAAGACATCATATGAAGAAACTATCATGTTTACTTTTTCAATGGGGTTATAATAGTTTCTTATCCATTAATAACCGTGAAGACTTGGTTTCTTAGTTAGACTTGTTTCTTATTTTTTTACTCTTTCCTCATTAAATCACTTACCACATCAGCAAATTGCCTACGTGATGGTGTCATTAATATCTATAAAACTATCATAATTTTTTATTGGGAGTGCCTTTACCCTAAACGCGATATGCATGCATTGTGAAATTATATGACATGTAGTTGACGCAGCACTTATTTCTTATCAAACTAAGAGCAATTCAATAGACTTTGTTTTCAATAAAAGTTCAAGCAAGGCACCAAATCGTTGAAAGGAACTGATGATTAAGCTAAACGATGTTGCTTATTAGGTTTATTTTTTAATGAAATTTATTAGTCTTAGTTGGAAACTGCCGATTAGCCTGATGACTATGTATCTCTGCAGCTGACCCGGCCAATCTTGTTGCTTCTTCCTTCTGTTGCAGACATGCATGTCTTTATAAAAGAACCCTAATTGCTTGCTTGCTTCCTGCAAATCACCGCCAATTAATCTTGTTCTTCCATCAGTTTCATTAGTCGTTGCATCAACATTGACCTGATTTTTGAGCTATCGAACTAGCTAAACGATGGCAAGTGCTAGCTCACCGGAAGGTGAAAGCTCGAGATCCCCTGACAAGGTCAAGCTGGTCACCGTCCTGAGCATCGACGGCGGCGGCGTCAGAGGGATCATCCCTGCCACCATACTCGCCTTCCTCGAAAAAGAGCTCCAAGTAAGTGATGATGAACAATTGAACTACAGTAGTTGTGAACCGTTTCATCATGGATTCTGTTCTTGTTACACTGTGATTTAGTGACTCGTCTGAGCTGTTTCTGGTGTAGAAACTGGATGGTCCGGATGTCAGGATCGCGGACTACTTCGACGTCGTCGCCGGCACGAGCACCGGCGGCCTCCTTACGGCGATGCTCACCGCCCCAGACAAGAACAAGAACGGCCGACCACTGTTCGCCGCCGAGGAGTTGGCCAAATTCTACATCGACCACTCGCCCAAAATCTTCCCACAGAAGTACTAGTACCTAATACTACCATGCATATATGACATGGCAAACCAATTTGCCATATAAAACTACATTTCTTAGTACAACATGCATCGTTTGCTTGCTGAAGATTGCAACTACTTGATTATATTTATATATATTCTAATGGTGAATGAGCCGGCGAATTCAAAGGAACTGGGTCTTGTCCAAGATCGCCGGCACGCTGAGGATGGTGACTGGCCCAAAGTACGACGGCAAGTACCTCCATTCGCTGCTCCGCGAGAAGCTCGGCGACACGAGGCTGGGCGAGACGCTGACGAACGTGGTTATTCCGACCTTCGATATCGCTAACCTGCAGCCAACGATCTTCTCCAAATTGGAGGTACAGCGTCGTTTTCCCATGATAGGCTCATCACGTACACGAGAATAATTTCGATAGTCTAACCCCTCCCCCACACACACACACACACACAAAAATCAGTGAACAGGTACCACTAATTTTCTTCTACTTAGTGGATGAATGTCAATATCTACTTTTCCCAGTGGAATAGACTCAAATAGAGCTACTACGATGATGTGCACAGGTTTAATTAGGTGGCTTAATCAGGACAATAATCTTTTAGCTACTAAAGATTACCAAAACCAAACTTGTTTTTGTATATATATAGATATAGTCAGCAGGGGTATAGAAGACAATGCAATGTTCAGATGTTTTGATTTGTGTCTGGTTTGGTCATGATCAGCTGAAGTACAAGCCACTGAAGAATGCTCTCCTGTCGGACATTTCGATCAGCACCTCCGCCGCGCCGACCTTCTTCCCGGCGCACTATTTCGAGACCAAAGGCGACAATGGCCAGAAGAGGGAGTTCAACCTCGTCGACGGCGGAGTCGCCGCCAACAACCCTGTAAGCTAACCTTTTGGAATATAAGATTTTTGGAGGATTTTTATAAGAATTAAACTGATTAATGTGGAATTCCTACGTTCCAAAAGAGTCCTAACTACGATAAAATAATATACATGCAGACGCTGTGTGCGATGAGCCAAGTGTCCAAATATATCATCCTCGAGGGCAAGGAAGAAAGTGACTACGAGTTCTCCCCGGTGAAGCCGATGGAGTATGGCAAGTTCATGGTAATCTCCATCGGCTGTGGGTCGAATCACGATCAGAACTACAAGGCCAAAGACGCTGCCAAGTGGGGCATCTTCAACTGGCTCATCAAGAGTGGCTCAGCTCCCATCATCGACATGTTTACTTCTGCTAGTGCTGACATGGTTGACATCCACCTCTGTGTCCTCTTCCACGCTCTCCGCTGCGAGAAGAACTACTTACGCATACAGGTACAATATAAATGTATGCTAAATGAGAGGCTCTTTTTACCATCCATAAAGAGAAGCAACACCGTATATAAATACATAGCGTTGTTGATTTTATTTGGTCAAATTTTTAAAATTTTGAACATCAATGCTCTAAACATATTTAATTTAAAAACATAAAAATCATATGAGTACATTTTTCTTTATAAGTACTTTTACAACATTATAATTTTGTTAGATAATTAGTTTTACAACTAGGCAAACCACAAGAGCTCGCACAGTCTATATTGCGCTACATTTGAGTTTGGTGAAAAGCAGGGCAAAACGTCTGTTTTTACCTTGTTCTTTAGTCGTGAACTCGTAATTTGTGACTTTTCTTTGATGCATAAAGAAGACAATAAGAAAAACTCCTTAAGAAATTAAATTGTAAGAACTAATTACACAATATAGCATATTTCTCTTTTGCCTTTGTAAAAATCTGTTATTTAATTAACTCAACAAGATGTCATATTTCTGTTGTGTGCAAGTGCAGTATGATCAATTGACGGGCAGTGCGGGCTCGATCGACGACTGCTCCAAGGAAAACATGGATAACCTGGTGAAGATTGGGAATGACCTTCTCGACAAGAACGTCTCACGTGTAGACCTGGAGACCGGCCATTACGTGGATGTTGCCGGCGAGGGCACGAACAGACAGCAGCTTACCAAGTTCGCCAAGCAGCTCTCCGACGAGCGGCGCCGGCGCCAAAGCGAGCCCTCAAATTAAGGAGTGATAAAAAGAAGTGATTTTACTGTTCTTAACGTAAAAAATAAATCGACAAAAAATCATGATACCTAGCAAAATCTCTTTAAATTAAAATCGGTTATCTGGTGACGGTCGAACTGGTGCTGATCAAATCGTATCCGTCTCAATGTGTGTCTTGGGGTGTTTGTTACTTTGAAACATGTTCCTCTTTCCATTTTTGTGATGTGCCGTATGCAGGCACGATATTGGGAAAGAAATAAACTTTTCAGGGGACATCCTCTTGTATGTCATCCAAATGATTATGAAAAAATTTTAAAACATCAATAAGATAGATTAAAGTGTGATAAATCATTTCACAAACATGCAATATTAAATTAAACTTTACAAGTTGTAGCGGAAAAACTAATTTACCATAGTTTAATTGTTTTTTCTAACTTGTAGTAGTTGAATTTTAACATTTATGTTTAAGTGATTTATCACATATTAATCTATCTTATTGATTTTTAATTTTTTATAACTATGAGGGATGTTCTTTTGAGAGAGTTTAGAATTCACTCTCTAGGCAATGGCGAAGGCAGGGGTATGCTGGGTGGGCCCCGGCATACCCTGGTCCACACGTAAGATATATATATATATATATATATATATATATATATATATATATATATAACTAGCAAAAATGTCCGTGCGTTGCAACGGGATGACGACGCAGGGAGGGAAGCAGGCGGAGGGCGAAGGTCCAGGCGGCGGCGCGGGAGCTCCGAGCGGCGAGGAGGAAAGGGTGCAGGCGCGGCGCGGATGAGGATGGAAGGGAGGGGCGGAGGAAGTCTTTTTTTCTATCCAAACCCTCCTTTTCTTTTCAGCATTGGAACTGCGGGTTAATTTTATAAACACTCAATGAGTTTTCTGTAAAATAGCTAGGTGGACGAAAATTTTGGGTAGAAACACTACTTACTTTATAGATAGTTATATATATATATGTGCGGTAACACATCTTCTCGGTTCGTTGTCTCGGAACTCGGAAGTCGAAACTCGGGAAGAGTGGAAGACGGGAACCGCCGCCGAACGCCCGGACCAGTGCTACCGAACCTGTGCGCCAGCCACCAACCTCGCGCCGACTGCTGCCCGCGCCACCCGCGCACCTACACGCCGCCTGTGCACCGGCCGCCGGCTGCTCGTGCGCCAGGCCGCCGAATAAATTAAGACATTCATGTCCCTTTGAAAGTGTAGAATAAATTAGTCAGAAAAATAGTATTATAAGTCTCTGGTATTCTTTTATGCATATATTTTTAATTATCAATGTGGTGTTTAAACTATTTACATTGTGGATCGTTTCTATTTAATCTAAGACTTAAAGCTTTTATCGTGTCACTTAGTATATATATACCTAATCATGTTGTTAATTTTATAATTATTATCAAAATATTGTGTTGAATTTTTTGGTGGCATACCCTACGCTAAAATGCTAGATTCGCCACTGTCTCTAGGATATTGTATATATCAGTAATAAACTTCTACTCTCCAATCATGGTACTTGTAAAGAAATAAATCCATGTTTTGTGCTATGAAAGCAAAGGGTCCAGACTCAAGAAGAACTTGTTATGTTTGACGGCTACAAAACATACTGCCATATGTCAGTTGAGGAAAACCAGGTATTAATAGTAGGGGTGGGCACCAAGAACCGAGAATCGAACCAAAAGTACCGAGAACCAAACCGAAAAATACCAAAACCAAAAAATTCAGTTCCTATTCGGTTCCTAATTCTCAAGTACCAAATTTACCGAGGTAAATTCGGTTCTATACCTCGGTAAACTAAAATTACCAAAGTACCAAAATTAATTCTATTGTGCTTGACTTGTGCTTGATTTTTATATTATTGATGGCTCTATTATGGACAACTATATTATGTATTTGTGGACATCTACTCTTGTAGTTTTGAGGTTTTTTATATGTATGATTTTATATGTTGAATTCTTGTTATAATTGGCTATTGAACCTAATGTTACATTATGATGTACTTTGTTCGGTACTTTCGGTAAATACCGGAACCGAACCGAATTTACCGAAACCAAATTTCCTCGGTACCGAATTTTTTTAGGAACCGATCGGTACCGTGTTTCTGAGTAACTGAATTTCTATAGAAACCAAAGAACCGAACCAATCGGTTCGGTAATACCGAACGCCCATGCCTAATTAATAGGGGTTTCTTGCCCACCCACCAGACCCGCATCATCCGTATAGATATTAATTGCACCGCCACATAGGCAATTACTGATGTGGCAAGTGAATTAATGAGGAAAAAGAGAAAAAACTAAGAAACCAAGTCTTCATGGTTATTAATGAACAAGAAACTATTATAATCCTATTGGGAGAGCAAACATGGTAGTTTCTTGATACAATGTTCTATGCTATACAAATTCTTGCACTGGAAAGGATAATTCTTGATACGATATCTTATGCTATAGAAACTACTAATGACACCGCATCATGTTGGTTACTAAAAAATCCAGCACTAATGTGTGGGACATACGTGCCAATTTCTCAAATGAACTAACATTAATGGGATTAAGCCAAGCTATGACAAGGCAAGAGTTGATCGATGGGATATTTTTACGCCCGTTTCTCTCCCTCACGCACGTCATGATCTCTCCATGACTCTCTCTCTTTTCATTTCCCTCTTGTTCGCTCTCTCCCTGCGTCGCCACCACCTTCTTCCTCTCTCGCTCTGATATCCCTCTGCACCACTGCCCCACCCCCTTGATCTGTCTCTTACTACAGCAAACATGTTAGATGCCAATTGAAAACCAGTTATAGATGTCAGATTTTCCAACCAGTACCCAACAGACGACATCTTTGAGTCTTCTCAAAGGGGTCGGTTTAGGAACCAATACCTTTAAAGATTTCAGGATGAAAAAAGGGGCTCGATGAACCGACACTAATGCATTGAGCATACCTACCCCGCTTCGCCCCCAAAATCAAACGCTTTGCCCCCCAAAATCAATCCACAACGAACTCTAGATAACAGTCATCATCACGACAACACAACAACAACATCATCTATAAAAACAAAGACACAACAATAACATTGTCAGAGAGTGACACTCCCACAACAGGAAAAGAAGACCCCCTTCGAAGATTTGGCCAGGGGGCGAGTAGGGATCGAGCTTGTGACGCATGTGATATGCGAAGATGTGTAAAACTAACAACTATGAACACAACACATGTACAGGTTCAGGCTACTCAGAAGCGTAATACCCTACTTCTGTGTGTGGGACTATGAGAATGCAAGAGTGTACAATGCAAGCTTACAACATGAGTTATTTGCTAGGGTTCCTCTTTCTAGGGTTTACAAAGATCCGATTTCTCTTTCTAAGTGGCATAACCACTTCCTTTTATAGCCCAAAGAGGGGTTTACAGCACCGTTATCACCTAGGGAATATCCATGCTATGTCTTGTCATTGTCCCCTCTGACATCCTCGACTTAAAATGGAAGGATTACCCTGGCGAGCTTTTTTTTACCGTGCCCCGAGCACTATGCCAGGAGGCCTCGGGATAGCTGTATATTGCTCCTCTCACCACCTGTTTGAACTTGGGCTTAGTGGGCCCAAGCCAAGTCACGATAGAACCGCCACTGTTTCCCTTTGCTTGGTGGTGAAGTCATAGATCGCTTGCCAGCATGCAATACATCGCTCCGCCCTTGTTGCTTTGAGTGATGCGGCGTCGCCGGTGGCCCCAAACCTCGCCACTACCTGGTTGCATTCGACTGAGCTGTAATCTTGATCTATAATATTTCGGGCGCTACAATGCAATTGGCATGATGATGTTGCCCTCGATCGGGTCGCTGGGACCACCATCCTGCTCAGACCGCTGGTGACGCATACAACCTTTGCCTTGACATAATGACTCTTAGCGGAGATCTCAATGAAGAGCCCGAGGCAACCAATACTAGCGGGCTCCTCGTTAGAGTTATCATATGATTTTTTTCTATCTTGAGGTAATGTCAATCCCCTAGGCTGCTGTGTTGTATTCCCGGGGCACGTATAGTACCTGGGTTCCCTGGCCGTGCCCAGGTCCCGGGCATACTCCCATGCCTTGTAATAGAAGTTCTTGTTATGTTGGACGAGTTTCTCAAAGATGTCATTGATAAAGGAGTTCATGATGGACAAAACTTTACCATTTCTGTTCCAACACATGGTTGTAGATTGGAGAACCTTGAAAATGTAGATCTTGTAGGTTTTCACACTCTTCTTAACATAAAAGTGTGTAATCATAAAATGCATGGGTGCCCTAGGGCCTCGGTCGGAGAGGGCCCCGGTCGCACCTTGGAGATATAAATCCTGTAGATTTCCACACTTTTCTTGACATAAGGGTGTGTAACCATAAAGGGCATGGGTGCCCCGGGGTCTCGGCCGAAGCAGGCATTGGTCACACCTTACAGATATAGATCTTATAGGTTTCCACACTCTTCTTAACATAAAAGTGTATAACCATAAAGGGCATGGGTGCCCCAGGGCCTCAGCCGGAGTAGGCCCCAGTCCCCATGCACTGTCAGTCTGTCAGGTTCCTATTTCTAACCTGGCAATGAATCCTGCTTAAGGCAAAAATGCATTTGATGTGGCAAATGTTACCCTAAGACCCAAAAAAAAAGGATACCCTAGTTCCCATTTCTTCAACAGTAGCCCCCAGCCCTGGGGCTAGGCCGAGCGCTTGTCGTGTCACCGCCAATGCCACCGCCGCCGCCGGATCCACCGCGGGAGAAGCTTGGGGACAGAGGGGGAGGGGGTAGAAGACCGCTAGATCCACCCCTTGAAAATGTTGTCGCTCCTTTGGATCCGCCCATGGGAGCCTCCGACGACATCGCCGTCACCAAATCATGGCGGGAGAAGGTTGGGGGCGGAGGAAGAGGGAGAGGTGGTAGAGGATCGCCGGATCTACCCACGGGAGTCTCCAACGCCATCGCCTCCACTGGATCCATCGCTGGTGAGGACGATGAGAGGGGGAGGGAGCGGGGATGAGAGAGGGGGGTAGGGGAGAGCGAGAGGCACGGGTAGGGATAAGGATAAGGATGCGACTGGATATATGGGTGATCGATCGGCTCGACTCGATTTCTTTGTGCTGGTTTTTTAAAGTCTGGTACCTATAATATAGTTGTCATTTTTTAATTAAATGATACCTATAATATATTGTAGGTGTCGATTCTTTTAAAAAACTGACACTTATAGCATTGATATCGATTTTTCTTTAGAACTGGCATCTGTAGTATAGTTTCTGAATGGTGTTTGTTCTATATTTTTTCACCCCACAGAATTGGAAAAAGGTCTATAGATATCAGTTTTAGCTGTTTCAGCACCTATAATGTTATTCCTTTGTGTGTTTCTGTAATAGTGTCTCCGTTTAGATCGAGGGGACTGGAGGGAAGGGAGGCTGCTGACGGCTCCTGTCTCTTCTCTGACTCGGTGATTGTCTGGAGCTCACGTACCATCGGATCTAACTTAGCTGCCTACAGTTCAGGGGCCATCAAATCTGGCTACCACAAGCTCGGACCAGCCAGATCCACCCAGCGTGGCCCGCTCAACGGAGGCAGCTCCCTCCCACTCCCTTAACACGATGGCAGCTTTCTCCACCTCCCCTGACACAGCAGCTTCCCCCTTCTCGTCGCTCGACCACCTTGACCTCTGATGTGATGACAACAGATGGGCTTCTCCACCTTGGCTACCACGAGCAGGAGCAATGACGTGTGAGGTGACTCACAGATCCGGTGCAAGAGGAGCGTGGGGTGACGAATCGATCTGGTTCTAGCACGGTGAGAAGGGCGAGTTGAAGCCGGATGCGAATTTTTCGAGTTAACAAACATGTTCTTGTGCTTGGTCTGAAATGTGTTAGATATGCATGTTTATAAGCATAGAGACTATCCAAAAGTTGATCTATGTTTTGTAGTGCATTGATTCAACTTCCACTACTGGAGAAACCATTTTTGGTTGAAGTGCCAAAATCCACAATAGTCTCGGTTTGAGTTGCACCTGGGACTAAAGAACATCTCTAGTCCCGGTTTAAAAGTCTACGGATTTCAAGGAATATTAGTCCCGGTTCGTGACACGAACCGGACTAAAGATCATCTTTAGTCCCGGTTCAAATATTATCGAACTGTCGAGCGCCGGACATCTTTGTTGGTAACACCAACAGGGACTAAAGATGCTGTTTTTTGTCCCGGTCGGTGTTACCAACCGGGACTAAAGATGCCCGGCGCTCTGACAGGTTCTGACAGCCTCTGGCATCATCTTTAGTCCCGGTTGGTAACACCAACCGGGGCTAAAGATGATCTTTAGTGCTGGTTGGTAACACCAACCGGGACTAAAGATGGGGTTCCTTTTTAAACTCCTTCCTCCTCCAGCCCGAGCCAGCTACACTTGTCTTCAAAATTTTTCTCTAGCTAGAGGGGAGGTGCTGACAAAATTTTTTGTGATTTTGTTTTTGTGATAATACACAAATCTTTGCTATCTACAAGGTTAGCAACTTCTTTCTCTTATGATCTATGCTTAGCAATTCACATTTTACGGTTGTTTTATATACATTTTCATCTCTAGATTTTTTTGTAAACATGAGGAGAGAGAAAATTTGTTTGGACTAATTATTTTGCTAAGCACATTACATTGTGTTGAGAAAAAAGTTAGGAAAAATAAAGAGAAAGAAAAGTATGCTTAGCACATTACATTTCTAGGAATTTAGTCCATACAATTTTCTCTCAAAAAATGTTTATGGAAAATGATGAGAGAGAATTTTTTGGACAAAAAAGTTATAAAATAGATGACAAAGGACCTTTTAAAATAGATGTAAAATAATTAATTAATTTTATATTTATCACTTTAAAAGACCTTTTAAAAATAATTCTAATTTTTTAGAACAACACATTACATATGTTGGATTAGTATATAATAATTGTCTGATTATATATATATATAATTATTGTAATAATATTTAAATGATTTGAATTTCGTGGAATTTTCTTACGATTTTGTGCATTCCATGTAGATGGATCGGCCATGGATGTACAACATGGATCGACGGTTGAGAGAGTTTATTCATGGCATGTATTATTTTTGAGTGTGGCCGATGCTAACAAGCGAAGGGTTTCATACGTTGTCCATGTAAAAAGTGAAAAAATGAGAAGGAGTATTCTACATCGTTTCAGTCGGGATTCATCCCTCACTACAATTGCTGGACAGCATGGAGAGGTAGGGGTTGCAATGGAAGAAGATAAAGAAGACGACGATGGCGGATCCAGTTACATGGCTCCGCCATCTTTAGTCCTGGTTAGAGCCACGAATCGGAACTAAAGATGCATCTTTAGTCCCGATTATTTCAACCGGGACTAGAGATGGCGATCTCTAGTCCCGGATTCGTAGTCCCGGTTTGACAACTGGGACTACTGAGGATTACCAACTGGGACAATTGAGCCTTTCTCCAGCAGTTTTCCCATTCCATTTTTTAGGATGCATTCGTGATTTCTCTGTGTTATACTTTTGTTAGATTTGTGATTGTTTTTTTAGGATGCATTATTATGTAGTAGTGTATTTTATCAATGGCTTATGTTTTTGTACATACACATTTACTCAATTTGCCCCATACAAATGACTTGTATAAGGAGAAAACGTACTACAAAGTTTAACAAACCAATTATGTTTCTTTTTAATTTTTAACATGTAATTTCATTTTCAACAGAAGTTGGTTTTAACTATCATTTGTAGACGGTATCTTGTCTTCAATAAAATTATCCCCTTTACCTAAAAAAACCCCATCATTTGTAGACTGTTTACTGAATCAGCAGACTAATCAATTAGATGATCCAGGAAGCACAAAAGGTCAATGTTCACGTCTTATATCCTCTCTAGCGCTCCAAGAAACTGCACTAAATGAAGTTATGCATTCCAAGTCATATACTTTGCCCACAAGAAATCTCAATGAAGACATAATTAAACCTGAGATAATTCTTGATCAGCTGTTCAATAGCTTCTTGCAGGCTGAGAACGCTATCCAACTTCAGGACAAGAGTTTCATATTTCCACTATATCTCTGTCTCTGTATCTTTGAAAGGCATTCTTTCATAAACAACTCTATGGAATTCAAGCCCAATGACAATTATATTAGTTTGAACAAACTACGTCATCAAAAAGAATATTAATTTATACACCACTCTTACACTGTGATTATCAACTCATCAAGTTGGTCACATCATCCCTCATATACATACTAATTAATATATTGTCCACTCTATTGACTATGGACTTGTACCAGCTGTTGGCAATCCTAGCTAGCTTATCATGCCTACATTGATGTTCTTGTTCATGGATGGAAAGCTACTTGGTGCATTATCCATTGACTAATTTGAATGTGGCATATATGCACAATATATTGTCATGCACGAAACAAAACTCAACACAGGCAAGTTAGTGTCATCAAATCAATTAAAAATGTATGACATAATGGACTTTTGCCATTTCCAATACCATAGACAACACGCCACAAACTCAATGCGCCGTTCTTATTTTCAGTTTATTTACCAGTTTTATTTCTACGCACCTCAACACTTCTAAAATATGAATTCTCAAAAAATTTTCTTCTAGTTTAAACCACTTATTCTAAGATTTATTTCTTAAATATTTAATTTATCCATATAATCAAATAGACAATCCATAACAATAATTGGATAAATAGTCTGTTTCAAACACTATCTTAAATCTTAAATCTTAAATCTTAAGTAAAACTAAAATATGATTTATTTGGATGCTTGGTTTATGTATTCCACCATGTTTACTCTAGAGATATAAAAATTATCATAGAAATAAAAGAAATACACCACTTGATCGTGGTGGTTTAAGATGACAACGCCATAGATTAATGGTCGTATAAAATACATTTATGGAAACAGTAACAAAAGTTATTTATCTATTCAATTATACTTTTAAAATCTAGCTCATGTACAATTACATAAGAAAAGTTTGCTAGTTATATAAACGTATATATGATGGATGGATGATGCGTTTAACTCTATTGTTTTAAAAGTGGAGAAACAAAGATACGTATCCGTACTAAAATATATCGTATTGTCCATTTTGGCGATCCTTTTTCGTACGGATTCGCTAATTCAACCATCAAAGCGATGGTTGTTCTTGTTTGCAACGTATCATGACTAGAGGTATTTGAAAACTGATAATTTACTGGAAGGCATTTTCGGCCCAATTAGAGAGAAAAATTCATTGGAAGACAAAAATACCCCTATGCCACAACCTTTTATCCTCATAATAGAGTAAAGATGAAAACATGAAATATGACATGCTAGCAATTATACATGAGGTAATATGATATCAGGTTGAGACTTGCATAATTTTAAAATTTTTACTCCAGCATTAGATCATGAGCTTGTGGTTTTAGGTGCATTCTTGTATTTTTTGAAGAATCTCTTTCCAATTGAGCCAGAAATGATCTCTAGCAAAGGCAAAGAGGTGTCCTTCAGCTATGATATTTTTGCGATGTTTACCAGCAAACTACACAAACTTCAGATGACCGTAAATTTTCTTTTATATGTACATCATCAGCACATAGTGAGTAGTGCATCTGTACATAGTTGTCGATGTAAAAACACGACGGCCTCGAAGTTCTTCTTAGCTCCAGTGCAGATCCAAAACATCGATGAAATACGAGTGTGCCAGTTGGTTTGATCCTACAACCAACAAGACATGGTAAATGTTAGAAGACGATAGCCGATCGGCCGATGTTGTATCGTGATGACCTAGCCGATGCGAACGAGTCAAATCGACTGTAAGGTGAAAGATACTGTTCATGAACTATATTTAGATTAGATATAACTAGAAATAATTTTTCTTTAACAAAATCAATCCTATGGGTTGAACCTAATCGATACAGCATAAGACTGAGATTATTAAAGTCAATTATTATACACTTATATGATCTAAATAATTAGCCAATGGACAGATATTAAAACTCATACCCAAAACAGTCATGATCAACTATAGATATGGATGACATATAATGGTTAATTTAATCTTTTTCTTAGTTTCAAGCAATTACGATAGATTGAACCTAACCAAGACAATATTAATTGCTTATAACAAAGATTACATACACTATAGATTATATGGACTCATATCATAGCCGACGGACTAGCTTGGACGATTAGATAACATATTAGATAAAACTCCAATATAGCCTTATATAAGACTATCAACCATAATTAAATTCACTAAACATGTTATAACCTCAACAAATGAGACCTTTGAGACCTCACCAAGACAGTGGGAAGGCTGATAACAAGCTTAATGAATTTAAAGGATTGATAAACTTAAATAAGATGATAGATATAACCAGTTAAGTAAAATAAAGTATATAACTTAAAGCAAAATAGTTATACCAGGTAAGATCGGTTGAAACCTCGATATTACCCTTATTGTCAGTCCAAGAGCAAGTTAATTCTTACAATTTTAATCATGACTGAGTAGGTCAAACTCAACTGATGCAACACTAAGTATGAAAGAAAAGATAAGATCTAGTCAAGCCTTTGATTGTTTTCAGGATGGTAGATACACCAGACAATCTAAATCATCAAGAACAGTTTAGTCAATATCAGCAAATCCTAAATGAATTAGTCGATACAGGTAAGCAGTACTAACAATTTAGATTAGATAATGTGATAACTTAGCGCTTGTATTGACCGGAATAGAGTGTCGAACTCAAACGATGGAAGCACTAGCCCTGCCAATACAAGCAACTATAGATAGAACTCACCTCTCGCTAGAGTTTGAACCAAACCGATGCAGCCCAACTTGAAACAAGAACTCATCGAGATGATGCGCCGAAAGTGTTTATTGAACTGTTGTTTAACTATTGTCTTTACAAGACTCTAGGTATACATATTTATACCCATGAGCATAAACAAATTCATATCGGACACGACACATATTTTTCTAAAGATAAAATTACAAATCCAAACCAGACTCAACTTAATCTTTCCTAAAATTATGAAAGAAAACAATTAAATTTGCCTAATTAATAGATAAATCTTCGCGTCGCTTCCTTCTCAAATCTGATCCCCTTTTAGTGACAGCCTTGGTTTCATCAATCGAATCTGACAAGAACTTGAACTCTTATTACCTATCCGCAACCGCCAGCCGATATCATTTTGTCGATGCCACTTGCTGATATGCTCTCAGCCGATTGTTGGTATTTCTTACGACCACATATAAAATCCATAAGCACACGAAATACCATTGTAGCTCTTCACACATGGAGTATTCTATGGGTATTGAATTCACGAGGAACAGAGTGAATTATGTAAGGGCTAGGTTCATCGAAGGACACCAAGAGTAGGTAGGCTGAGGTATAGAGTGGGTTTCTATGGTTGCGGCTCTAAGAAGCTGATAAATTACTTTACTTTGTTTACTTACTTCGGGCGTCAGCTTACACTCGGTCTGCCGAGTGACTTCGGCCTACAGCTCTACGACGTACCCGAATGAGAAGGACTACAATGGACAGACATGGTTGTCACCACCTGCCGCCTACCTCTACAACCCGTGGAGTACGCGGCAAACAAAGGTACGTAACTCTAGCCTAGACACTATGTCTACGCTATCGATTACTACTCTAGTCTCGGCACAGAACACCCGTCTTCATCAGGGGTCTTAGACTAGATCATCCAAAGAATGGACGATGATCCCGTAAGTAAATATGGTAAAGTTAATTACTCAAAGTAAAAGTATAACAACCATAGTGAATCACGAACACTTACTTTATTGAAGAAAGTATTCGTTGAGGTACAAGGACGGAGGTCGGTGCCAAAACTCCTAGCACTCCTCCAAACTACCCCTCGGAGATAACTCTGACATTTGTGACACTCCTTTCGGAGCTTCTCCTCACTCTCTAACCTATTTTCTAAGCACTAGAGACCTAGTACTATGCCTTTGGAGTGAAACTTTATTCTTCTTGTCGTGTGTCTTGAAATGAAGTGAGTGCTCCTTATATAGCCATCTATGGCAGTTATGAGTCGGTTTCCAACCGTCATAACCCCCAAACCGCCATTGAGGAGGGCTATGGAGTCGCCACGTGGAAGCTAGTGGGGAGGGGCGGCCTTCCTGGTTTGGCCGAACCAGGGGTTTGGCCGAACCCTGACTGGCGCCGATCCCCATCGACTTTCTCTAGGCACTGGTTTGTGGGCCTGTAAGATGGTTCCCGGGCAATTGGCCCCACTTTAAGTTGGTTTCACCCGACTTGTGGGCCCTTCGATTCGCGGGAAGCTGACGTGGCGAGTGTAGATTGGTCAAAATTGTATTTCTTCGCCACGAAAGCACACTTTGGCTTCATTTCGGTATATTATTTACTTGCATACAAATAATCACCAACACTCATGGAAAGAGTTAGTAAATAACCCTATCGCTACGTTGATGTGCATAGTTTGTTCCATTTATGCAGGGATTGACGGTCAGATATTAATCATTAAGGACCGTCAACACCGATACAATCCCTATTTCTGGCAAGTGAAATTATGCCGTCAATCTCGCTTCGCAACCACTCCTTCTTTAACGGAATATGTCAAATTTTGTCATTAACACATACCCCCAATTTCGTACTATGGATAAACATGCTTCGGAATTCTTCTTGTACGGTCCATTTAGCTCTATCAGCCTATTAGGTCATCGACCCACTCAGCCCAGTACACCTTTTGATATATCTACCATCATAAATACTCATGGCAACACCGGTAATCATTGTGTTATCCAAATCTTTCTCCGTCCTCCACGCCGAAAAACCCAGCCTTCTCTCTCCTCAACTCCGGTGACCGAACCAAGCTCCCAAGTTCATCCTCAACAAACCCCGTCTTCAATTACAATGGCGACCATCACCGAGATTACCGAGGTACGCAAATCCGCAACATCTGTTTTTTCTCCAATCTCCACATTTATCTCAAATTGATCTTGCTTGTTCATCGAGTTCTTTGTTACCGTTTCTTTTACTGTAGCACTTGAAGAACCAAATTACCATCCGAATGCTCGACGAACCCCCTTTTTACTTCTTGGGACCAATGGGAAATGAAGATCCTACTACCTTCATCAATGCCAAAACCAATAGAATTCCTTTTAAGCAATCGAAACCCTCCCTATTGGCATGGAATCTCAACTTTAGGTCTTGGCCATCTAGGCTACCAGGATGGAGAGATTGGTATCGGCGCATGCTGCCCACCAAGTACCAATTTTGGTCTGACATAGGCATATCTCAGTGCTTTTCTCTATCTTTAGCTGAGATGAAAAAGAACAAGCCCCTGATGACATCGGCCACATACTTTTGGTCTAACATCCTGAACGCTTTCCTCTTCAACCATGGGTCAATGACCTATAACACCCTAAAAATCGAAGGCATAAAATTCAGAACATACAAAAATTTTGAATTATTGCATCGTGTCATATTTATTTGCCTCTTATTTGCAAGTCCTTGTTGCCGAGGTTATTAATAAAATGATATAAATTTAAAAAAGGGGAAAAATCGATAGAGTTTTAAAACCCTAAAGGAAAGGTGAAATGCAAAATTGCTAAAAATATAACAAGAATGAAATTATAAAACTAAAGTTGGGCAAAATTTAAAATTTAATAAAATCTACACTTGATAAAATTTCATTTGATTACCTATGTTATATGCAAGAAATAATAATAATAATAATAATAATAATAATAATGGGAAAATGAAAAATCGCTCTATTCAATTCACCCAAGGTGTTCGGCCCCGGCGCCGAGCCCCGCGCCGCCTTGCGCCCCACGCCACGCGCCTGGCCGGGTCGTCCCATCCCTGTGCGCGCAGTCCCGCACCGCGCCGCCGTCACGTTGTCGCTGCCATGCCCTCGCACCGCGCCTGCGCGGCTGCGCCGCACCCGGGCCCTTGCGTCGCACGCACCGCTCGCCCGTCGCGTCGCCATTCTCCCCCCGGTCGTGCCTATAAAGCTCCCCCTCCTCGCCTCTCTTCCTCCCCGCGTTCACCCCTTCCCTTTCCCCCTCTCCTCCTCTCCCCACTGCGGTGCAACGCCGAGCGCTGCCACCGCACCGGAGCTCCACCCCTGTCGCCGCCCTCGCCGCCACACCATGCCGGTAAGCCCCCCTCTCCCCCCTAGCCGACCGCCGCTGCGTTGGGCCATGCGTGCCCATGCATCGCCAAACCAAAGAGAAAATAAGAGAGAAAGAGAGAGGGAAGGGAAGGGAAGAGAGAAGAAAGAAGGAGGAAAGAGGGAAGGAAACAAAGGAAGAAGGAAGAAAGAAGAAGAGAAAAAGAAAAAGAAAAGAAAAGAAAGAAAAGAAAAAGAAGAAGAAAAATACAAGAAAAAAAGAGGAAAAGTTTTAAAATGAAAATCTATTCTTTTCCTTTTGTGAAATAAAATTTGCTAGGGAATAATTATAGGATTTTAATTATTGTAAGAATTTACTATTAGGAATTAAATTATAACCTAACTTGTTAGTAAATCCTAATTTTGTTAGTAAATTAATTAATTTTATTAGAATTTAAGTTTTAAATTATTAAATATAATATTAAGTCTTAGGGTGAATTATTTAGGGTTTAATTAATTTTAACCCTAGGGCTTGTTGGCCCGATAAAAGTAGGAATAAAATTTGAGTTAACATTTATTCCCGGTATAATATTTTTTTGAATTATCAATCACAATATTTTAAATTGAAATAAATTTGAAATATTACCACCTCATAGTTAATTAAATTGAAAAATGTGAAACTTTAAATTAATGTAACTCGCTTGTTTTAACCCGGATTTTAACGAAACTTGAACCAAAATTCATATAAAACCATAGTCTAGCTCTAGAAACTACTTTTGCGATTTATTTGACATTTTGATGATTTTAGTTTGAATTCTAATTGAATTCAATCGGATCTTTCGCACGTATTTGTAGAGTCCAAGGGAGCCGTTGAATGTGCCGAAGATCCCGGTCAATGAGGTTGCGAGCAAGGCAAGCCATCACTACCCTTGAGCATGTTGAACCCCTTTTGTGAACTTATGTTGTTTTTAAATCAAAAATGCATGCTATATACATGAGAACTCCCATACTTGTTATATGTCATGCCATGATGTTGAATACTTGTATATTCTTTGTACCCTATAGTACCGTGTGTCCGTAGTCAATCTTTGACAATGCTTAGCCCATGCTAAATTAGATTCATGCACATTCATATTTATCAAATGCTATATGATTGGGCAACTACCTTGGGGAAGGTGGTTGACATATGGCATGTGGAGACATGAGTGCCACATTGCCATGACAATGATGAAATGGTTTTTGGATAAAAACTAAACACCAAACAAATATTTTAGACTGGGGCGGCTGGATGATTTGGGTGGAATCCGGTTATGGCTAGTGCCGTCCATAGTCAATTAAGGACCGAGCCATGAGATAAACTTTAAACGAGTTAGTACAATTGTACTTCTCAATGGGTATAGACCTAGCAGTAAATAGCCGAACGAAGGCGGTACCCCTGCATAGTGGTTCACTTAGGTGTGTGAATAGGCGGGAAGCCTACAGGAGGGGTACGCAAAGGTGGGTAACCGAACTGAAACTGGACTTAATTGCAACTTAAAGAATGAGTGAGTTTTCCCTTCTTGGGAGCGCCAGAACTCCTCCCACTGCTAGAAACCGTGTACGGCTAGAGTACAGGAGGGCTCAAGTTCATGGAGCGGGTACTGCCAAAGTGAGGTTATTGAAAGGCTTTGCCGTGACACGTCTCATTCGTTGGGACTTAGGCTCATGTGTTGGGCAAGTCACGGAGTACGGGTAAAGTGTACATCCACTGTAGTGTGAGTAAAGCAATCTATTCGAATAGCCGTGCTCGCGGATAGGGAGCATCGAGACAAGTTTTTTGCTTGGCTAGACTCTAAATTTTAAAATGAGGGGATGGGTATGCATAATGATTTTATGTGCTAGTGGCTCAACTTCTCGAGAAGCGAGAAGGGGTAGACCCCAGAAAATCATGACGATCTAGTGGCGAGAAGCTATCCTTGGGATCACAATGGATGATGGACAGAATCATCTTTGATTAAATAAACTATGAAAATAAAACTTGACCAGTCTTAAGTCTTAGGCTTGTGAAAAGAATTGCAAAACTAGCTTTATGCAAAAGAACCACAGCTGTTCCTTGATTATCCCTTATCATATGCATCGTTGTTATGGTGGCTTGCTGAGTATGGATGGTACTCACCCTTGCTTTACGCAAAACATTCAGAGATGGGTGATGAAGACCCTGAAGACCCGTACGAGTACTACCAGGAGGGTATGGAAGGCGATGGCGCTCAATAGGTCTTAGGCTCGGTCGTTGCCTATGGCAATGGCGTGCCGCTGCCTTATCTCCGTTGCCTAATCTATATTTTGCTTTTGCCTTTATTTCAGACCGTTTGGTCCTAAGTTCTAGACAATGCCTTCGGGTGCTATATTGTAATATTTCGTGTAAGACAATTGATGTATTTTCCATGCTTGATGATTCAATAATGTAATCGTGGGTATCAGACTACTCGATCCAGGGAAATGGTACTATGAACACGAATGATTCCTGTTACAAAAACGGGGGTCTACATAACCCCAACTTTCCATGATGTCATCATGTTGACTAGCCTCGATATATCTTCAATGGCCAACTTTGTCGACCTGAGGTTCAAATGCACCCACAAGCTAGAAACATTGCAAGGCATGCTAAAACAGGGAGATAATAGACCGAGAACATGTCGCCTTCCTTAATCTCTGGCTCGAAAGATTTGTCTTTTGTGGAACAACTGTTGGGCCGACAGCTAACCTCCAGCACATTGCTCAAGCCCTCTGTGAAGGAAAAACCATGCCTCTGGGACAATACCTTCTCAGAGCCACCTATCATCTTCTACATCAAACATTGGCCAAGTTGCTTTTCGACAAGCCGATAGGCCATATTTGGGGTCCTTGGTGGTTCATACAACTGCGACTTAACCTTTACACAGTTGAAGTAGCAGAACAGACTCCTCTGAAAGAATCTGTATTCCCAGCCGATTATGCAGAAGATGCCGAAGCACATCCCTGGGAGAAGCAACATCGGCTTACCTTGGAGCGGGACTATCAGTGGATGATTTTAAATTTTGGTTTGAGCACTTCAATGATGGCTTCCCAAGGAATGCTAGAACCTGGTATGTTTATGAGAATGTAGAGGCTTTTGAGTTTCCAGCAATTTCAGACCAGACGCCATCAATTCTGATGAAAGTTCTCGAGAAATCTTTGTATTGGCCATCTCTTCTCACATACTTCCCACTGGGATCTCTACTGGCCGTCAATCACAAGTTTCATATGAATTTTATCATCCGATGGTGAAAGCTTGGGAGTTAGGTTGTGGTCAAGTCCCAATCAACCTCTACTTCATCGACAACATACAGAGTAGGGATTCTGTGCCTTCTGCCCTTATCTTCAATCTCGGTTGACATCAATTGAAGGCCCTACACTTGGTCCCTTCGTTGATTTTGACAGCCACTCTTCATGCAACCAATCTTTTGACCAATGGTGGGGTAAATGGAAGTTGCATCTCTTTGTCCTTCCCTCAAGCTTCTACTTAACCCTAATCGACCCATCGCTCATTCCTCAAGTAATTTTGCTCTTTATCCCCTTTATATTCTTATCTCTCACTTTATACTTCTAACACACCTTTCTTGTAGTTTACAGATACTAAGCCACCAACTATGAGTGAAAGTGGCCTGCTGATTGAATATTCATTGGCTCTGACTGCATTAGGGGACTTAACTCCCTCTCTACTTGGCATCGGTGCACCTCCCCTTCATCCTTACTTCAAGGCCAAATCCGAGAGCCGATCCAGAGCACAAGAAGCGAACAAAAGAAAACGACTTCACACAAGATCAGCAAGAAGAAAAAAAGCTAATCCCACAAGCTTAGAAGATGAGCTCCCCAAAGTTGATTCAGACATAGCAGCCGTCCTGGATGAAGAAGTTCTTAATGAAGAGGTGACACTACTGCCAATACTGATGACAACGCCGATGTCGTCGCACCAACTTCCTAAGACAAAATAAGTGACACTAATGCACATCAACAACCATATCCTCATTGGTTAGCCCCTCCAAAATTGGTAAGTTTTGTATTTCCACTCTCTTATAATCACATGCATATCCTAATAATTATCTCTGTCTTATAGCCTGTGAGCCCCTCGAGTTCCCCTCATCGGCAAACACCTCTAACATCGGTAAATACCCTTAGTTCTATTTCTCTTGACAAAACATTCATCTTCTAACTTTCGTCTTTTGTCTATAGCCTGCAGCTCAATCGACTTCTCCCCATCAGCAAATTTCAAGTGAACATACCCCCTACGTTGCCGATAGCCACCAAGCCAATGAAGCCATTGCGCCAACAATTTCGATAAATTTTACTTTGCCAAATCCTACCATTTAATCATACCAATCCTTTGAATACAACTTTTCCAATTTACAGAATTTTACCGATATGTTTTCTTCTGATATACGCCAATTCTTGGATAAGGATGAAGAAGAAATCATCATCAAGGCTAGCTCTCCTCCCCCTGAAGCCCTTAGACACCAACTTCTTGAAATCATTGATCGCCTAAATGCATCAATTGATGCTTTAGTTGAAAACAGTGGCCCGATAAGGAGAAGTATATTAGAAATCCAAGAACAACTCCCTGATGATATCCTCGATGACTTGACTCCTACTGCCTACCTTGAATCTCATCGGTTCTAGGTTCAAAGGGCTCGTTAACGCATGGCCGATCGTATCCAACTATGATATCTAGAATCGGCCCTCCAATACAGCCGACAACAAGTTCAAGCCAACAAGGCTAACCTTGATGAGTTGACTTCAGGCCTATAATCCACTCAAAAGCGCATCAATGACCTAAAGCAACAAGAAGTCTATCTGCTGGCCAAATTGGAACAAACCCATAAAGATTTGGTGTCAGAAGAAAAAAATCTTGTCGATTTCCCAGAAGCAATTGAAGATCAACTATCCAAGTTGAAAGCATCGGCTCGCCACCTAGTTCATCAAAGCAAAGCAATCAAACCAGTGCCAGGATCCATTGCTGATGACCTCCGCTCCATCGATGAAGTTGATCAAATCCACCTGCGTGCGATATCGGCAATCCAGAAATTCTTGTGTTGATGTAATCTTGAATTCAAGCTGATTATGAATTAATCCACACGCTAGGATAGTATTTTTTTCAAATATTTCCCATTAAATGCTTTTCCAAAAACTTCTCTATCAAGCCCTTCAAACATATATGCATTCTTCGGCACGCAATGATGAATCCGATAGGGCCCTTCCCAATGAGGTGACCACTTTCCAAACCTATTATCTTTTGTCCCTTTCGACAAAATCAATTTCCAAACCAACTCATCTTCTTCAAAAGACTTTGGCACAACCTTTTTGTTATAATGCCTCGAAATCCTTTCCTTATTCCTTTTAACCTCCTCCAAAGCATGCAACCTAATTTGTGCCAAATCTTCCAAACCATCAATCATTAAATTATGATAATCATTAGCTGTTAACTGATTTTACAAAGAAATTATCCTTGAGCCAATGTTAGTTTTCCATGGCAAAACAACTTCATGTCCATAAACTAACTTATACGGTGGCACTTGAGTAGCTCCATGATAAGATATCCGATAAGCCCATAATGAATTTGCCAGTGCAGTATGGCACCTCCTTGGCTGCTCTGCAATTTTCCTCTTAATCAACTTAATCAAACTCTTGTTAGATGCTTCTGCTTACCCATTGGCTTGTGCATAATAAGGAGATGAATTTAATAATTTAATACCCATACTATCGACAAATCGAACAAACTCATCTGATACAAAATAGAACCCTGATATGTAGTTATTGTCTGTGGAATCCCAAATCGATAGATTAATGCTCCTTGACAAACTCCCAATGGCATATTTAGAATCAACTTTCTTCAAAGGAATTGCTTCAATCCACTTTGTAAAATAATCTGTAGCCATCATAATATATTTATGCCCTTTGCTCGGTGCTGGATTAATCTGGACGATCATATCAATTCCCCATCCTCTGAACGGCCATGGCTTTATTATCGGGTTCATAGCCGATGATTGTGCCCTCTGAACTACTCCAAATTTCTGACAATTCTGACATCCTTTATAATAATTAAAGCAATCCTCCAGCATCATCAGCCAAAAATACCCAACTCGACGAAGTAACCATTTCATCTTATGAGCCGATTAATGTGTCCCAAAAATTCCTTCATGTACTTCGCACATAACCACTTTAGCTTCTTCTAAATTCAGGCACTTAAGCAAGACCCCATCAATCGTTCGATAATATAAATCATCATCAAGCAACACATACTTAAGAGCTTTGTGCTTCAACTTCCTTGGCACTGATTGACAAGGATTTTTCAAATACTCAACAATATCATACCTCCAATCATCGGCATCAATATTAGTAACTTCTATCTTGACATCTTTTACCATCGGTTTATATCCCGATGCATCCTGAGCTAAATCATTGGCCTCACCATTTTTCTCTCTAGGAATATACTTCATAGTTATGATCTTACAATTCTTCATCAACTCTTTGCATTTCTCATTATAAATCTTCAGAATTTCATTTTTGCATTCATATTCCCCTGACAATTGCTTGATTACCAATAATGAATCACCAATAATCTCTATTGCATCGGCTTCTATCTCTTTTAGTAATTGAAGTCCTTTGATAATTGCCTCATATTCTGCTTGATTATTTGTATAATATGGCTTGATTGTAAATGCAAACTCAAAACTTGCCCCCCTGAGGTGAAACAATTACTAAGTCATATGTGCAAACAGACCCATCGAAAAATAAAGTCCAAGGCATCGGTTCGATATAACCAATCGACTCATCCCGATGTTGGACAATAAAATCGGCTATAGCTTGACCCTTAACTGCCATAGCCTATCATACTACAAGTCAAACACCATTTAAGCAAAAATCCACTTTCCAATCCTTTCCTTCAATACTGGAGCCGACAACATATATTTTACCACATCGGATTTGCATACCACAGTGCACTCATTGGACAAGAGATAATTCCTTAACTTGGTACATGAAAAATATAAACATAAACATAATTTCTCCACTAAGGTATACCTTAATTATGCATCCAAAAGCCTCCTGCTAAGATAAAATAGAGCCCTCTCCATACCTTCAAATTCTTGAATCAAGACTAATCAGATGGACTTCTCATCGACTGACAAATATAACTTGAATGGAACCGCTTTTTGTGGTGGCATTATAACTAGAGGAGAACTCTAATATTTCTTGATATTATCCAAAACTTTCTGCTATTTTTCTTCCTATACAAAATCTTGATCGGCCTTCAACCGTAATAATGAAGTAAATGGTTCAATTCTCCCTGACAAGTTTGATATAAACCTTCTAACAAAATTAATCTTACCGATCAAAGATTGTATCTTTGTCTTATTTTCTTGAGGTTTTATATCTTTGTTAGCCTTAATACTTCGTTGACTGATTTTAATTCTCCTTTCATGAACAATAAAACCCAGAAATTGTTTAGCTGATACACTAAAGACACATTTGATTGAATTCATCTTTAAGCCATATTTCATTGTTCTTTCCAACACCTTTCGTAAATTGGCAAAATGTCAATCGACTTCCTTTGATTTCACAACCACATCATCTATATAAATATCAATAAGTAATCTGATAAGGTCATAAAATATATAGTTCGTAGCTCTTTGATATGTAGCACCAACACTTTTCAAATCAAAAGTCATAACAACTCATTCATACAAACCAATTGCACCAGGACACCTAAAAACATTCTTATGAATATCTTCTTCAGCCATAAAAATTTGATTGTATCATGCATTGCCATCCAAAAACTTATAATCTTGTGTCCAGAAGCTGCATCAACCAATAAATCAGCAATCAGCATTGGGTATTCATCCTTAGGAGTAGCGTTGTTTAGATCTCTAAAATCAATACAAACCCTTAGCTTCCCATTTTTCTTTGTTACTAACACTATGTTAGAAATCCATTCAGCATAACGGCAAGGACTAATAAAATTAGCATCATAAAGTCTTGTGATATCTTCTTTGATAGCATCATACATTTCAGGTTTAAATCGTCTTGGTGGCTATTTGTATGGCCGATATCCTGGTTTAATAGGCAGCTGATGTTCAACAATCGATTTGCTAAGTTTTGACATCTCATGATATTCCCAAGAAAAACAATTTCTATATTCTTGTAGTAATTTTACTAACTCCTTTTTAAATTCATCATACAATCTAGCACTTACAAATGTCGGCCTTGGCCTATCGCCAATTCCAATATCTACTTCTTCTAACTCATCGGCCGACATAAATCCCTGCCCTAACTTGCCTTGAAAGTCATCCACAATATCCTTAGAGTAAAAGTTGAGGTCCTCCATCAGTGATTGATTGTATATCATAATCAGACACTTTTAAGAAATCGTCTTCCCATACTTTTGCTGACAAACAATCAATTTCATCCATCTTCCAAATAGATAAATCGACAGTAGCAATATTAACTGACCTATCAGCTTACACGATTTCCACCTGGTCTCCTTGTCACTGTATCGGGATCTGATGCATAGTTGATGGGATGCAACAATTAGCATGTATCCAATCTCTCCCAAGCAACAAACTATACAAACCCTTTCCATCAATGACAAAAAAATGTAGTAGGAATAGTTTTACTGCCAACTGTCAACTCTACATTCAAAACTCCTCTGGCATCCGATGAATTCCCACCAAAATCCTTGAACACCATGTTGGTCTTGATCAAATCTTCTGGAGTCTTCCCAAGCTTTCTATACGTGGTATAAGGCATCAAATCCACTGTAGCCCCTCCATCGACTAACATCTTAGACGTCGGCTTCCCGTTAACAAATCCCGTTATATATAATGGTCTTAGATGCCAATGTTCTGTTTATTCAGGCTTCACAAATACTGCTTGTTGAGGAGATAAAACCAATTGTGCCATCGACTCTTCACAAACTCCCTCATCAGATGTAGAAGTCCTATATTCTACAGGCAATATAAACACCAGATTGATAGAAGACGAAGCTTCAACATTATCATCCCTGATAGGTTTTCCTTTGACAGAAGTTAAAATATGTTTCCTATCAGTTTCGACATCATCGGCTTTAACAATTTTGCTTTTTACTTGTCACTCCTTCCTTGTATTCCTTAACCGATGATTAATCTCTTCTTCAACTTCTTCCATCTGCTCTTTACTTCTCAAACATTGAACTCTTCTCTTTTGATTTTTAGTGAATACCCCACTTGGACACCATTGAGGGTTTTGAACCTATCTATTTTGGTTTTCTTCATAATGTTCATGAATTGGCCCTAGTCGTTGATGTATTGGCAACTTCTTTTGTATTGGCCGATATGGATCCCTTTGTATTGACCGATATGAATCCCTATTATCATAAGCCGATTCAACATCACTGCTTGGGCAATCTTCAATTGAAGGCAATTTCATCCCTTTATTCCAACAGAATCAAAAAAATTCGCAATCTCAGGTGGATCAAAATAAGACATGTGGAACATCCTGAAAATCAGAGACTTAAAAATCAAAATTTAAAATTCGAAGCATACAAAATTTTTGGAATTATTACATGTTGTCATAATTATTTGCTCCTTATTTGCGAGTTTTGTTGCGTGTTATAAATAAAAGATTATTTATTTAAAAGATGAAAAAATCAGGAAAATTTTTGAAAACATAAAAGAAAAGGAAATCACGAAACTAATATCATAAATAAAAATTAGGATAAAATAATTGGGGAAAAACTAAAGTTGATAAAAATCTACTTTAGAACAAAATATTAATGTGGAGAAAATAAAATAAAATAAAAATATTATTATTAAATAATAAATAAAAAGGATATTATGAAAACAATAATCACAAAGTTGAACAAAGATTTAAAATTTAAATTAAATTTATAATTGGGACCAAAATTATATTTTTATGGGTGAAATGCAAAAGTAACAAAAAAAGAAAAATCGAAAAAGTCACATTCACCGGGCGCCGGTGTTCGACCCAACGCCGGGCCCCGGTCCCCCCTCCTGCGCGCGCCGTGCGCCGCACCCGTCCCCACCCCATGCGTGTGCGCGCTGACCGCATCGCCCGCCGCGGCCTGGCCGTGCCGCTGCGCGTGTCGCCTCGCGCCGCTCGCCGCCGTCGCCCTCGCCGCCGCCTGCGTCGCGCCGTGCGTGCCCGGCCCCAAGCATGCGCCGCGCCACGCGCGCGTCGCTGCCCACACTACCCCTCCGGACCCCCTTCTTCCTCCCACGCCGCCGAGCGCCTATAAAAGGAGCCCGAGCTTCTTCCCCACCCCGCCATCCCTTCTTCCCGGTGCCCACTCCCTTTCTTCCCTCTTGTTTCCCGTCGTCGCCGCCCTTTTTCTTGCGCCACCGTCGTCACGCCACCGCGGTCGCCGCCCTCACCACCTTGCTGCACCGCCACCCACGTGCCGTGCCGCCGCCGGTAAGCCGCTTCCACCCTTCCCCGCGTCGTCGCCCCCTGCGCCGCATCGTCGAGAGGAAGAGAGAGGGAGAGTGAGCACGAGAGAGAGGAAGGAGAACAGAGCAGGGGAAGGAGAGAGTGAACAGGAGAGAAAAGAATAGGAAGAAAAAAAGAAAACAAAAGAAAAGAGAAAGACAGAAGAAAAGAAAGAAAAAAAAAAAAAAAAATAGGGAAAATAAGAAAATATTTTTGCAAAAATATTCAGGAAATTTTGAGGTGAAATTATAGTTTTTCTGAAATAAAATTTTAGGGATAATTAAAGACTAAACCTTAAATAATATTAAGGGTTTAATTGTTGCATAAATTAATTTAGAAATTAAATATAGTTTAAATTGTTAATAAATATTAATTTTATCATATGAATTTCTTTCTAAAATTTAGACTTCAAATTATTTAAAATAGAGTTAAGCTTTAGGATTAATTATTTTTTAGATTCGATTAATTAACTCTAGGGTTTGTCGGCTAGATAAATTTAGAGATAAAATTTGAATTAACCATTTCTTTTCCCTGTATTATATTTCGAATCGTTGATCATAATATTTCTAAAATTTAAGTGGATTAACTTGGAATACTATCACCTCGTTATAAATTAAATTGGTAAAATCATAAAACTTTAAACTATTATAACTTGCTCGTTTTAACTCGGATTTTAGCGAAACTTGAACCTAAATTCATATAAAATCATAGTCTAGTTTCAGGAGCCACTTTTGCAATTTATTGGACATTTTGAAGATTTTACTCGAATTCTAATCGAATTCAGTCGGATGTTTCGCACGTATGTGTAGAGTCCGAGGAGGTTTTGAGTGTGTTGAAGACCCGGGTCAACAAGGTTACGAGCAAGGCAAGTCATCACTACCCTTGAACATATTGAGCCCGCTTGTGAACTTGTGTTTGTTTAAAATCAAAAATGCATGCTATACACATATGAATTCCTCTGCTTGTTATATGCCATGCCTTGACTTTGATCACATGTATATATATTCTTTGTAACCTACGACGTAACGTGTCCGAAGGAAATCTTCTGTACTTCTTAGCCATGCTAAATTAGATTCTTGCATATTCATATATATCAAATGCTATATGCTTGGGCAACTACCTTGGGGAAGGTGGTTGATATTCGGCATGTGGAGACATGAGCGCCACTTTGCCTTGACAATGATGACATGAATCTTTTATGAAAAGTAAAAAGAATAAACCAATATTTTAGACTGGGGCGGCTGGATGATTTGGGTGGATTCCGAAAAAGGCAAGTGCCGACCCTGGTCAATTAAGGACCGAGCCATGAGATAGCCGGAAAACGAGCCAGTACAACCGTACTTCTCGAATGGGTATAGACCTAGCGGAGTAGATAGCCGAGCGGAGGCGGTACCCCTGCATAGTGGTTCTTATGTATGAGATGAGACTGAGAATTGATGATTGAAAATTGAAATTAATTACAAATTAAAGAATGAAGTTTCCCTTACCTCGGGAACGCCAGAACTCCTCACACTGCTAGGAAAGGACGGCTAGAGTGCATGAGGGCTCAAGTAGTGGGTACTGCCAAAGTGAGGTTATCGAAAGGCTTTGCCGTGACCGTCTCATGTGTTGGGACGTAGGCTCATTTGTTGGGCGGTCACGGAGTACGGGTAAAGTGTACATCCACTACAGTGTGAGTAAATCAATCTATTCGAATAGCTGTGCTCGCTTATATGGAGCATCGTGACAAGACTTTTGCTTGGCTAGACTCTAAATTTTAAAATGATGGGATGGGTTTGCATGATGATTTTTGTGTGCTGGTGGATCAACTTCTCGGAAGGCGAGAAGGGGTAGACCCCAAGAAAATCAGACGATCCGGTGGTGGGAAGCTATCCTTGGGATCACAATGAATGGTGGATAGAACCGTCGCCGATTTAATGAACTATGGAAATAAAACTTGATCAGGCTTAGGTCCTAGGTTTGTGAAAAGAATTGCAAAACTGGCTTTATGCAAAAGAACCACAACCACTCCTTGATATCCCCTATCATATGCATCGTTGTTATGGTGGCTTGCAGAGTACGGTTGGTACTCACCCTTACTATACGCACAAACATTTAGATGTGGGTGATGAAGACCCTGAAGACCTGTACGCGTACTACCAAGAGGGTGTGGAGGATGATGGCGTCCAGTAGGTCTTAGCTCCGGTCGTTGCCTGTGGCAATGGCGTGCCGTTGCCTTCTCTTCGCTGCCTTATCTATTTTGCTGCTTTTGGTTGTATTCCGGACCGTTTGGTCCTATGTTCTAGACATTGCCTTTGGGCTCTATATTGTAATATTTTGTGTATGGTGATGGATGTATCGTGCACTTGATGATCTAACAATGTATTCATGGGTACCAAACTACTCGATCCAAGGAAATGGTACCATGAACACGATTGATTCCTATTACAAAAACGAGGGTCTACAACATGTCTTCATCATAATAATTCTGCCTTTCTCTTTCACTATGTTTCTGATATTTATTGATCAAACCGGTTGAGCTGATTTTAGATCGATAATTTCTTCCATTGGCTTCATTCATAGATCTCTTTGGATAAACCATATTTGTTGAAAAAGGATGTTCATCGATCTTCATCAGCTTTCTATTATTATCAAACTTAATTCTGTCTTGTTCCACAGCCAATTGAATCTATTGTCTGAACACCTTGCATTCATTAGTACTATGAGATCCTGTATTATGTCATTTACAATATTTTCTCTTCTTTAACTCCTCAGCCTATGGAATAATGTGATTTTGAGGTAATATAATCCGCTTCTCTTGCAATAAAAGATCAAAATTCTATTGGCTTTATTAATATCAAAATCAAATATTTCTTCTTTCATATTATCTTTAACCCATTGGCAAACAATTATGTTCTTATTTATTGCCCACACTACCAAGCCGATCTTTTGATCTTCATCTTGATCTGAGTGAGAGGTATATTTGTAAACATTATTAACATTATTGGCCCTCTTAGTAAACCTCTCCATTTTGGACTCTTGGAATCGATGTTCATGAGCCGATATTTTCTGTACCAACTAGGCAAGGTCAGATCGGAGCATGGGAGCTTGAGGTTCCGCGAGAGGATGGATACGTTTTGCAGCTTCAACAACTGATGTGGTGCCTGAGATACCTAGACTACCCACTTATAGGAGCAGGAAGTTCGGTACCAAGGACCATCCCGAGATGGAGGCTACTATAGCGATCGAGCCTCGCGTTGGTAGCGAGCCGCAGTTCTGCTTCAGGACACACTACCCGCGTGACTCTATGGAGGCCGCACTTCAGGACGCTGCCCGTGAGGCATTCATTCGTCTTAACACCATCCATAGGGCTGAGTTGACGAGGACCGAGTTCGTGCATCACCCGTATCGAGAGGAGGGCAACTCTGTCTGCACTATGGAGGCTACCCCGTGCTGCTACAACCCCATGGTGACCCGTCTGTCCCGGTGGGCTGAGGCCGCAGACAACTGCTATGAGGAGGCACTACTGGAGATCGACGAGCAGCATAGACACCTGAGCGAGCTTGAGGAGGAGCACCTCGCCTGCGGCAGCAAGGTCGACTCATTGAAGGCCCAGCTCCAGTCTACCAGCGCACAGTACGACCAGCTCTCGGACCGATACGACACCCGTGGTGAGGCCATGGTCACCCTTGAGGAGCAGCTGAGGAAGAGCCAGAGGCAAGTCAGTCAGCTGGAGGAGCAGCTCCGTACAGTCTCGATTACCACTGCGGCTGCTTCTACTTCCACCGCACCGCCACCACCCCCTGCATCGGCACACGACCACTACTACTTCCTCACTCCGTCGTGCCTGGCGACTTTCCATGCGTAACTGGAGGAGGTGGATATGCTGAGCACTGAGTCCGGACCCTACTTGGTAGATCCTGATGTGACACAGCCTGCTGCTACACAGTCAGAGCTCACACCGATAGCCACAACTGTTTCATCCGAGCCTGGTTCTGGAGTGGAGATCCCGATCCAGATCGACACCGACCCAGAGACTGAGTCAGATCCAGAGGAGATCGAGATAGAGCCCAGCATCACAGACCCATCGGAGGGCGAGGCTCCTGCTTACCGCATCACCTTTGCGGGAGGACCCATCACTCGCAGGACCGCCCGCAAGAGCACCCGACCCAGGGGCAAGAAGCCCAAGACTGACTCCGAGGCGACCACTTCTGAGCCATGGGGACTTCGGTTCGCATCCGCCAGGGACCACCCACCCCCTTAGTAGTGCGATGTTAGCTTTTGCATTGTGTGGGACTGCATATGTGCAGTCTATTGTATCTGCTATTGATGTATTAACTATGGACCTATGCAATGTTCTATGGTATGTTATGAATGAGTTTATTCCACCATGCTTGTCCCATAAAAGATCACCTAAAACCTAAATAAAAGATTACCTTAACCAACCCAAACATAAAACCAACTAGGATTGAGACCTTAGTAGGTCAAGTCTCTTACTTACCTACGCTCTACAGATGAGGGTTTACCGTCGACGAGCATCAACCGACAATGAGAACCCACCAGAGCCCAACCCCACCATTTTGGCAGAGGTCATGGTTGTGCAAACCCAGTTGTTGCAGGCCATTGCCAACAATCAAGGAGGCCGTGGAAGCTCAAGCCTTGGCGAGTTTATGAGGGCCAAGCCACCCACTTTCGCTACGGCAGAGGAACCTATGGATGCGGAAGATTGGCTGCACATCATGGAGAAGAAGTTGACTCTTGTGCGTGTGCGCGAAGCTGACAAAGTGATCTTTGCCACAAACCAACTAGAAGGACCCAGTAGTGACTGGTGGGATACCTATAAGGAGACACGAGCAGAGGATGCCACGAAACCAACATGGGAGGAATTCACCACCGCCTTTCGTGAGAACTTTGTACCTGCGGCAGTAATGCGCATGAAGAAGAATGAGTTCAGGAGATTGCGTCAAAGAAACACCACTGTGCAAGAGTACCTGAACCGGTTCACCCAGCTTGCCTGCTACGAAACCAGCAACTTAGTGGATGAAGAAGAGAAGATCAACAAGTTCATCGAAGGACTGAATGATGAGTTGCGAGGGCCGATGATTGGACAGGATCATGCCAACTTCCAGAGTTTGATCAATAAGGTTGTGAGGTTGGAGCATAACCAGAAGACGGTGGAGAACAACCGCAAGCGGAGACTCGCTATGACCCACCCACTTCAGGGAGAGTCTCAGCGTCCCAAGGGAGCCACCCTATCTGGATGGAAGCCAACCGTCGTGGCAACTAGTCGTCCTGCTGCACCCAGCAATGTCAACAGGTCGACTGCTACCCAGTTTCGTACTCCAACACCTACCCTGGCTGCTCCGGGAAATAGGAATGTGAACTGCTTCAACTGTGGTGAGTTTGGGCACTACGCCTATAGTTGCCCCAAGCCACACAGCACTCTCGTTCGTACTGGTGCCAATACAACGGCTATACGTGGAACTACTACCCATGCTGTTGGACGTGGTTTGTTTCATACGCCGCAACCCAAGGAGTCTGCTACCGGACTCCGTCGCGGACAAACAAATCCTGTGCGCGCCGAGGAGGCACAAGAAGACCAGAGCGTGCTAATGGGTACGTTTTCTATCAACTCTGCCCCAGTTAAAGTCTTATTCGATTTCGGAGCATCACATTCATTCATATCATCATGAATAAGAAAACAATACAACCTACCCCAGGTAGAACTTAAGAGACCCATGTTAGTGCATTCACCCGGGGGAGATATACCGTACCCCATGCTTGCATCAACGTGCCCATCTGGATTAGAGACATGGTATTTTTTTCAAACCTCATGGTACTACCCCACAAACTTTGGATATCATACTAGGAATGGATTGGTTGACTAAGAACAAGGGAGTCATAGACTGTGGCCGAAGGGAAGTCACTGTATCCATCCCATGGGGATCATCGATGAACATAACCATGAATCGAGACCCGATGCTATGTGAACGAGCTGCGGGGATATTTACCATGCTACCCCCGAGCGGGATGCCAGTAGTGTAGGATTACCCGGACGTGTTTCTTGAGGAATCGCCCAGAATGCCCCCTGACCGTGACATAGAATTTATCATTGACCTAATGCCTGGTACTACCCCCATAGCCAAGAGACCCTACTAGATGCCGGCTAACAAACAGGAGGAACTCAAGAAGCAAATCAGAGAATTACAAGAAAAGAGATTTGTACGCCCTAGTTCTTCTCCCTGGGGAGCCCCGGTATTGTGCGTTAAGAAGAAGGACGGAAGTATGAGGATGTGTGTAGATTACCAATCATTGAATGAGGTAACCATCAAGAACAAGTACCCACTACCTCAAATCGACAACCTATTCGATCAACTCAAGGGTGCCCAAGTATTCTCGAAGATTGATCTTCGGTCGGGATAGCATCAGTTGAAGATTAGGGTCGAAGATATTCCCAAGACAGCGTTCTCTATGCGCTATGGGTTATATGAGTTCACAGTAATGTCCTTCGGATTGACCAATGCCCCAACATATTTCATGAACCTTATGAACAAAGTATTCATGGAATATCTGGATATGTTTGTGGTGGTGTTTATCGATGACATTCTTGTCTACTCTAAGGACGATGAGGAACATGCAGAGCACCTATGCCTAGTGCTGGAGAGGCTGTGGGAGCATCAGTTGTATGCGAAGTTTAGTAAATGTGAGTTCTGGCTTAAGGAAGTCGCTTTTCTGGGCCATGTAATTTCAGTCGGAGGAGTAGCAGTAGACCCTGCCAAGGTTGAAGCTGTTAAGGAATGGAAAGTACCCAAGTCAGTAACAGAGGTTCGGAGTTTCTTGGGATTGGCCGGATATTACCGGAGATTCATTGAAGGGTTTTCCACAATAGCCCGACCCATGACTCAACTTCTGAAGAAAGAGAAGAAATTCGTCTGGACCGAGAAGTGTTAGCAAGCCTTTGACCAACTAAAAGAAAAGTTAACCACCGCCCCAATTTTAGTCCTACCGGACAACCGTAAGGACTTTGTGATATATTGTGATGCATCCCGACAAGGACTAGGAGGTGTATTGATGCAGGATGGAAAGGTCGTGGCATTGTTAACACTGAAATTTGATAATCGAATCCCGAAGTCTGCAAAGGCGAAGCAGAGTCGGATCGGCTGGAGACAGGGGTAGCCGATAGCCGATTCTAGGTCCGGAAGAGATGAAACCGTTTCTGATACAGCGGTTTGAGGATAAATAGAAGATTCTATTGTTAATTGCGTGTTAAACGATATTGCCACTTATGGATAGAGTCCTGTAACGACAATTGTATCTGTAATTTAGGGGTTTGTTTAAACTGTTAGTCGTAACACGGCGTGGGTCCTGCTCGGGATAATGTTGTGTTTTAAATAGTAGTTTAGATAGAGTCCAGGGTTTGTACAGATAATTGTATCTTGGGTATAAATAGGACCTGAGACCCCCTGTAATTAAACATTCAACACAATTACAATTAATCAAACCTTCGGCACATCGCCAACCTTTTCTTCAGGCGAGCACTTTGTTTGGCTACGGGCTGCATCGTTTCGATCCCCAGATCTAGGTAAATGCTTGTCATTAGTGGTATGATCTATTGTTTCTAGTGCTTCCATTGTAATAACACATTAGAATCAAGAGTTTATATGCGCTATTTATCATATATCGCATATAAATTAGATCAATGTTTAGATCTATCCTGCCATTGGCTAGTTCTATCAAGAACTTGCGGCTAATAGGGCTAGATCTAAAGGTTGACTGGTTTATATGCGGTATCCACCGTCTCGAGAGATATCAATCAGCTGTAACAGATCAGGTTTTTCTTTTTATACTTAATGCTGCATCGGGTTCGAACTATTAAGTCGTTTTTAGAACTATCAATGATCTGTTCGGCTAAGATTTATATTGTTTAGAGACAGCGCCGGGGTTTCAGCCTGCCTTATCTACCCTGATATGTTTCTTTTAATATATTTATTTTAGATTTATATTAGGACTGCCTCTTATGTTAAGATCGCATTCTTGTCAGACGTCGCCAGCCGAAATCGGCCTATCATCGACAGCCGATGGCCAATTTCCAGGCTATGCATCTGTTTCAAGAATGATATCTTTCTATAAGATTGATCGGAGTACTAGCCGATTCGTTGTTAGCTTTCCAGTATCGGCTAGGTTATCGATTCATATATTTATTATCCTTTACTGTATTTAGGTTACATGACTGATGTTGTATCGGTGTGGCCGATCCATTCCAGTCGTCTGGCTTAAATATATTTTAGGATAGCATATATATGCTCATGGATTTCCTTAGCCGATCCAATGGGGATCTAACCTAACACTTAAAGCATATTCTCTTTTTTTTCTTGTTGATTAACAGATCAAATCAACTGGCACGCCTTGCACCGCACAAGCAGCCGAGAAGGACCTGCACTGGAGTTAAGCGGATCTCCCAGGCCAGTGCGTGAGAGAAATTTCTCATCAACACGCTTCTTGGCACGCCCGGTGGGACTTTCTCTGTCGGCTCGACTCGGACGCATGATTCAGCCAACAAGATGGTCGATTCCAAGAGCCCCAGCATTTCCCAGGACAACATCGTGCCTGTAAAGATGGAGCAGTTATCGGCTGAACAACAAACCGATTATAAGAAGATGGTGGAAGAGCTCCAGGCTAACTACTTGCAATCTTTCACCCAAACAAGATCTGGGGCCGTGCATCAGAAGTATAAGTTCAGCATGAACGACAATAAGGCATGCTTCTCTGGTGAGACGAAAGGCAAATAGAAGATAGAGGAGCCGACCCAGGAACGGGATGATTCGGCTGTATATTCTCTACAAGACCGGATTGACTCGGCCGTCCATCACGCGCTAGTCAATCAAAGTAGCATTCTGGTCAACACTCTCAATAACATGATCGCTACTGTGGTCGACGCAAAGATAGCCGACCAGCTGCAACGAGGGCCGACGTACATCACAGACGGCCAATTTTTCTGGTTACAGGACGCTGGTCACGCAGAATCGGTCGATCCCATCGCTAGCGCAACAAGGGCCGCCGGGAGGAGTCCTCGGTCAGCCAAATCCAGGTGAATCGGCTATAAGGCCAACGATTACTATGCTGAACCGACAGCAGCCGCTGCCCCAAGATCAGGTCGCTAACATGTTCAACGACAATCGGCAGTCAGAGCCGATTGATCCAAACAGGCGGTACAACGCCGGTGGCCGACAGCTGTTTCCAAGACCACCATCGCCACCACCGGCGCATCGGCCGCCTGCCGCTGATCATCACTACCAATACCAAGGGGGCCGTCAAGATCATCATTACGGGCCTCAGACACCACCACCGCTATATCGGCAAGCACCCGCGCCGTATAACCTATACGAGCCGATATAGCAAGACAACCGGACATGGGCCGATCTGATCGTAGATGTCATGCGCGATCAATTCGGCCTCAAGCCGAAAGACTCAGGGAACATATATCGGTATCCCTATCTAGAGCACTTCGAGCAGATCCCATTGTCCAACCGATACAAGATCCTAGATTTTTCAAAGTTCTCAGGGCAGGACAACGTTTCAACCTACGAGCATGTTAGCCGATTCTTGGCATAGTCTGGTGAAGCATCGGCTACAGACGCCTTGAGAGTCCGATTATTCCCTCTTTCCCTTTCAGGATCGGCTTTTACTTGGTTCTCCTCATTGCCCTACAACTCAATTCAGAGCTGGGCCGATCTTGAAAAACAGTTCCACAGCTACTTCTATTTCGGCAACCACGAGATGAAGTTGTCGGACCTCACCAGCACCAGGCAAAAACACAACGAATCGGTCCAAGAATACATCCAACGCTTTAGAGAGATGAGGAACTGATGCTACAGCCTGGCGCTATCGGATGCCCAGTTGGCCGATTTGGCCTTTCATGGTTTGATCGCTCCGATCCGAGAGCGATTCTCTGTGCAGGACTTTGACAGCTTAGCCCACTTGGCGCAGAAGGTGGCGGCCCATGAGCAGCGATTCCAAGACACCAAGAAGGCCGTCAAAAATATAACTCAGGTCATCGTCGAATCAGACTACGAGTCTGATGACGATGATGCAGAAGTAGCGGCAGCCGAATGGGCCAAGAACAAAAAGGCCATCGTCTGCCAATGGCTGCTGAAGACGACCAAGGAAGAACTATACGATTTTGACATCACCAAGGCCGACAAGATCTTTGATTTGCTGCTCAAGGAGAAGCGGATTCAGTTGCCCGAAAATCACGTGATCCCATTGGCTGAAGAATTGAAGAAAAAGAAATATTGCAAATGGCACAACTCCACATCCCACGCCACCAATGACTGCAAAGTCTTCAGACAGCAAATTCAGTTGGCAATTGAGGCCGGGAAGCTGAAGTTCGCCGATTCAAATCGGATGATGAAGGTAGACGGCAATCCCTTCCCGGTCAACACGGTCCAAGCCAGCCCCAGGCAAGCCGATCGACAGAATAGAATGGCGCACGGCTTAGTCAATACATCGATCGGGGCCAAGGATGAAGGCAAGCAAGTTGGATGTTACGCGGCGCCAATTAATATGGTGCACCCAGTTATCAGATCGGCTGACCAACGGCCGATCCATGAACGTAGCTGATATCGTCATCAGTACCGGTCTCGGCAGGAAGAAGCTTACAATGAAGCACCTTGTCGGCGCGAGCCAAACACCCAAAGCCAACGATACGAGGTAAACCACGACAATGTCGGTCCGCATTGGCATTGTGATTTCTTCAGGTACTGCTGGGAATCCGGTATGAGACTGCCAACATTGGACGATTGCCCGGTATGCAACGATCGCCGCGACGAGCGCAGGAGCCCCTCGGCTGCAAGCCCAACTCGGTTCGTCCCTAGAGCCGTTCAGCTAAACCAAAGGCAGCGGTCTGTCCATGATCGGCTCGGTCCGATCCACCAGGACTTCTTCGTCGATGAAAACCGCGATGGGAACAACCGTGATGATGAAGAGGCCGACGATGAGAAATCGGCCAACCCCCAATGGTGTCCGTCCGACCTCTTCATGAAGACGCAGAAAAGAAGGGTTCAACGGCTTAAGCGTGAAGGGAGAGAAGACGAAGTTCAGCAAATGATCTACGAACAGTGCCGTCGGCTGGTGTGGAGATTATGGCAATCGGGTATCCACATGGCAAGCTTATCCGACTGGAGATAGGGATAGGTTGTGCCTACTAAATATGTAAACCAACTGCGACTTGGGTATTACGTTGCTGATTAGATAAGGCAACGGCTCATAGTCACGGTTTGGTAAGATTGAGGAAACCGACTTAAAGTAAGATAGGGTTTCCGATCTGTAAGCCCGCCTCCCAAGACTATATAAGGGGGGTAAGGGGTGTCTCTTGAGGGATATCATATGCTTACGAGCTATTAGCTTTCAGTTTTAGATCTTGAGATCAATATACACTCGACGGATCGAATCCCCGAAACAGGAGTAGGGTATTACCTTACGAGAGGGCCTGAACCTGTCTAATCCTTGTTTTTCACCTAACCCATTGTGCTTGGCGATCTTGACTGCACCCCCAAAATTCTATTGCCAAAACCAAGTTTCGACAGTTGGCGCGCCAGGTAGGGGCCCGCGCGTCAAGACTTCTTCGACAATCTCGCCAACAAGCGCGATGGGATCTTCTTCAAGCTTTGGCGACTTCGCCGCCAACAAATTTGACAAGTTCTCCTCCTTCGACTCGGATTCGGACCAGTCGGGAGGGGAAACACACTCGGCACCGTTTGGGCTCCCGAACAACGCCAAGATCTACGATGAAATCTTGGAGTCCAAGATGCAGTCCATCCACCCCGATGGAAAAACTTACTCGGCGCCGTTCGGGTTACCAAACGCCGCTAAGATCTACAGCGGTCTTCTCATCTCCCCGTCGGAGCCAATCTACTCAGAAGAAGACCTCTTGGCCCCGTTTGGATTACCAAACGCCGCTGAGATCTACTGCAAGCTCCTCTCCCCCGAGTCGAGGTCAACCCACTCGGAGGAGTCCACATCATCAACCTATGACTCGGACTGGAACGATCCAGATCCGAGCAACCCAGGCTCGAGGGAAGTCGCGGTCATCCTCCAGCCATTCGGCTCATGCTCATCCTCGGAGCTCAACGAGTATCTCAGCTCTTCAGGCTTTGACAATCTTTATGGCATCCCCTCGGACGAAGCCAACAACTCCGATTGTGACAAGGACTACGAGCCGAAGTGCTTTAACGTCCTCATGGCTGAGGTGGCCGAGACCGACTCAGCCATGGCCCGCAGGCTTGCGGAAGAAGAACAAGCCAGAATTGAGCAAGAGCGCAAGCTGGCCAAAGAGGAGAAGAAGCGCAAAGAGGAAGCCGACATAAGGAAGCAGGATCTAAGGGCAGCCAGACGATCCGCTCAAGAGGCTATACTTCAAACGCGGGTCCGCAACACCAATATCTTTCAGACGCCACAGCAGAACGCCGTCGCTGCCCTCACTCTCCTGGATACCGTTATCGAGATGGCGCCCCCCGACGTAACCCCAATCCTAGACAAGATCAAGACCATCGTGGCGGCTACGGCCAACGGTCATCCCTCCACCTCAAGCACGAAGGCCGACCGAATCCGTGGCGAAACGCCGGCGTAAGCCGACTCCGCCGCTAAGGTCAAGGGATTACAAGAGGCCCGAGCCGGACCGGTCGGCAACCAGGTCAAGAGGCCCACGCCACGATTCCACGCACAAGCATCGGAGCAAAACGGCCGACTCCCGCGAGAAGCAACATGGACATCCACCCGTCCACCATCGCGTCCGCCGCAACAACAGCTCTGGTTACCGAAGCAGCCTGCCGAGGACCCCGCCGAGTGATCTGCAGGAAGTCCTCAATCGTCGCTACCAAGAACGGGATCAACGCACCTGAGAAGATCGAAGGGGATCACCCGACAGTAATGACGACGGAGTACCAGCTTTCACTCGGGAGCTTCGCCGAGTGCATTGGCCGAATGGGTTCAAGCCGACTGGAATCGAGAAGTACGACGGCAAGACCAACCCCGAGTCATGGCTGACCATGTACACTCTCGCCATCCGTGCAGCAGGAGGTGACAACAAGGCCATGGCCAATTACCTGCCCGTGGCCCTCGCCAACTCAGCCAGGAACTAGCTCACGAGCTTGCCAAGAGGCTCAATCGGCTCGTGGAGTGAGCTAAGGGACCACTTCATCGCCAACTTCCAGGGCACCTTCGAGAGGCCTGGAACCCACTTTGATCTCTACAACGTCATCCAGAAGCCGGACGAACCTCTGAAGGACTACATCCGGCACTTCTCCAAAAAGCGCAACAAGATCCCCAACATCACCGACGATATCATCATGGCCGCCTTCCAGAGGGGAGTCCGTGATGAGCTGTTGATCGGGAAGTTTGGGCGCAAGCCACTGAAGACGGTGAAGCAGATGTTTGAGACGGCAAATTCCTATGCCAAATCCAACGATGCCATCAAAGCGGCGCGCGAAGACCGGGCCCGACAGGAGGGACGACAAGCAGGCGGGAGGAAGCCGGAATCCTAAGAAGGATAACGGCAACAATAACTAGGGCCAAAAGGACCGCAAGCGCCGACCCAAAGATCTAGTTGCCGCAACCTCCAACTCCCAACGCCGCCCCTAAGTCGCGGCCTACGACGCCATCATGAACGCTCAGTGCACGCATCATCCCAATCACAAGCACGCGGCTAAGGACTGCTTTATTTATAAACAGTTCGCCGAGCAATATGCGGCACAGCTCAACAAGAAGCCGATTGATGAAGCCGGTCCATCGGACGCCAAGAAAAACAACACGGCTGAGAATGCGGAGCCTTTTCAAGACCCCATGGGCGAGCTGAATCACATCTTCGGGGGACCGCAAGCCTATGAGTCCAAGAGGAAACAGAAGCTAACTGACCGCGAGATCAACGCGGCGCAACCTGAGGTCCCACAATACCTACGATGGTCGGAGGTGGCCATCACTTTTGATCGCTCGGATCATCCCGATCGAGTGGTTCACCCGGGGCGCTATCCACTCATCCTAGACCCGGTGGTCCGCAACATCAAGCTCAAGCGCGTTCTCATCAATGGGGGCAGTGCCCTCAACATTTTGTTCGCCAAGACCTTGGACGAGATGCAGATCCCGAGGGCTGAACTGAAGGCAAGCCCCCTTCCATGGAGTTATCCCGAGGCTGTCATCTACGCCACTCAGGCACATCGCCCTTCCGGTCACCTTCGGAGTTCGAGAGAATTTCCGAACGAAGAACATCACTTTCGAGGTGGCCGACTTCGAGACGGCTTACCACGCAATCATTGAAAGGCCTGCACTCGCCAAGTTCATGGCGATACCCCATTACACCTACCTCTGCATGAAGATGCCGGGTTCGAACGGCGTCATCACTCTTCGCAGTGACGTGAAGCAAGCCTTCACCTGCGACAAGGAGAGCTGCGACATGGCCCAATCTCGCGAGAGATCACGTGGCCAGCAAGAAATCTGATTGGCCGCTGACTTCGGCAGAGGGTGAAATACCCGCGAAGAAGGTAGCCAAATCAGGAACCAGCGACGCCAAGACCAAGAAGATATCCCTTGATCCATCGGATCCCTCGAAAACTACTGTAATCGGCGCTGAACTAGATCCTAAATAGGAAAGCACGCTCGTCACCTTCCTCCAAAATAATAAAGATGTTTTTGCTTGGAAACCATCTGATATGCCTGGAATTCCTAGGGAGGTGATCGAGCACTCTTTACACGTCAAAGATGACGCAAAGCCAATCAAACAACGATTACGCAGGTTCACGCAGGATCTAAAAGACGCCATCAAAGAAGAGCTCAGCTCTTAGCCGCTGGTTTTATCAACGAAGTTCTCCATCCCGACTGGTTGGCCAACCCGGTTCTGGTCCGTAAAAAGACGGGGCAATGGCGCATGTGCGTTGACTACACCGACCTCAACAAAGCCTGCCCCAAAGATCCATTCGGGCTGCCTCGCATCGACTAAGTCGTAGATTCAATAGCCGGCAGCCAACTCTTGAGCTTTTTGGACTGTTACTCGGGCTATCACCAAATCAGCTTGAAGAAATTTGACTGCCTGAAGACATCGTTCATCACACTGTTTGGAGCCTACTGCTACATCACAATGCCTTTCGGCCTAAAGAACGCCGAGCCACATACCAACGCATGATCCAGAGGTGTTTTCAGACGCAGATTGGGAAGAACGTGGAAGCTTATGTCGATGATGTCGTCATCAAGACCAAGCAGAAAGAAGACCTGATTGCCGACCTAGAAGAAACCTTCGTAAATATTCGGGCCTTCAGAATGAAGTTAAACCCGGAGAAGTGCACTTTCGGCGTTCCATCAGGCAAACTACTCAGCTTCATGGTGTCACATCGTGGCATTGAAGCCAATCCAGAAAAAATCAATGCTATCTTAACATGAAGCCCCCGAGTAACCAGAAGGATGTCCAGAAGCTCACTGGCTGCATGACGGCGCTAAGCCGATTCATCTCTTGACTCGACGAACGAGGCATGCCCTTCTTCAGGTTGCTGAAGAAAACGGACGACTTCCAATGGACCACGGAAGCCCACAAGGCCTTTGAAGATTTTAAAGAATTCCTCACAACGCCGCCCGTCCTAGCCTCACTCTCGCCCCGGGAGCCCCCGCTCATGTACGTTTCAGCCACTCACCAAGTGGTTAGTACGGTCCTCGTGGTCGAGCGCGAAGAAGAAGGGCGGGTCCAGAAGATTCAGAGGCCGATCTCCTTTGTTAGCGAAGTGCTGGCAGGAGCCAAAATTCGCTACCCTCAGGTACAAAAATTGCTATATGGTGTTCTGATAACCGCGAGAAAATTGGCGCACTATTTTCAGGGTCACTCGATACCGTCGTCACTTCCTTTCTACTCGGCGATGTCATCCACAACCGGGAGGCAACTGGGCGCATGGCGAAGTGGGCCCTGGAGCTGATGCCGCTGGACTTAAATTTTAAGGCGAGGACGTCTGTAAAGTCACAAGCCCTGGCGGACTTCTTGGCAGAGTGGACCGAACAGCAAGAAGATGTACCTCGGGAAGACCTTCAATATTGGACCATGCACTTGACGGATCCAAGAGGATCACCGGCTTGGGAGCGGGAGTTGTGCTGATCTCCCCGACTGGGGAAAGGCTAAGATACGTCCTCCACCTCCACTTCTCCGCCTCACATAACGTCGCCGAGTATGAAGCCCTGCTACATGGACTGCGGCTCACAGTTTCACTCGGGATACGTCGGCTCATCGTGAAAGGGATTCCCAGTGGTCGTGAACCAAGTAATGAAGGACTGGTCTGTCTAAACGACACCATGGAAGCCTACGACGGGAGGTCCGCAAACTTGAAGACAAGTTTGACGGACTCGAGCTATCACACGTCCTAAGACACAACAACGAAGCAGCTGACGAGTTGAAGCAGTTCGGGTCCAAACGTGAAGCCGCCCCAACAGACGTTTTTGTCGAGCACCTCTATGAGCCAACTGTTGCGGCAAAACCAACTCCCAACGAACAAGCTGCAAACGAAGTCGCCATGATTGACGCCGACTGAAGGACACCACTCATCAAATTTTTAACACAGCAAGAGCTGCCAGAAGACCGGGATGAGGCGAGAAACACGTCCGACGTCGTTGCCAAGCTTACGTCATGGTCGACTCCGATTTATACAAGAGAAGTCCCTCCGGAGTCCTGATGAGATGCATCACACCCGAGGAAGGACGACAGCTACTCCAAGACATTCACTCGGGCATATGCGGAAGCCACGCGGCAGCACGCACCTTGGTGGGCAAAGCCTACAGACAAGGTTTTTTCTGGCTTACCGTGGTCTTCGACGCGGACAAAGTGGTACGAACCTATGAAGGTTGCCAATTCTTCGCTCGACAGAGCCATGTCCCAGCCCAAGAGCTACAAACAATTCCATTATCCTGGCCGTTTGCGGTATGGGGCTTAGACATGGTCGGCCCTTTCAAGAAGGCTCCAGGGGGATTCACGCACCTATTCGTCGCAATCGATAAGTTCTCCAAGTGGATCGAAGCTAAGCCGGTTGCCACAATTACTGCTGATAAGGCACGGGACTTCATCCTCAACATCGTGCACCGGTTCGGCGTCCCAAATAGAATTATAACCGACAATGGGACTCAATTCACAGGAGGCATCTTCAAAGAATTCTGCGAAGACTTTGGGATCAAAATCTGCTATGCACGGTCGCACATCCCAAAAGCAATGGACAAGTCGAGCGTGCCAACGGCATAGTCCTTCAGGGCATTAAGGCCCGCGTGTTTGATCGCCTAAATCCTTATGTCGGCAAGTGGGTTCAAGAGCTCCCCTCGGTTCTATGGTCCATGCGGACCACGCCCAGTCAGGCTACCGGCCAAACTCCTTTCTTTTTGGTTTATGGCGCAGAAGCCATGTTGCAAAACGAGATGGAGTATGAATCCCTCCGAGTCCGCAGCTTCAACGATAAACGCTACGACCCAGACCGAGTGGATGACCTCACCCGACTGGAAGAGGCCCGTGAGGCAGCCCTCATCCAGTCAGCAAAATATCTTCAAGGGCTTAGACGATACCACAGTCGCAACGTTCGAGCATGAGCTTTTATAGTTGGCGATCTGGTTCTACGCAAGATTCAAACCACCAAGGACCGTCACAAGTTATCCCCCTTATGGGAAGGACCATATATAATTGCCGAGGTGACTCGGCCAGGCGCATACCGATTAAAGCATGAATACGGATCTATGGTGGAGAACTCCTGAAACATCGAGCATCTTCGACGATACTACGCTTAAATTGCCTTAAGTTTCATGCTCTTTTTGACTGCTAAACTCAAGCAAGATGACTTCTTGAGTTAGCAGTCGGGGGCTGTACATATGTCAATAAAGCATAGTTTTCTTCACCAACTTATAAATATTCAGTTTATCATTGTTTAATGTTCCTTGATTCGAGTTCAATGCATAAGAACTGAGAATTTTTCGATGACTTAATCAGGCTTAGGCTTGGTGACAGTCGGACGGAAATTACTTAAGAAATTTTACATGAAAACTCGAATCAAGGCATTAACATAAATAAACTGAATATTTACAGGATGCATCAGAACGTCACAATCATATAATGTTTACAAGACAATTAGGGCCGGATGTTGTTTACTACATCAATAGCAATCTTCTTGGCTGATTCCTGCGCATCGCTGATCAAGTCCAGGGCTTGCTCATCCGAGGTGCCATCGGCAAAGCCTTCCCCGACTGAGTTGACATCTACCTGGGGGTAGAGTGACTTGGTCTATGCAAGGGCAAGGCCAGCCCCCATTGTTAGTGATATGCCCTAGAGGCAACATGGAGATGTTGGATATCACGTCAATGTTTATGTATAAATGAATAAAGTGTTATTCAGTTCCATGAAATAGACATCTTGTATTGATCAATAAGTACGTGACTTATTTATGAGACTCTATATGTATGAATCTATTTCTAAACGATCCCTGATCATATGTCATATTGTTGGAACAAATATGATTCTAAGATCGGCATGTTTATTGATTGATGATCATGTCTCATAGATCATGGGTATGGAGATACCAAATCAATAAACATGGACACATGTGTTGGAGAACACATTGTTGGATAGACCCACCATGAGACACTACAGGAATTAATGTGCCATTAGTTGGTCTCAGGTAGTGTTGGTACAAAGTCCTTAGACCTGAGATCACCATGGATTCCAATATGTGTAGTAGCCTACTTTGGGACTACTAAACGTTATTCCGTAACTGGGTAGTTATAAAGGTAGTTTTCGGGTTTGCTATGAAACATGGAGTGGGATGTGAGTGATCAAGATGGAATTTGCCCCTCCTTTGGAGAGATATCTCTGGGCCCCTCGAGGTAATGGATTATAGAAATGCATGGCCATGCTAAGTTGATTGAGGAGTCAATCAACGGACAGATAATCCAATACGGTTCGAGTGAATGGTTAAGCTATTGAAGGGATGGCACACATCTTGCCTATAGCTTAACGGTATCGTGAGGCAAAGGGATTTGTGTACACATTACAGGTTAGCCGATATTATTCTTGTATACTATGGTGTCAATATGTGCTGCTAGGCGCCGCTGTTGACAGGTCGGCTGAGTTAGACTCGAGCCGACGATCGGCTAAGTTAGACTATAGCCGAAACCGAGTATACCTGAACCTACAGGGTCGCACGCTTAAGGGGATAAGAACAGGCATTCGAGTTGGACTTGGATACGGCTCGATCGGATAGGGATCAGATCGGATAGAGTCCTATGGGCTTACGACGTGTGGGCGGTCAACTCTATGAGATACGGATGAGATCCGATTCAAAATAGAGTCCTAATCGGCCACTAGTCCCAGTCGGCCAACTCTATATAAAGGAGGGAGGGGTGGAGAGCTGCGGCATGTCAATTGCATCGCGTGCAACAGAAGTCGTCGAGATCAATCTCCACGGAAACCCTCCCCACCTTCGAGCCAAACCCTAGCCTTGCATCGCGTGCTAGCACACGGGTGTACGGCGTTCTGTCCCCGGACGTGTGGATACCGGTAGAGGCGCTGCTACGTTGCGCGCTGTTGATCGGCTTCGGATCGGCTGCAATCTGCGAATCGGTTGATTGGTGAATCGGCTGTCCCCAGGAATCGGCTGTCATCGGCTACACTGTTCCGGATCGGATTGCCCTGATTGGCTATTCTGCTGCACTCTACTCCAATCGGTAACGATCTATTGGCCCTTACTTGCAAGTGTTCCTGGTTTGCGCGGTAGAAAATTTTTGTTTTCGGCTAGCGTAGCTTCCGCGTAACCCTTCACCCATGGTAGCAGCTTCAGAGATGTTAGCCAAGTACTGGTCGGGGGCTCTCCGCAGCTTATCAAAGATCTCGACTGAGTCCAACGAGGTGGCCCCGACCCCCTGATGAAACAGGGACAGCAGGATCGGCGTTGCCGCGTTAGCAACATCTTCCCTGACCTTTCCGGCTTGTTTGACCCTCTCAAGCAAAACGTCGTATTGAGCCCGGGTCTTGACTTTGTAAGCTGCTAAAGGAACATGATCACGCAAAGCACTCGAAGACAGAGCAGTACAACGAACATTGTTTTGAAGAAGCTCACCTTCAAACTCGGTCTCTAGCTCGGCCTTGCTGAGGCTGACTGCCTCCAGCTGGACTTGGAGCGAGTAGACCTCCGATGAATTTTCTATAACAAGAAAGGTTATCAGCAACCAAAATCAACACAGAAGCCATAAAGAGACTGAGAGGGTTAAGCTTACTCCCGACTGAACCCCGGAGGTCGAGGTTCTCTTCCCGGAGTTCGGCTATCTCTCTCCTCGGGCTGCCTCCCTCGATGCGGCCTCTTCTCAAGTGGTCTTCAATTTTTTGCGGACGTCATCCAGGGATTTTAGATGCGGGACCAACTTCTCGAGCGCGTCGGACTTGGCCATTGATCGGCAGTACTCCTTCTGCACGCAAGATCTGAAGTTGGCCGACTAAAAAGAAATGATGATGCAACAACAGAAAAGGATCAAGACTTACGTTGAATAGCCGAGTCGCTTCATTCAAGCTGTTCACAAGCGCATCTCTTTCTTCGCTTTCCGTTTGCTTATCCAAGATGATGCCTTGCCTCTGGCCTTCCGAATCCCGCCACTCGATCTTGATCGAGGGAACCCAGGTTTCAGAAGACTGTAACCTGGGAATCTCTTCCACTGTGGCTGGGTAGATCAGGAAGAATAGATGAAGATACGAGAGAGTTAAACTGAAGATTAAAGATGAAATTTTAATTCAAGACTTACCGGTTTCGGTGGCCGAATCCTTAACTGGTGCAGCTCGGCTGGTCTTTTCCTTCTGACTTTGGACCGGCCGGTCTTTAGTCGGGGCCTTTTGGCTGCGATCGGGGTTTCTCCGCGGCGGCGGTTTCGATCGGGTGTCCCTGGGCGCGGTCGGGGCTCCCTCCTTGGGATATCTGCGCTGGAAGGCGAGAGCCTTCCACCCGGAGCGCTCTCGCTCGGGAGAGGGCTCCGGGTTTTGGTTCCGCAGGCTTGGATGCCTCAGATGCTGCAGCAGGCGTTGGCCCTTCACTCTTCCCAGTAGGGTCTATATCTTGGGGCCTCCTGCCAAACGAACGACGAGCACAGTCGAAATGAAGACAAAGAAATTTTCAAATAGCTTAACTTCAGTCATAAGGCGTACCTGGATGATCGGCGGATCTTAGGCGCCGCTTTTGGTGACGGCCTTGGAGGGGTTGCTTCGGCTGGAGGGGCTAGGACGTCATCGTCCAAGTCATCGATGATGAGCCTCTTCTTGCTCGCCTGTTTGCTGATATCCTCACTCGGAGCCGCCCTTTTCCCGGCTGGATCACTCTGGATCTTCACGCCACCGGTTGACTTCTTGGCAGGTCGAGTCGGCACGTCATCATGAGAAATTTTGTATGGCTTCGAAATGATGGAGGCGTTTTCCTGTAAGAAAGATTCTTATAACACTGAGAAGCATGACATCAAGATTGCAAGGCAATGAAAGAGTTAAGTTGGCTTACCGGAGGAGGAGGTCGATACAGACTGAAGGGGAGGACTGGCAGCATGAGGCTGCGTTCGACTGCAATACCAGTCGAGAAGACCTTGTACATTCGGATCTTCAAGATCTCAAAGCTGAGGGAGTCGCGGTCTTCCCGATTGGGGTCCTTCTCGCCCTCGTACTCAAAGGCTGGCTTCGATCGTTCCTTAATTGGTGCCAGTCAGCTCCTGATGAAGTGCCGAGTGATTTGCTCGCCGCGAAGACCTTTTTGCTTCATCTCCAAGATCTTCGCTAGCAACTTGTTGGCTTCATCCCAGTCTTGGGCTACTGGCACAGTGCTCCAAGTAGGCCTGGGCACGGGGAGAAGGCCAACGAAGTTTGGTAGGCTGGGCTCAAGATTGGAAATATAGAACCAGCTTGCATACCAACCCTTGTTGGAGGATTTCAACGGGAGAGAGAAATACTCCTTGCGGAGGGATCCGCGGAGTTGGAAACCTGCCCCACCGACGAAGCAGGGCTGGTCCTTATTCGGATGTGACTTAAGGTAAAACATGCGACAGGAGAGCTGGAAGTGAGGGAGAATGCCAAGGAAGGCTTCACATACATGGATGAAGAGAGCGATGTGGAGCATAGAGTTGGGGTTCAAATGATAGAGCTGAAGACCATAATAGTCAAGAAGCCCCCTAAAGAACTTGGAGGTGGGGAGGCTGAAGCCGCAGTAAAAGAAAGAGGTGAAGACGACGAGCTCACCGGTGTTCGGAGTGGAAAACTCCTCACCCGTCGCCGGGCGCCAGCCCACGATCTCCTTGGGAGGAAGCACTCCGTGCTTCACCATCTCCTCGAGGGTGGACTCCCTCACATCCGAAGTGGCCCACTGCTCGAAAGGGATTTTCCTCTCATCTGCCATGAATGTGGTTTGTGTGGGGAGCAGATCTGGCTTAAAGGATGGGGATTTGAGATGGGGGTCTGAGAAGATGGATGCGGAGGCTAGCTGTGAGCGAAGCGCAGGCTTCTGGATCGGTGGATTGGGCGCGCGCAAGGGCTTGGGGTTCTCCGCTGCATGCTGATGAACAGTGTTGCGATTGGGGAATTTTTCTGGGAAGACGAAGTGGCGGGGATGACCTCGAGGCTTTGTATAAAGATTTGAGGGTTGCACTAGGTTTTCTCGCAATTGGGCCGAGCCCATAAGAGACCTGCGGCCCAGCTAAGGTGTGGCCTGACGCGTGTCCTCAGGGACTTAAGTGGATGAACTTAAGCAGATTTGCTTGGCAATATGCACGTATCTGAGTACCCTGTACCTTTGGAAATCCTTTCATACCGCGGTTTGCTCAACTTCATGAGAAGTTAGCACGATGCAATTTGAAAGGTGACAAACAGTGAAGCTTTTTATAGCTGCCTTGATGACAGGGACTGTTTGATTTTTAAGCATTTGATTAAATGATTATATCAATACTATTTTTTCACCTTGGTGAAGATCTTTTTAGATTGAGACCAATATTATGGCAGGAGCTATTTAATATTTTGGTCGTATTTTTCAGACGACTGAAAAAAACTTGTTTACCCATGAGGGATGATTAAAATATTTGATCCGAGATGACTCGGGTAGCTTCACTCGGATAAGCATGAGCTTACCGAGTGCTTTTTCACCCACGAGGGTTGATTGAGTTATTTGTTCTGAGATGACTCGGGCAAATTCACTCGGACGAGCGTGAGCTTGCCGAGTGATGAGATTTTTTATGATTGCTTTAGCATGAGCTAAGCATTTATATGAGTATGATTCTTTATAATTCTTGACTGTACGTTTGGTCTGTTTTTGGCTAATCACACAGTCGGGGGCTACACCTAATTAGGTGTATCAAGAGATGCATCTAGGTATTTATTTTTTGGATATTTTCCAGCCCTTCACAGTCTTTGGAGCCATTCGGGAGATTCAGGCAGAGGTGATGGAATCACTCAGCGCCAGAAGCACTCGGCCAATGAGTTGTTTAGCTGTGTACTATCTGGGTTCAAGGCTGAGTTGTCTCGTCGACTGCAAAGGACTCGGGGGCTACTGCGGAGATTATGGCAATCGGGTATCCACATGGCAAGCTTATCCGACTGGAGATAGGGATAGGTTGTACCTACTAAATATGTAAACCAACTGAGACTTGGGTATTACGTTGCCGATTAGATAAGGCAACGGCTCACAGTCACGGTTTGGTAAGATTGAGGAAACCGACTTAGAGTAAGATAGGGTTTCCGATCTGTAAGCCCGCCTCCCAAGACTATATAAGGGGGGTAAGGGGCGTCCCTTGAGGGATATCATATGCTTACGAGCTATTAGCTTTCAGTTTTAGATCTTGAGATCAATATACACTCGGCGGATCGAATCCCCGAAACAGGAGTAGGGTATTACCTCACGAGAGGGCCTGAACCTGTCTAATCCTTGTTTTCCACCTAACCCATTGTGCTTGGCGATCTTGACTGTACCCCCAAAATTCTATTGCCGAAACCAAGTTTCGACAGCTGGGCAAGATCAAAAGGCGATGGGTACCCAAAGAGAAGGCTGCCATAGCCGACGAAGAACAAGCCGAGGAAAGCCCATCCGATCGAGCCAGGAGGGCAGCCAAAGGAAAAAGCAAAATTTCTGCATCGGTCAACATGGTGTTCATATTGCCAGCCGAGTTCGGCGCTCCTGAAGCCGATGCAGACACTATTGAGGATGACCTAGCGAAACTGGCAATCTCACCAGATCAAGCTGTCTACGACAAACCCGAAGGAACCAAAAATTGGCACTTAAAGTCGTTGTATGTTAAAGGATTCATCAACGGCAAGCCGATTTCCAAAATGCTAGTTGATGGGGGAGCAGCAGTCAACCTCATGCCTTACGCGACATTCAAAAAACTAGGCAAGGGAGCCGAAGACCTGATAAAAACCAACATGGTGCTCAAAGACTTCGGCGGTAACCCATCGGAAAACAAGGGCGTCCTCAACGTTGAACTGACCATCGGCAATAAGACCGTGCCCACAACGTTCTTTGTCATCGACGGGAAGGGGTCTTACAGCCTGCTGCTCGGAAGGGACTAGATACACGCTAACTGCTGCATCCCTTCTACAATGCATCAGAGCCTGATCCAATGGGACGGCGACAAGATCGAGATCATGCCAGCCGACAGGTCAGTTAGTGTCGTCAGTGCCGATTAGCCGCTTTGGGAAATCGAAGGCATCGATTGTTTATCCGGAAAAATCTGGCAAGCCAATTTTCTAAATGTGTCCAACTCCACAATACAGCCGATTGGAAATGACGAGCCGCAGCTGCTGCTTTGAACAAGACATGGTGGAGGGCTTGAGCGTTCTTGGCGTGGGCACCGCGGACGAAGACGATGGCAAGCTAGGGCAAGGTTTTACGTCGGCCGACAAATTAGAGGAAATCGACATCGGCTCTGGTGATAAGCTGAGGCCGACGTACATTAGCAAAAATCTGTCTCCTCATTGTAGATCCCAGCTTATTGAATTGTTAAAAGAATATAGAGATTGTTTTGCTTGGGAGTACTTCGAGATGCCCGGTCTCAGCCGATCAATAGTGGTCCATCAGCTGCCGATTAAGGTAGGCTATCGGCCGTTCAAACAGCCTCCCAGGAGGTTTAAGGCTGATATGTATGATGCAATTAAAGCCGAAATCACTCGGCTATACGACGCGGGATTCATTCGGCCTTGCCGATACACCGAGTGGGTCTCAAACATCGTCCCAGTGTTGAAGAAAAACGGTAAACTTAGGGTGTGCATCGATTTCAGAGATCTAAACAAGGCAACCCCTCAAGACGAATACCCAATGCCGACAGCTGATCTGCTTGTCGATGTTGCTTCAGGCCACAAAATCATCAGTTTTATGGATGGCAATGCAGGGTACAATCAAATATTCATGGACGACGAGGACATCCACAAGACCGCTTTTCGGTGCCCCGGCGCAATCGGCTTGTACGAATGGGTAGTAATGACGTTCGGCTTGAAGAATGCTGGGGCAACATATCAACGAGCCATGAATTACATCTTTCATGATATGATCGGCTCGCTGGTAGAGATATACATTGACGACGTGGTTGTCAAGTCAAGGGAGATAGAAGGCCATATAGCCGATCTGAGACAAGTGTTAGAACGGACGAGGAAATACGGTCTGAAGATGAATCCGCTTAAGTGCGCGTTCGGCGTATCGGCCGGGCAATTCTTGGGATTTCTCGTTCATGAAAGAGGAATTGAAGTTACACCAAGGAGCATAAATGCTATCAAGACAATTCAACCTCCGAAAGATAAAAAGCAACTCCAGTCATTGATCGGAAAGATAAACTTCATCAGACGGTTCATAGCCAATCTCTCAGAAAAGATGGAGCCGTTCACGCCACTGCTTCGGCTAAAAGCCGATCAGACATTCACATGAGGGGCAGAGCAGCAAAAGGCGTTAGACAACATAAAAGATTATCTAAGCTCCTCTCCAGTTTTAATATCTCCACAAAAGGGAATACCGTTCAAGCTGTACTTATCAGCCGATGACAAATCAATCGGCTCCGTCCTAATCCAAGATGTCGACGGCAAAGAAAAAGCCATCTTCTATCTCAGCCGACGGTTGCTAGACGTAGAAACGAGGTATTCACCTGTGGAGAAGCTATGCTTATGCCTCTATTTTTCATGTATGAAGTTAAGGCACTATCTGTTGTCCAACGAGTGCACAGTAATCTACAAAGTCGATGTAGTTAAGTGTATGCTATCGGCTCCAGTGCTCAAAGGAAGAATTGGGAAGTGGATTTTCGCACTAACAGAATTCGATCTGAGGTATCAGGCACCAAGGGCAGTCAAAGGGCAAGCCATAGCCAATTTCATTATGGAGCACAGAAACGATTCAATCGGCTCAGTGAAAATTATGCCTTGGACTTTGACGTTCGATGGCTCAGTTTGCACCAACGGCTGTGGCATCGGCTTGGTCATTATTTCGCCCAAGGGCCAAGCTTCGAGTTTGCTTTTGCCATCAACCCCCATGCTACAAACAACCAAGCCGAATACGAAGCCGTCCTTAAAGGATTGCACCTGCTCAAGGAAGTTGAAGCCGACGCCATCGAAATAATGAGAGATTCATTATTGGTCATCAGCCAATTATCAGGAGAATATGAAGGCAAAAACGACACGCTGATGGTCTAATATCGGCAATGCCGGGAATTAATGGACGGTTTTCAGCTAGTTACTTTGAAACATATCCCCAGGGAGCAGAACACAGAGGCCAATGACTTGGCTCAGGGGGCATCGGGCTATCGGCCGATGCTAAAAGAAGTCGACATAGACGTTGCCGCCATTACAGCCGATGATTGGAGGTTTGAAGTTTACAACTATCTCAAAAACCCCTCTCAATCGGCCACAAGGAAACTACGATACAAGGCATTACGATACGTGTTGCTCGATGAAGATCTGTACTATCGGACGATTGACGGTGTGCTACTCAAGTGTTTGGGAGCCGATCAGGCTACAGTGGCCATCGGGGAAGTACATGAAGGAATCTGTGGCACACATCAATCGGCCCACAAAATGAAGTGGCTCCTTCGCCGAGCAGGATATTTCTGGCCGACGATGCTGGAGGATTGTTTCAAGTATTACAAGGGGTGCCAGGATTGCCAGAAGTTTGGCGCTATACAACGAGCACCAGCATCGGCTATGAACCCAATCATCAAGCCGTGGCCGTTTAGAGGATGGGACATTGATATGATCGGCCAGATCAATCCACCCTCAAGCAAAGGACATAAATTTATCCTGGTGGCGACGGATTACTTCACAAAGTGGGTGGAGGCGATTCCCCTCAGAAAAGTAGATTCTAGGGACGCAATCGAGTTTTTCAAAGAACACATCATCTACCGATTTGGCGTTCCACAAACAATAACAACAGACCAGGGATCTATCTTTGTATCGGACGAATTCGTTCAGTTTGCCGACGGCATGGGGATCAAGCTACTTAATTCTTCGCCGTACTACGCACAAGCCAACGGGCAAGCCGAGGCCTCAAACAAAAGTTTGATCAAGTTGATTAGAAGAAAGATCTCTGAGTACCCTAAACAATGGCACAGCCGATTAGCCGAATCACTGTGGGCGTATCGGATGGCATGCCACGGGTCAATCCAAGTCCCTCCGGACAAACTGGTCTATGGACATGAGGCAGTGCTGCCATGGGAAAGTGTCATCGGCTCAAGGCGCATTCAGCTACAGGATCAACTCACAGCCGACGATTATTATCACCTGATGGTGGACGAATCGAAAGATTTAGTTTTATCCAAGATGAGGGCCTTGGAAAAAGTCACAAAAGATAAAGAATGAGTAGCCAGACATTATAATAAAAAGGTGGTGCCTAAATCTTTTGAGGAAGGCGAGCTCGTTTGAAAATTGATACTGCCGATCGGATCTAGAGACAACAAGTTCGGAAAATGGTCACCAAATTGGGAAGGGCCTTTCAAGATCCACAAATGCGTCTCTAAAGGAGCTTACATGCTAAAAGGACTGGACAAAGAGGTATTTGGAAGGGCTCTTAATGGAAAATACCTAAAGAAATATTACCCAAGCGTATGGATCAACTCGTGATTCGGCTATGGTTACTTCAGCCGATTTACGATAGCCGATGTCTTACATTAAAAAGGCATCGCCTTTAGACATTTTTATGCAACGTTTTTTTTCTAAGTTTTCTATGATCGGCTCATGATTGGCCGATAGGGACGGCAAGTATGCGCGAACGGCTCAAACTCACAATTTTGTCGACACCGAAGCTATCAACAAAACTTGGGGGCATATACATACACGAGCCGATTGCAAATATCTGAAGAAATATTACCCCAGTATTTGGGTCGATGCTTGAATCGGTGCGACAGTCGCTGATTTTTATTCATAATCGGCATGAAGCCGATTTCGATTACATGTCTCCTAGATAGTCTCTGATGGCCATCAGGGCCCGGTCGACGACCGCTGGAGATTCTCTCTAAAGCATCCAAGATCAAATACTCTAGCCTAGTGACTCTTACATCGGTGGTTGTGATTAACAGTTCATTGGTAAGTTGTGTTCGCCTTGCTACCAGCCTGTCATGACGTATGAGTGTTGCAGACGCCGAACAAACAGCTGCCGGAACACTACTGAGGTTTATTGGAGGTCTGGTCGCCGGATGACGAGTATTTTGTTCCCTAAAGTGCCGTAAGTTGATTCTCACTTGTTGGTCTTGGCTAACCGTCAGTTCATACGGGGTGTTCATGATCTCCAGAATCACTCGTAGGGGATGGGGCGGCTGCGAGGAGATTAACTCGTGAGTACTTAGAGAAAAGAAATGGTGAGGATGGATGGGTTGGAAAATCACCTGATTCACCGACGAGCTTGAGGATGCCATGAGGAGTCTTGCTGAAAGCTTGGAAACCTGGAATTTGTACACCTGGGGAGTAAGGGATTTCTTCTTCGGCTGTGATGTGTTCGGGAAGGCCTGAAGGGGTCTATTTATAGAAAGAAAAGATGTGGATTTGGATGTGAAAGATCGTTGCAGATATAAAAGTCGAAGAGGTCATCATTAAAAGCATTGGGACTCGTTGAATGGTTGGTGACTACTGAAGACCGGATACCTATTGTTCAGGACTCACGGGTTTTTGAGATACATGATTCGGATGAGTCAAACTGTGAAACCAAATCGGCAGTGTATTTAAATATTATCGGCCGATTACAAGCACGACTAAAGTGATTGTCCAACCCCAGCACAAAAGTACAAGTATAGTACATAAGGCATTAGCCGATTTCAGAATATCGGAATATTACAAGCTCATCGTTTTAAAAAAATCGGCTATGGCTGACAACGCCTTCCGCCTGATTTGATCTATCTCTTCGACGGCCTTGACGTCGTCGGCCTCGGACCCCGCCACCGGCCGGATGCCCTTCACCAGGTTGCGCAAATGTGCCATAGCCGCCTTGATTCCTTGGCGTTGAGCTTCGATCTCGGCCGGCAAACCAGCCATGTACTCCTTATGGACATCGATCTCGTTGGTGACTTGAACGAGATCGGCCATCAGCTGATCTTGCCGCGTGAGGAGCTGCTCGAGCTTGGCCGCCGGCTCAGTCTTCAGGCGATCGAAGGCGGCTTTCTGGCTCTCGATGGCGTCCTTGGTCGACTAGAGGGTGGCCGACCGCGCCTAGTTCTCGCGGTGATCGGCTATCCGCTGTCGTGCCCGTTCGTACTTGAGTTGATGGGCTTCCATGAAGGTCGCCGGCACAATGGCGTTGGCTAGGGCTTTCGGCAGCTGGCCTTGGATTTCTTTGAATCGCGCGCGTATCGAGCCGCTGTCGACCACCAGCGCGTCCAGTGAGGCCTCCAGCCGATTGCCGATGTCGGCTAGGGTGGCCCTCAAGTCCTCAGCTGGCGTCACCAATGCCTCCTCGCCGATGTCGCCGGACTCCTCGAACTCCGACAAGTCAAAGTTGAGGAGGTCGGCTATGTTCTGCAGCAAACAGGAAGATGATCAAGAAGATATTAAGCTTGTAAAGCCGATCATCAAATTCAGTCGGCTTACCGTTTGCACCGGGGTCGGAGCAGTTGGCTCGGCTGGATCGCCGCCCGCGACTGTCGGGGCCTCTTTGTCGACGTTGTCGCCGCCGCCCGCGGCAGGCGCAGCATGCTCACTGGACGCCTGGGAGGCAGCCGATGGAGATCGCGGGGGCTGCAAAAGAAAGAGTTAGCGGACAAGTCGACTAATTACTACAAGTCAAGTGGCAGGGAATGATTACCGATGGCGCGGGGCGTGAAGTGCGGCCAGCCAATTTCTTGACCTGAAAATAATGGTTCAATCAGATGCAAGTGATCATCGCGAAGCCAAAATCTGGTGAAGTGAAGGCTTACCAGCCGATGTTTTGCTGGGGGACTTGGGACCGGCGGGACGTCGGGCTGGAGCGTTGACCGACTCAAGACTCGAAACCACAGGTTCGGCGCCGCTCCAACAGCCGCCGGCATTTCCTCGGCGCAACGGTGTCGAGGCTGCGCAACGCCGGATCAAGGGGAGGCTATCGGTGGCGCTTGGACTTCTTCTCTTTCGATCTCTTGGGGCGAGGCGCGGCCAACGGCCGTGGAGGTGGTGCAGCCCTTTTCTTCTGGGCGATTGGCTGGCGCACCTGTCCTCGTAGCAATGGGGCCAGCTTCGGCGCTCCCCAACCGATGGCCGATGGAGCGAGGCTACCCCCATCCAGAACACCTGAACGGTATTCGATGGGGCGCCCGGAGTCGCTCACCGTCGGCTGCTCCGTCTCCGTCTCCTGCAAATCAAAGGGCAAATGTTACTCGGCTATATCAGCCGATGATAACAAGGAGGAAATCAGTTGGGACTTAAAGCTTACCGTGGGGATCTCCTCGGGCAGGAGAAGGTCGACGTAATGAAACGACCGCTGATGGAAGATGTGGCGCTTGATTTCAGTCCACCATCGGTCGTAAGCGGTGCTTTTCTTCAATGCCAGTGTCATCATGCCGACGTCGCCGAGGGGAGGGCCGGCTATATTCAGCAGCCAGTGGTGATGGGGGCGTTGGCGGCTATCTTCGCGGTGGCCTAATGCAACATTTGATATAAGTAACCGAGGAGATACTTCCCCAGCGCGAGTTTTCCCCCGTCGGCCAGGACTTCGGCTATGACCTGCCAGTTGGCGGTCGGCCCGCAGCTCGATCCACAAAACACAAATTTTTTGAGCCACATCATCAGGAATGCAGCATGCTCCCTGTGGCCGACTGATCCGTCCCTCATGTTCTGGGCGATGAAGCCGCTCCACCCGCCGATGGCCTTGGTTTTGAATTGGTGCTGCCCCTTTCGGCTCAAGTTGCTGGGGTTGGCCGATGACTCAATGTCCAAACCGGTTGTCATGTACACGTCGGCCAGCGTGATGGTCATCGGCCCTTGACGAAAGATGAAGGCGTTGAAGTTGCCATTCCAGAAATACGTTGCGGTCGACTGAAGTGGCTCGTCCTTCTCCATGTTGGCAATAGACAGAGCCAAGCCTTGGGCTATCCCGGCCTCCTCCCACTGTGTATATTTGGCCGATCACACCCTCTTGTACCACTCAACCCAGGCTGCGTCGGTGGTTGGCCATGATTTGAATGTTCCGTTTCAGTGGGCGAGGGATGGCTTGGCGGTGTTGAAGGGGATCCGGTTGGTTTCGGCTATAAACACATCGGCTGGATCCGTGTTGCCGATGGGGCGAGAAAGTACCTTTGCGCTTGTGTCGATTTGGGATAAGCACTTGACGTGACAGGCACTACAGTTCGGAAAAAGGAAAGGGGGGTGCTAATCAAGAACGGTTGCATATTACGGTTCGAGGAAGGAAAAAGTACTAATTGATAAAATGAAGAAAAGCGCTACTTAAAAAATGGCTGAACGTAATATTGATGCAATGTGTTTAAAGGAGCAGATTCGAAAGAAAAAGAAAGTTATGGATCAAAAGGGGGTACCGTAGGGAACTCGGCCATGGCGGCGGCCGGAAGCAGCGGTGGTTGGCGTAGCGGCTACGGGCGGCGTGGCGGCGATGCACGGCACGACGAAGGTGCTCGATGCGGCGATGGTGGAGGCCATTGGATTGCTCGAGGGTGAAGATGGGTCTGGTCTGAAGAGTGCGATGAAGTTTGGCGAGCGTCGGTGGGATCGCCGAAGAGGACTGAGTGTGCTTTGAAGGCGTAGGTGTCTCGGCCGAGGAGAGTTGATATTTAAAGGGTACTTGCGGAGAAGCCGAAGCGGTTTAGGTCAAGAAAAGAGCGAGAGTTTGAATAGGCAAGCAAATCCATAACACTTCATATCACGGACTTGGGGCGCATGTGTTAACACTAAAATTTGGTAATCGAATCCCCAAGTCTGCAAAGGCGAAGTAGAGTCGGATCGACTGGAGACAGGGGTCGCATCGGTTGAAGAGTGATCGGCTGCGAGGCCAATCGGCTAAGGTTGGATCAGACAGGGGCAGCCGATAGCCGATTCCAGGTCCGGAAGAGATGAAACCGTTTCTGATGCAGCGGTTTGAGGATAAATAGAAGATTCGGTTGTTAATTGCGCGTTAAACGATATTGCCACTTATGGATAGAGTCCTGTAACGGCAATTGTATCTGTAATTTAGGGGTTTGTTTAAACTGTTAGTTGTAACACAGCGTGGGTCCCGCTCAGGATAATGTTGTGTTTTAAATAGTAGTTTAGATAGAGTCCAGGGTTTGTACAGATAATTGCATCTTGGGTATAAATAGGACCCAAGACCCCCTGTAATTCAACATTCAACACAATCACAATCAATCAAACCTTCGGTGCATCGCCAACCTTTTCTTCAGATGAACACTTTGTTTGGCTACGGGCTGCATCGTTTCGATCCCCCAGATCTAGGTAAATGCTTGTCATTAGTGGTATGATCTGTTGTTTCTAGTGCCTCCATCGTAATGACACATTAGAATCAAGAGTTTATACTGTGCTATTTATCATATAGCGTATATAAATTAGATCAATGTTTAGATCTATCCTGCCATTGGCTAGTTCTATCAAGAACTTGCGGCCAATAGGGCTAGATCTAAAGGTTGACTGGTTTATATGCGGTATCCACCGTCTCGAGAGATATCAATCGGCTGTAACAATCAGGTTTTTCTTTTTATACTTAATGTTGCATTGGGTTCGAACTATTAAGTCGTTTTTAGAACTATCAATGATCTGTTCGGCTAAGATTTATATTGTTTAGAGACAGCGTCGGAGTTTCAGCCGGCCTTATCTGCCCTGATATGTTTCTTTTAATATATTTAATATTAGATTTATATTAGGACTGTCTCTTATGTTAAGATCGCATTCTTGTCAAACGTCGCCAGCCGAAATCGGCCTATCATCGACAGCCGATGGCCGATTTCCAGGCTATGCATCTGTTTCAAGAATGATATCTTTCTATAAGATTGATCGGAGTACTAGCCGATTCGTTGTTAGCTTTCTAGTATCGGCTAGGTTATCGATTCATATATTTATTATCCTTTACTGTATTTAGGTTACACGACTGATGCTGTCTTGGTGTGGCCGATCTATTCCAGTCGTCTGGCTTAAATATATTTTAGGATAGCACATATATGCTCATGGATTCCCTCAGCCGATCCAGTGGGGATCTAACCTAACACTTAACGCATATTCTCTTGTTTTTCTTGTTGATTAACAGATCAAATCAACTGGCACGCCTTGCACCACATAAGCAGCCGAGAAGGACCTGCACTGGAGTTAAGCAGATCTCCCAGGCTAGCGCGTGAGAGAAATTTCTCATCAACAGGCATATGCCTTGAGACAACTGCGACCCCACAAGGAAAACTACCCCACATATGACTTGGAATTGGCGGCAGTTGTTCATGCGTTAAAGATCTAGAGACACTATCTGATCGGGAATCACTGCGATATATACACTGACCACAAGAGCCTGAAATACTTTTTTACTCAGCCTGATCTCAACCTACGGTAGAGACGGTGGTTGAAATTGATCAAGGATTACGATCTAGAAATTCATTACCACCCCGACAAGGCGAATGTAGTGGCTGACGCCTTAAGCCGCAAAGCCCAATGCAACCATATGAGACTGGAAGGCATGGCCAGCGAGCTCCACGAAGAAATGGCTCGACTTAACTTGTACCTGATTCCTCATGGGGAATTAAACTCGCTGGAAAATCCAACCTCTTCTGAGGACTCAAAAAAGGAAGCTCAAAAGGATAATGGAGAAATCCAAATGATCAAAGAGCGCACGGCCGGTAGATGACAATGGAACCCTGTGGTATAAGAAAAGGATCTACGTACCTGAGCAAGGCGATTTGAGAGAATTGATCCTAAAGGAAGCGCACGAATCAGCATATTCGCTACGCGTCACCCGCGCCGCCCCCTCCGGACCCCTCTTCTTCCCCCCACGCTGCCGAGCGCCTATAAAAGGAGCCCGAGCTCCTTCCCCCACCCCGCCATCCCTTCTTCCCCGTGCCCCACTCCCTTTCTTACCTCTTGTTTCGCCGCCGTCGCCGCCCTTTTTCTTGCGCCACCGTCACCACGCCACCGCGGACGCCGCCCTCGCCACCTCGCCACGCCGCCGCCCGCGTACCGCAACGCCGTCGGTAAGCCACTTCCCCTCTTCCCCTGCGTCGCCGCCGCCGCCCCCGTGCGTCGCATCTGTCGAGAGGAAGAGAGAGGGAGAGTGAACAAAGAAAGAGAGGGAGGAGAACAGAGCAGAGGAAGGAGAGAGTGAAATGGAGAGATTATAGTTTTTCCGAAATAAAATTTTAGGGATAATTAAAGACTAAACCTTAAATAATATTAAAGGTTTAATTATCACATAAATTAATTTAGAAATTAAATATAGTTTAAATTGTTAATAACTATTAATTTTATCATATGAATTTCTTTCTACAATTTAAACTTCAAATTATTAAAATAGCTCAAGCTTTAGGATTAATTATTTTTCAGATTTGATTAATTAACTCTAGGGTTTGTCGGCCCGATAAATTTAGAGATAAAATTTGAATGAACTATTTTTCCCTGTATTATATTTCGAATCGTTGATCATAATATTTCTAAAATTTAAAAGTGGATTAACTTGGAATAATATCACCTCGTAATAAATTAAATTAGTAAAATCGTAAAACTTCAAACTATTATAACTCGCTCGTTTTAACTCGGATTTTAGTGAAACTTGAACCTAAATTCATCTAAAGTTGTAGTCTAGTTTCAGGAGCCGCTTTTGCGATTTATTTGACATTTTGAGGATTTTACTCGAATTCCAATCGAATTCAGTCGGATCTTTCGCATGTATGTGTAGAGTCCGAGGGGGCTGTTGAGTGTGTTGAAGACCCATGTCAACAAGGTTGTGAGCAAGGCAAGTCATCACTACCCTTGAACATATTGAACCCGCTTGTGAACTTATGTTTGTTTAAAATAAAAAATGCATGCTATACACATATGAACTCCCCTGCTTGTTATATGCCATGCCTTGACTTTGATCACCTGTATATATATTCTTTGTAACCTACGACGTAACGTGTCCGAAGGAAATCTTTGGTACTTCTTAGCCATGCTAAATTAGATTCTTGCATATTCATATATATCAAAGGCTATATGCTTGGGCAACTACCTTGGTGAAGGTGGCTGATATTCGGCATGTGGAGACATGAGCGCCACTTTGCCTTGACAATGATGACATGAATCTTTTATGAACAGTAAAAAGAATAAACCAATATTTTAGACTGGGGCGGCTGGATGATTTGGGTGGATTCCGGAAAAGGTAAGTGCCGACCCTGGTCAATTAAGGACCGAGCCACGAGATAGCCGGGAAACGAGCCAGTACAACCGTACTTCTCGAATGGGTATAGACCTAGCGGAGTAGATAGCCGAGCGAAGGTGGTACCCCTGCATAGTGGTTCTTATGTATGAGATGAGACTGAGAATTGATGATTGAAAATTGAAATTGATTACAACTTAAAGAATGAAGTTTTTCCTTACCCCGGGAGCACCAGAACTCCTCACACTGCTAGGAAAGTACGGCTAGAGTTCATGAGGGCTCAAGTTCATGGAGCGGGTACTACCAAAGTGAGGTTATCGAAAGGCTTTGCCGTGACCGTCTCATGTGCTGGGACGTAGGCTCATTTGTTGGGCAGTCACGAAGTACGGGTAAAGTGTACATCCACTACAATGTGAGTAAATCAATCTATTCGAATAGCCATGCTCGCGGATATGTAGCATCGTGACAAGACTTTCACTTAGCTAGACTCTAAATTTTAAAATGATGAGATGGGTTTGCATGATGATTTTTGTGTGCTGGTGGATCAACTTCTCGGAAGGCGAGAAGTGGTAGTGTAACACCCTGAGGTGTTTTCCCCTTTTAAAAATCCAAAATAAAAATCGCAAAAGAAAAATCATTTGAAATTAACTAGAGAGGAACAAATAATTTTAAAAGCCAAATTCTAAATGGAAATGGCAAGGGAGATTTTTCTTAAATTCTACATGTCAAAATATACTAACAAGATTTTTAGTGGAATTTTCAGAGCACTAGAAATAATTTTTAACCAATTAAAATCAAAATCAGAATTAATAAATCCCGAGGAATTACTTTCTCTCTCCTCCCGTACGCTTTCCTGCTCTTTTTCAGCCGTGGGCCACCGGCCCGAGCCGATGGCCCATTCCTCCCGCGCGCGCGCCACTCTCTCCCTCTCTCCCTCTCGCGGGCCGGCCGAAGGCCACGGCCCGCTAGCCCCTCGCGCCTGCATATAAGTCTAATTTGCCTCCCTCGTTTCCCCGAGACCCTGAAAGGTGGGGCCCACCTGTTAGGCCCGTCGTCCACCTCCAGCCGCCCACCGGCGCCATTTTCGCCGCCCGCCCGCACGGATCTCGCGCACCCGCCTCCCCGCGCCCCGGGATCCCGCCGCCGTTACTCCTCGCCGTGCCCGTCAGCATTTAAAGCCCCCGGCCGCCTCTCTCGCATCCCATAATGGCCGAAATTGATCGTCGGCCATTATTTTCCCTTCTCTCTCTCCCTTAACACCGACGAGTTAATCCGCCCTTATCCGGCCTCAACCGACCTCCTCGTCCCCTTTAAAAGCCGACCACCGAGCTCCTCGTCCTCCCCACACACTCACCCGAGATCATCCCTCTCTCCGTCGCCCCCGCACTGTGCGCTCTAGCTCCGGACCTCGCCGTCGGTCTTCGGCCGTGTTTTCTTGCTGTCCCGAGCCACCCCAAGCCCCGTCGACGCCTCCTTCCTCGTCGCCGGTGCCCGCGCCACCTCGGCCACCCCTCCCTGCGCCCGTGCACCGCCAATCTCGCCGTCACCGTCGTCGTCTTCTCCAACTCCGGCGGGTTCCCGGTGAGCTGCCCCTCCCCGACCTCCCGGCCACCCCGCGTCGCCGTTTGCAAGTGCGCGCGGCTCTGTCCGCGCGAGAGCCACGGCACTCCGCCGCCCGAATGGCGCCGGCCGGCCACTGGCCTCCGGCCGCCGTCGCCGGCCGACCGTGCCCCGCGCCCCTTTCTCTCGGCCGTCCGATCGGCTTCGGCCGATCGACACCATCCGTTCCCCGCTCGCCCGCGTGGCACGCCACATGGCCGCCACCTTGGCGCCACGTGTGTGCCACGTGGTGCACCGCTCCGTCCGGCTCGTGGACCGGCGCTCCCGCGGACCAATGACGTCAGCCCTTGGCTGCTGACGTCAGCGCTAACCGCTGACGCCTCCCTGGGCTTTATTGCGAAATAAATCAATTAAGGATTTTTTCTGTTTTAGTAAAAGAAACCCAGAAAACTTCTAAAAATCATATCTTTTCAATCCGACCTCCGTTTTAGCCCATTCAAATTTCATTAAATTCATAAAAATGACAAGAATCCATTAGAAATAGTTTTGTTCTCTCTTTCAGTAGCTTTTTAGCCTGTTTTGTTGATTGGCTTGTTTGCCGTGTAGATCCCGGTAGTTCAGCCATCCCGGTTTACTTCGAAGTTGTTGCAGAAGTTCCCCAAGTCGAAGATCAAGGCAAGTCATGCTATATTATTGATCATATTGCTCTCATTTTGCTAAAACACCTGTTTTACTCTATTAAATTGCATGTATTTTATAATGTCATTTCATGGGAAATAGTACACCATATATTTAGTTTATGCCTTAGGTTTGACACTCCAAACCCTTTGACTAAACTTGGGACAATAATATGATTAGATTCAGGATTAGGTTATGCTTAGCCTGGCTTAGATTCACTAGCTCACTAAATGGGTCATTCTCACTTAATATGTCTCTCCTGGATGTCTGTTCGGAAGATTAATAATTGGAGAACTTGGTGAACCAGATTAATAACTAAAATATGACAAATGGTGGGCTGTGGGCGCTATGGTTTTGGTTAGTGGCGCCCATGGCAATTAAGGACCGGTTCACGGGAACCCTCGGGAGAATAACCGTGCAAACCACAAGCCAAAATGGGTAAGGTGGGTCCCATAGTGTAGTCTCTCCTAGCCGACGAACCCATCGGCAAGGGTGAACGGGATGGAGTTTTAGTTGGCCCCGGTATAAGGGTTGCTGGGCTGTCGAATTCACCGAGGCACTCGGGGGGCTGCCCACGTCCCAGGGTTTGGGAGTGGGGGCAAAACCTTGGTGGGGTTCGCTCGGTTAGCGGGGGGTTATACGAAAGGTCCTATCACAGTTTTCCTTTCCATGGTACCATGGTGGTATTCTGGCACACGGGAGACCGTGTCGTGGGGCTGTGTCTTGTGGATACAGTTGCACCCCTCTGATCAAAGTAAAACTATTCGAATAGCCATGCCCGCGGTGATGGGGCGATCAACCGAACTCACCGTGATTAGTCTCACACTATTAAACCCTGATAAATGGAACATGACTAGTATAGGTGGATGGGTTGGGCCTGTCTCAACGTGGGGATAACGTTAGACACTATTGGTTTCAAAATGCCTTAAATACTTAAATTACTATTGTTTTGATTGTGTTCAAAATTCCTATTGTTTGGAAAACCCTTGATGTTTGCGCAAAAGCAAACCTTAGCCAAACCCTTGTCTTCCCTGCATTCATTCTCTGCCCCTTCCGGTGTGACTTGCTGAGTACGTGGAAGTACTCATCCTTGCCTCTTCACCAGAACCTGAGCAAAAAGCTGAAGAAGAAGACGAAGTTGAGTAGGCTTTGTCCTGCACTCTGGAAGATGCCTGTGGAATGGTTGAAGCCACGTGGCCAGCGTCGAGCTTAGGCTTAGGCCCCTTTTTCCTTTTTTCGCTGCTCTTTTGTAATCTTTTTATAATGTTTCTAAGACGTGGAACTGTAATATCAACAATTATTATATGTGTACCATGGCTGGTCCTGGACAGGGATTTTAATACACATATAGCTTCGGAAATTCGAGTCTGAATTTCTGGGCGTGACAGGTAGACCCCCAGAAAATCATGATGATCCGGTGGCGTGAATCTATCCTTGGGATCACAATGGATGGTGGACAGAACCGTCGCCGATTTAATGAACTAGTGAAATAAAACTTGATCACGCTTAGGTCTTAGGTTTATGAAAAGAATTGCAAAACTGGTTTTATGCAAAAGAACCACAGCCACTCCTTGATATCCCCTATCATATGTATCGTTGTTATGATGGCTGCTGAGTACGGTTGGTACTCACCCTTTCTATACGCACAAACATTCAGATATGGGTGATGAAGACCCTGAAGACCCGTACACGTACTACCAGGAGGGTGTGGAGGATGATGGCGTCTAGTAGGTCTTAGCTCCTGTGGCAAAGGCGTACCGCTGCCTTCTCTCCGCTGCCTTATCTATTTTCTACTTTTGGTTGTATTCCGGACCGTTTGGTCCTATGTTTGTTGATGAGAAAAATCAACACGCCGGCCTGAGAGATTTGCTTAGCTCTAGTGCAGGTCCTAGAATAGATGAAGCGCGGGCGTGCGAGTTAGTTTGATCCTCCCACTGACAAGTTATGCAAAACAGCAGAACATAAATCATATCGGTCGATAGACCGATACCCAAAAACTAACTGATCGGCTGATAAGCCGATGGTGCAATTCCAGCCAATGTTGATGCCAGCCGATGGTGTTAGGGTTTGAATCCATTCGTTGTTCGCTGAGCAAATATTTATATAACGGCGATCGGCCGATGATAATATGATGATATAGCAATGTAATATGACACAAAGCAATCACATGATAAAATAAATAATGATTTAAAGATTAAAACATACATCAGCTGGAAGTCCAATGTCATTAAATCCAAATGATCGGATATTCAATGAAGTCTCTGCTGCAATTGGCTAGATCCAACTTGTATACAATCCTTGCGAGCCGATGCAATACCCAGATAACTCACCGGCTGAAACTCCGATGAAACCCTTAGTGGCAGTCAACAGGCTGGCTAGAGATTACGGTTCTAATCACAACTTAGTAGATCAAACTGATGCAGCACTAAGTATGAAAAGAAACGTAATATCTAGACAATCAAGCCCTTGGCTGATTTTTAGGGTGGTAGATGCCTAAACCAATCTAATCTAGTAAACAGTTTAGCCGATAACGACAGAGACCCTAAAACGAGAGACAGCCGATAGGGCTAAACTGAAATACTAAGATTAGATTAATAGAGACATATGATAAATATTCAGGCAAACATATCAATCGAACCGAAGCAATCCAAGAGGTCGAATGTACTGATATAGCCTTGGACGACGCCGACGTAGCCAATACAATTTCCTGAGCCGGCGGGACCTTGGACTTACCCCTTCGCCGGAGATCGAAGCCGATGCAGCCCCGCGTCAGCTGCCAAGTTCCACCGGATGATAAAGTAGATCAGATAAAAGAAAGGTGGTGATGCGTCGAAGGTTGTATTGATTGTGAGAATATTACATGAACCCTGGACTTACATATTTATACCCATAGGGTGACAAAGATCCTAACAGATTACAATCCAAATTTTCCTAAAGATAAAAGGAAATAGATAAAGTCCTTATTGGACACTAAACAAACTTTCCTAAAGATAAAATAGGAAACTAACAATCTCTTCCTAATTAATAGATACACGTCATATCCTCCCTGGACTCGGTTTCTTCTGGATAAGATCTTCTCAAACCGAATCTAACAAGAATCCGACTGCTAGAGATATGGATCCTCCATCGGCTGACGCAAAACTCTCAACCGATTTTGCTTCGAGCCGATACTAACCCTTAGCCGATATGGACTTCGGGGCTTACCAAATTTTGTCGTTAACACATGCCCCGTAGTTTTGGAGTATGAGAAGTCATGCTTCAAAATTGTCCTTGTCTTGATCGCCCCAAAACTGATTCTTTTCTTCTTCTTGACACCGGCTTTCGTAAGTCGATACCTTCTGTAATAGCTGAGCCAGGGTGTCGAACTCATGGATGAAAAACCTGCCTCGGTTGGCTGCCGACAATCCTTGGAATGCAAGATCTGCTATCTGCTCATCACTTAGGCTCAAACTATAACATCCGTTGTAGATATTATAAAACCTTTGAATGTATTCCTTAGTCGATTCTCCTTCTTGTTGTTTAACTGATATCAAATCTGCAAGCCTCAACTCGCTAACCCCAGCAAAGAAGTGCATTTGAAACTGCTTTTCAAGATCGGCCCAACTTCTGATGGAATTCGGTGGCAATGATGAAAACCATGTAAAAGCTGATCCAGTCAAAGACAATGGAAAAAGTCTAACTTTCAGAGTTTCTTCAGCCGATGCTTCCCCACATTGAGCTAAGAATCGGCTGATATGTTCCATTGTGGATATACCATCTTGCCTTGAAAACATGAAGAAATCTGGAACCTTGTATCAGCTTGGAAGTGGAACCCTATCAAACCACTCAGGATATGACAACCGATACACAAAAATTTGATTTTTGCGTTCAATTCCAAACTGCTCCTCCATCACTCTTGCAATCATATCGGCCCAATACTCTCCATACTGACATCTTTGAATCTCTTCTAGCCGATATTGCTGATGTGGCTCTTCATACTGATATTGATCAACTTGTCCCCCGAGCCAATTTTGTTGTTTCCGACGATGTTGGGATTGCTCACCAATTTGCCCCCCATGCTGACTTCTTAAGGCAATTACCCTGGAAACTGTTTTCTCGATCAAACCATACAATGCGCTCACCAATACTCCAGATTGATCGAACACAACATGACGAATGACGTTATTAACCATCTCTTGAAGTGTCTCGTCATCCATCGGCTCAGTAGACTGTTCCCTGTCTTTATCTATCAGCTTGAGAGATTGTTCTTCCTCGGCCTTGACTTCTTTACTAGACATTGTGGCAATTATGGGTCCATCGAGCCGTGTAAAAAGATATGATGTCCAAAACACGGTCCCACTGGGCGTGCCAAAAATGTGTTGACGAGAAAAATCAACACGCCGGCCTGGGAGATCTGCTTAGCTCCAATGCAGGTCCTAGAATAGATGAAACGCGGGTGTGCCAGTCAGTTTGATCCTGCCACTAACAAGTTATGCAAAACAGCAGAACATAAATCATATCGGCCGATAGACCGATACCCAAAAACTAACTGATCGGCTGATAAGCCGATGTGCAATTCCAGCCGATGCCGATGCCAGCCGATGGTGTTAGGGTTTGAATCCATTGGCTGTACGCTGAGCAAATATTTATATAACGGCGATCGGCTGATGATAAAATGATGATATAGCAATGTAATATGGCACAAAGCAATCACATGATAAAATAAATACTGATTTAAAGATTAAAACACACATCGGCTGGAAGTCCGATGTCATTAAGTCCAAATGACCAGATATTCAATGAAGTCTCTACTGCAATCGGCTAGATCCAACTTGTATACAATCCTTGCGAGCTGATGCAATACCCAGATAACTCACCGGCTGAAACCCCGATGAAACCCTTAGTGGCAGTCAATAGGCAAGCTAGAGATTACGGTTCTAATCACGACTTAGTAGAACAAACTGATGCAGCACTAAGTATGAAAAGAAACGCAATATCTAGACAATCAAGCCCTTGGCTGATTTTTAGGGTGGTAGATGCCTAAACCAATCTAATCTAGTAAACAGTTTAGCCGATAATGACAGAGACCCTAAAACGAGAGACAGTCGATAGGGCTAAACTAAAATACTAAGATTAGATTAAGAGAGACATATGATAAATATTCAGGCAAACATATCAATCGAACCGAAGCAATTCAAGAGGTCGAATGTACTGATACAGCCTTGGACGACGCCGACGTACCCAATACGATTGCCTGAGTCGACGGGACCTTGGACTTACCCCTTCGCCAGAGATCGAAGCCGATGCAGCCCCGCGTCAGGTGCTAAGTTCCGTCGGATGATAAAGTAGAACAGATAAAGAAAGGTGGCGATGCGCCGAAGGTTGTATTGATTGTGAGAATATTACATGAACCCTGGGCTTACATATTTATACCCATAGGGTGAAAGATCCTAACAGATTACAATCCAAACTTTCCTAAAGATAAAACAAAATAGATAAAGTTCTTATTGGACACTAAACAGACTTTCCTAAAGATAAAATAGGAAACTAACAATCTCTTCCTAATTAATAGATACACGTCATATCTTCCCTGGACTCGGTTTCTTCTGGATAAGATCTTTTCAAACCGAATCTAACAAGAATCCGACTGCTAGAAATATGGATCCTCCATCGGCTGACGCAAAACTCTCAACCGATTTTGCTTCGAGCCGATACTAACCCTTAGCCGATAAGGACTTCGGGGCTTACCAAATTTTGGCGTTAACAATGTTCTAGACATTGCCTTCGGGCTCTATATTGTAATATTTTGTGTATGGCGATGGATGTATCGTGCACTTGATGATTCAGCAATGTATTCGTGGGTACATAACTACTCGATCCAGGGAAATGGTACCATGAACACGATTTATTCCTGTTACAAAAACGGGGGTTTACAACATGTCTTCATCATAATAATTCTGCCTTTCTTTTTCACTACGTTTCTGATATTTATTGATCAAACCGGTTGAGCTGATTTTAGACCGATAATTTCTTCCATCGGCTTCATTCGTAGATCTCTTTGGATAAACCATATTTATTGAAAAAGGATGTACATCGATCTTCATCAGCTTTCTATTATTATCAAACTTAATTCTGCCTTGTTCCACAGCTGATTGAATTTGTTGTCTGAACACCTTGCATTCATTAGTACTATAAGATCCTGTATTATGCCATTTACAATATTTTCTCTTCTTTAACTCCTCAGCCAATGGGATAACATGATTTTTTGAGGTAATATAATATGCTTCTCTTACAACAAAAGATCAAAATTCTATTGGCTTTATTAATATCAAAATTAAATATTTCTTCTTTCATATTATCTTTAACCCATTGGCAAACAATTATGTTCTTATTTATTGCCCACACTACCAAGCCGATCTTTTGGTCTTCATCTTGATCTGAGTGAGAGGTATATTTGTAAACATTATTAACATTATTGGCCTTCTTAGTAAACCTCTCCCGTTTGGACTCTTGGAATCCATGTTCATGAGTCGATATTTTCTGTACCAACTGAGACAAAATTGCAAAGTCTTCTGAAGAAAACTTATCCTTTATTGGCCCCGACAATTCCTGGAACACCAAATCGGCCAATTGTGAATCGGTTAGGTTTAAACTATAACATCTGCTCCTTATATCTCTAAACCTCTGAATAAAATCTATAACCGATTCATTAGATCTTTTCCTAATTGATGTAAATCTAATAGCTTCATCCCTTGAACTCTAGCAAAGAAATACTTGTGAAATTGTTTCTCCAGATCAGCCCATCATCTAACAGAATTAGGTGGTAAAGAAGAAAACCATGTGAACTACATGGGGACTTATGTGCGAAAGGTTGAGAGTGTCTTCTTGATCTTCTTCGCGCCTGTGACAACCTTGCTACAGAGGAAGAGGTTGGTACAGATCCGGTGCGGTGCAGAGTTGTACTTGGTGACACTCTTGTAGTCGACGAACCTCAGGGTAGGATGGTGTACTTCAGCTTCTCGAACCGCTTCTTTAGTGTGGTCCAAAGAGTGAGTGGGCTCTTCAATGCCATGTACTCATTCCTGAGCATGGCGCAGAGGTGGTGTTGTAGGAAATATAGTGCCTGAACACTCTCGTTATGATTTTCCAATATTTCTATTCATAGAAAATGCGAATTATTCAATAAAGAAAACTAGATTCATAGAAAAGATACCTCCTAAGGAAAGGGATAATAGGCTCAATTTGCATAAACAGCATTACAGAAATAATAGTAGTTGAAAGCAGTAAAATAGTAGTAATAATTAAGCAATATTAAATAAATACTGTCCAACGTTAAAACCACGTTGCAACAAGCCCATCCATCCATCTGTACTAATCAAGTTCCAACAGTTCATTTATGTGAATAAGTGCGTCTAATCAAGGTGAATCTGGTCGATCGCCCGTAACCGTGGACACGGCTATTCGAATAGTTTTACTCTGATCAGAGGTGTACAACTGTACCCACAAGACACAATCCCACGACACGTTACCGTGTGCCGGAGTACCACCACGATACCCCGGAAAGGAACTATGACAGGACCCTTCACATAACCCCCTCTAGCCAATTGTACCACACCAAGGTTTCGCCCTCACTCCCATCGGGGTAATGGGCAGCCCCCTCTCGTGCCGCGGTGAATCCGACAGCCGATCAACCCTTAAAACCGGGGCCGACCCAACTCCATCACGCCCACCCTCACTAGGGTACGTTGTCTAGAGACAGCTACGCTACAGACCCAGCCATTACCCATGCTGGCTTGTGGTATGCACGGTAATTCTTCTAGGTTTTTCCGAGAACCGGTTCTTAATTGTCATGAACACACTAACCAAAAACCAACCATGTGCTCACGACCCACCATTGTCATAATTCAGTATTATTAGAGTAGAGTCACAAACTTGACCTCATCTGAGAATTAGTCTCCAATATAATAATTGGTTAATGTGATCCCCTTAAGAGAGCTAGTTGAACTAAGCATGGCTAAGCAAGCCCTAAACTAACATCTAGTCATATTGAACCCAAGTTATCAATGGTATTAGGTACACAATTTCTATGGTTGAGTACAGTGGGTATAATAATCCCATGAAATGACATTCTAAAACATATGCAGTATTTGAGAGACTAAGGAACCTCGGCGACTACTTCGAGGAAGACGGATTCACCGGAAAGCTCGAAATCTACACGACAAACAAAACACTCAAAAAAACACCCTAAAAAGTCTACTGAAATAGCACTGGAAAGTATTTTTAATGGATTCTTGACATTTTTATGGATTTAATAAAATTTGAATGGACTAAAATGGAGCTCGGATTAAAAAGATATGAATTTTAGAAGTTTAATTCTGATTTTTAAACTAAATAGAAAAGACTAAATTAATTATTATGCAATTAAGTCTCAGGATGACGCAAGCATTGCGCGGGCGGCAAGGGCGACGTCATGCGACATCATGCGCGTCGGCATGGAGCGGCGCGATCGATGCGCGTCGCGCCCGACATCGGCGAGCTGGCGCGCAGCGGTGCGGCCGGCTCGGTCCATGGTGGACCGAGTCCACGGCGGGAGGCAAAGGGGTGGCGGGGACACGTGGCGCGCATCGGCGAGGGGGCGGCGGCGATTGGACGACGGCGGCTTGCGCGCGGTGAGCGGTCCAGATCCGCCTGATCCAAAATATCGGACGGTGCGGACGACGGCTAGGGTTAGGGTTTGGATGGCGGCGGCGGCCGGCTCGAGGAGGAATGGGCCGCATGGCCCAAGAGGAAGAGAGGCCGACGGGAAGCAGCTGGGCCGACGGCCCGACTAGGAAGAAAGGGCGGGAAAGGAGCTGGCCGTACGGGGGGTGTTAACGGCTAAATTTGGTAACCAAATCCCTAAGTCCGTGATGAGATAGAAATGGAATCGGATCGGAAGAACAAAGGTCAAGTCGGCTGCGATACAATCGGCTACGAGGCCAATCGGCTGAGGTTGAGTCAGGCAAGGATAGCCGATAGTCGACGCTGAGTCAGAAAAGAAGATAAGACCGTTTCCGATGAAGGTGCTTAAAGATAAATAGAAGATTCGGTTCCCAAATTACGCGTTAAAAGGTATTGCCATCTATGGATAGGGTCCTGTAACGGCAATTGTATCTGTAGATTAGGAATTTGTTTAGTTCTTTTATTGTAATGCGGCATGGGACTATATCCCGGGATATTATCGTATTTTAAATAGTAGATTAGATAGAAGCCGTGGTTCGTATGGATAATGTTATTCTTGGGTATAAATAAGACCCGAGACCTCTGTAAACCATATACACACAATCAATACAACTTTCAGCGCATTGCCTTCCTTTTCTTCAGACGAACACTTGATCCGGCTTCGGGCTGCATCGTTTCGATCCCCGATTAAGGTAAATGTTTGTCATTAGTGGTGTATCTCGTCGAATTTAGTGCTTCCATCGCCATGATACTCTAAATTCGATAATTTATGCTGCGCTAATTATCATATATCACATATAATCTAGAACAATGTCTAGATCTGTCTCGACATTGGCTTGTTTTTGTCAAGAACCGGCAGCCGATAGAGCTAGATCTAGGGGTTGGCCTAGATTATATGTGATATCCGTCGTCTCGATGGATTTACATCAGTTATAATAAATCTGATTGTTCTTTTTATACTTAATGTTGCATCAGTTTGACCTATTAAGTCGTTCTTAGAGCTCTTATGATCTATTCGGCTAGATGTACATGCTTAGAGACAGTGCCGGGGTTTCAGCCGGCCTTATCTGTTTTAATATTCTTTTGGTATTTTTACTATTAGATTTATTAAAGCCATCTCTTATGTTAAGATCTTGCTCTGGTTAAATTCCCTAAGCCAGAATCAGCCTGTTAGCCTAGCCGGCAGCCGACTGATCTAGGTTTAGTGCATTTAACCTAGATAATATCTTCCTATAAGACGTATCGGAGTACTAGCCGATTCACAGTTAATCTTATGGTATCGGCTAAGCTATTAATACATATATTTATTATCCTATTATATATTTGGATTAAGTGGTTAATACTGTCTCGGTGTAGCCAATCTATCCTAGTCACTTAGTTTAAATGCACTTTGGGATAGCATATGTATGTGAATTAATTCTCTCAGTCGATCCAGTAGGATCTAACTTAACCCTTAATGCATATGTCTTTATTTTTCTTGTTGGTTAACAGATCAAACCAACTAGCACGCCCTGTACTGCATAGGTAGCCGAGAAGGACCTGAACTGGAGCTAAGCAGATCTCCCAGGCCAGCGCGTGAGAGAAATTTCTCATCAAGCGGGGAATAGGAAAAAGGGGAAAATAATTTTTGGGACTTAATTAAATTGCGGATTTCTTATTTAATTGATTAAAATAGCTCCAGTGCTCTGAAAATTCCCGTAAAAATCCTGTTAGCGTATTTTCACACGTAGAATTTTAGAAAAATTCTACCATGCCATTTATATTTATTAAATACATTGTAAAATTAAATGTTGACTTTAGATTAATTCTAGAAATTTTGATTAGTTCATGGTAAATTATTTAAACGATTTAGGGGTCAAAACTCAGGGTACGACAGGCAACACGGTAGCCGTGCACAGCAGCACAACCATTAGGTGGCGTCGGCCAGTGCCCCATGTGCCCGTGGCCTGCCATGGCACGGGACATAATCGTCGGTGCGAGTGCGGCCATCGGTGTCGTGGTTTCGGTCATCTCCGATCCATGCTTGCAATGGCAACTTGTCTGCCATGGAGGATGAAAAAACCCTAATTGGCTAGCTGCCGGTGACTCCAAGTCTGCAATGGTCGTTTTCATCGGGAGTCGCAAAAACGGAACGAGAAAGATACAAGGATTTCATTTTTTGTGATTCAATTTACAAAATGCAAAGCAGATCAAGAGATCTCTCTACCTTCTTCTACCTTGGTCTCCGAGAGAGCTTTTGCGCTGATAAAGTATTACGCTATCCTTCTGTTACATGAAGTAGTTAAGAGGGTTGCGTAATCTAGAGGGAAAATTGAAGACATAAGATATAATGAGGGACAAAGTATTGTCGTTCACTTTCTTTTTCACCCTACAAAGCCTCTCCTCTTTTCTTTTTATATAGCCATCTCTCATATATTGAAAGCCAGAGTAAGGGTCCCATTAGTGTATTAGGCTGGCCTTGATGGCCCAAGGCCCAAGTTTGTTAACACTTACTACTGGAGCAATATAGGTACTAGAGTAATTAATCGCTGATGTTATACTTTATCATGTAAATTAGGGTTCTGGTAGAGATGGATGGAATTATGGAATTAATGACAGTGCAGACAAAGTTTGAGGAAACCTAGAGTGTCATGTGCCGTTGAATTTAACATGTGGTGAATATCAATTACTTTTTTCATTCTAAAATGTTAATATTTTTAAAATGATACTGATATTTAAAAATAGGTAAAAATAATTAAAGAAAAATTACGATTGGTTGAAAAAAATAGAAAAAAATAAATAAAGAATGGTTATAATTAGTTGAGAAAAGATGATATGTGAAAAATAGTTTTTATTTTGGGACAGAATATTATATTAAAAATAACGATATTTTTGGGACGGAGTTAAGCCAAATTGCGATGCATGTTGGTACTTGTCAGGGTTTACGATTTCGGCAACCCTTGCCGTGCCGCCCCTTCGCGGGAGCACGAATTTCGGCCGGCTTTCGCGAAAGCCGGCGAAAGCCGGCGGCAATGAACAGTGCGCAAGTTTGAATTTGGAAAATTTCGTCTATGCCGCGGCTTTCGGTAATTTCGCGCGAAAACCGTGAATAAAGGTGCGAAAAATTAGTAAACCGTCGCGAAAAATATGTAAATATTGTCAAAAAATTAGGAATAAATACTATAATTATTGAATACATAAATTTGATATATGCACTAATATATGTGTGTGAAAATAGTTGTATGAATTATGGGGGAATAACTAATGTGATGTTTAAATTGTAGTAAAAATAGAAAAAATAAAGATATATTTTGAATGATAAAAACATTTTGTGAAAATGGAAGATATAATGAAATTGGATGGGCAAACTTCACGAAATAATTAGATTACGAAACGAGTACGAAATATTTGTCTTAGCATATGTCATATGGTACAAAGTTGCAATTAGGTCCCATAAGTTCCCTGAAATAGAAATGATAGTAAGCATCCACATAATTCGCCATCAGATATTGTAGTCTTCATGCCGAAAGAAGTGAGCGGCTGAGTGCGCGCATATTTCGCCCGATTCCGGCACATAAATAGAGATATGTCAGCAGCAATATCATTTTTTGGCACAAATTAGAAGTACGGAATGAAATTGGCTAAGTATGAATTTTTTTGAAAAATTTGGCATGACCTTTGCTAATATTTGGTTATATGACAGATGTACTAGGACTATACATTCCATGAGACAACATTTCATAAAGCGATAACCTCATAATTTACAAACATAGTATAGGAAGATATCACATAGTCACAATGCAATTAACTTATAGTTTAGAAACAAAAGAGAGTATACCTGAGGTTCTGTAGATGTGCATTCTATTGATTCCATTGTCTGCACGCTGACGAATATTCCTCGGTGGACATTACCATGAGGCCATTAGTTCGAAGCAACTCCGCCTTGTACTCATTCCAAGTCTGTCCAGTCCAAGCTGCGGTGGTTTGCCACTGGCTGTAGAGTTGAGCGTACCACTGTGGTTCTTCTCTACTCGAAGCTGATCGCCTCATAAAATCAGTGATGGGGTCACTTCCACCCCTAGAAGACGGTTTTTTTGTTCGGGAAGTTGCGGATCGCCCACTTGCACTTCCACTTCCACCTCCATGTTCGTACACACCACCTCTTTCTTCTACACCCCTTCTGAATTCCGCCTCGTGGCGCGATGCTGCCAACGCCGCCTCCATCTGCTCTTCCTCGTCAGCATCTCCACTTAAATGAGTATATCTTCTCGCAGCTGCATCCTCCTTTCTTGCTTTTTCAAGTTTTCGTTGATCAGCAGCCTGCTCCTTTCTATCCAGGTGCCGCCTAAAGAAATCCCTAACATCGGGTGGAACGGCGGTGCAATATTTCACTCCTTCTCCACGGTGAGCCAAATGAAACTTAAATCTTGTAGCTCCACCCCCATTCCTCTTAGCACCACAATATTTGCATTGGAAACCACCACCTTGCCTTGTTCCATGTTCCCACACGATGTCTTGGTCCGCCATTTTAAACCTACAATTGACAAATTAACATGTACAACATCTTAAGAATTTACTATCAAACATATGTAAGCATAACATTTGGTTGCGGTGCTGCATAACATTTGTCGCATAACATATCATCGTGATTCATTACAGATTTGAGATAACATATATCAAACTATCATGTGTAATATATTGCCTACTAACAAATATATCATCAGTGATTCATTAACTATCAAACTTACATTAGCGCTAACATGTGTAATATATTGCCTACAATTTAGAGGTAACATATATAATATAATCTATGAGCTAACTTCATTGGCATTCGTAAAATCCGTAGGATTGCTTAATTTCACACATGCATAATACACAAAATCATATAAACGATAATATACACGGTGAAATTTCATCACTTTCGTGCGGTATGCATGCTCGGCATCGGCGGATTTCGCCATTTCCTCCGAAAGCCGCCTATGCCTCCGGCAAACCGTGCCGCCTACACCGCGCGAAATGTTTCCACATATACACGAAATTCGTATGAAGCCGCCGAAATCCTTCGGATGCCGACGAAATCCGTGCGCATCCAACGAAATAGCAGTACGTACCTTATGCCGCGGCTTTCGACTTCGCCGCCGCGAAATCCGTCGCTTGCCGCACGAAAAAAATCTCCCCGGCGGCGGACAACCCCGATCTGGCGCCGCCGCCGCTCTACAGCGCTGAGGAGGGGGGAGAAAGGCTAATGCGCGGCGTAGAAACCCTGGAACACACGTTTAGATGGATGGGGATCGATTTGGGCTTTAGTGGGCCGAATGAACAGTGCATGCTACACAGTGACATTTTTCCTTTTCTTTTTCCCATTGCACAAATCGATTTTTTGAGGGCCAAAGATATGTGTATTTTCATGGGAAAAAATACCATAATTCTTTTAAACTCTAGATCTATTTTATGTATTTCTTTCAACAAAATTATTCAAAAATTTTCAAATCTCCCGAAAAATTTCAAACTATGCCGGCAGTTTTCCGTTTCGTCCCCTGTCGGCACAGGCGAAAGCCGCGAAAGCCGTGACGAATTTCGCGGAAAAGTAAGCCCTGGTACTTGTACTGACGTACTGCCATGTTCTGTGAACTGTAGCAGTAGAAAAATGATGGCGAGTACTAGTGTTCTTGTGGAGACAGGGATTATTAATTCCTTGATACCACAAAATGAGGGAATGCTTACCTTTTTCTATTAGTAGTAGTAGTGGGTAGGGCAGCCAAATAACTGGTTGGTAATTATCGACTTGCAGAGTGATACCACGGTACTTAAAGAGGTACCGCATTTTTCTGCTGTTAATGTGGTGTACCTCAATAAATACAAATATATCGTACTACAAGTAACTAGTTATATACACGTGTTAACATCACACCAAAATTTGATAATACAAAAATTTAAGTTAATCTGAGTGTAAAATAAGTTAAATTGATATGATCATGTAATAAATAAATAAATATGTATTCAAACTATGTTGTATTTAAATATAAAAGTGTTTGAGGATACAACAATACATAGCTCCCACAGCTCCATTATTGTCCTCCATAGTATAAAATACAGGCAAAAAAGTAAAGAACCCTCAATGGTGAAAGAGCACGTAGAAAAATAGATACAAAAGTCACTCTGATCATCCACCACTATTGGGCATACAAAAATTATGCGTAATTTTTTTCATTTGACTTAATTGGCCTATATCAACATCGACACCTAGAGAAAAACAAACCTAAGCAAAAAAAAGAAAAGAATATCTAAGTTTTGCATCCTCAAACTGAATCTGAATATTCTAACGATTACTCGGGGGAAACATGTATAGCTGTTATGTCTAATCTACATCTTGAATCAGTATGACTGCAGAATTCCTATTTTGTGTAGACGCGCGAGGAAATTTAGCCGCGGACGGTTTTGGCCCAGCAGATCACACGCAGACCCGCTCCTTGTTTCCAGCTCCTCCTCCCAGCCTCACTCGCCTGTATTGCCTCCTTCAGTAGTCCAGCTCGAGCTCAGACGCTCCTCCTCGCTTGTTCCTCCCGTACCCGCCGCTTCTCTCTTGGTAACACGTCGATGAGCTCCCCATGCTCGTCGCTCCTTTATAGCTGAGACCAACACAAGCTCGGTATCCTCTTTCTTTCTCCTCTCGCCCCATGTTGTTCCTCATATCTAAGCTGCACCAAATAGCCGCCCTGGTATAACGGAGAATCTTCATGATTGATAAATTATCTTGGGCAAGACAAGAATATGGTAAACACAACTAAGCAAAATAAGCCTTAATTATAAGGCACTACACGATATACTTCTAAAAATTTCTTACTTAAAAATAGTCATAAATATGCTAGAGGCTCATTTAAAATTTTCCTGCAATGACCATAGAATGACAAGATTAGTACTAAATTCATTCCGAACCTTTCCAAGCTGCATTTCTAGCTACATCAATTGAATCAGACATCAATTGGTGTGATCATGCACCAGTTGCTATTCTATTCTCGTGTTAAACCCTTGCATCATGATCCTTGACTTTGTGTTACTATCAGAAGTAGAGCAATCAAAACAAGCCGATTGAAACATGCAATTGCAAACCATAATATCAGTATTTGTCATACTGAAGATTACATGCCTATACTCTTATCTTGGCATTCTACAATGACAAAAAACACAATGTGCAACCTTGGAAACACCCATCATTGCATAGAAATATATTGTGCATGTGGATTCCCTATCAAACTTTTTCTTAGTTCACACAGTTTCCTGAATCCTGAATTCTAAATCAGAGAACAGAATGATAAAACATATGCTACATTCTGATTCAAGTACCCATCAAAAAAAGAGATCTCAGGCAATTTTGTAGCAGAATTCAGTAAATTGATAATGGCCACCTAATAATGGGAGTGGGGACACAATTCAATCGACTATACATATATATATAGTAGTTAAATTTACTAATAAACACAACTGAATTATTAACATATAGGTCATTTAGCAACGGAGCATATATATGCAATTGGTCAGTATATAATCAATACCACTTATAATACACCTTATTGACAGCTAAGATACATTCACTTTCTCTTACTCACTCATCATCCAACGTCTCAATCAACCGGATCAATCAACTGGATCAACCCCGCGCAATCGCAATCTGTTTTCATATTTGTTGCCAATCTGTTTCCATATCTGCGCTTGCCATCGCCGCGCCACGCCATCGTCCGCGACGATGCCAGATGGCAGCAAGATGGAATAAACCAGTGGTGTCATGTTAACATACATGCAACCTGATATAGGTTCTACATCACCAAAGAAGAATAGTATACATTATCATAATGACTGGTATTTGTTATGCGTGTATAAAAACTTAGTGTGTTACTCATTTCGAGACATAAACAAAGAAGAATAGTATACATGACCAGATTGCGGATACCTTGATCAGGAGTCGTTACTACTGCCGGTGGTTTTTTCCTTGCACGGTATTCACGTTGCTTTCTATTTCGCTCCTCTCTTTGTTCGTTGGTTTCCTCGGCCCTTTTTTGTACGCGATATTCGCGTTGTTTTCTATTCCTCTCTTCCCTCTTTTTTATCTCTTCATCATCTACAGGTGGTGTCTCTGTTGATGTCATGTATAATGTGTGTCACAATTTGCCAAAAATCAGATAGACTTAACATGCATGACAGCAATTAACATACCTTCTCCGATGATGTTTGATATGTCGTCAAATGTAGTGCGGGTTGATCGTCTATCCGCCATGACAGACTTATTTATCAAATGACTATTACTGCAGGCAAAAAAACTATAGATGATGAAATATGCTTCACTTCGATATTCGATAATTGACAGTAATTGTCTCATATTAAGAGCTAGCATGACTGTCTTCACTCTCCACAAATTATAGTGCAATTGTCACAGGTAAAATTCAATTACTGCACATAATTAAAACAGGAATAGCTTCATCAAATTGACTATCCTAATAAAAACTAACACGAACACCACCTCCTCCACACAGATCTCACAAAGTGTACTTGATAAATCAAATCTCTGTAGCTGTATAGCATAAGTACTAATCTAAACTTCAGATCAATTCAAAATAACAGTTCCATCCACACACCAAAAAGCCACTCTCATAGTTTTGTATAGAAACACACCAACAGATTGACATGGGGGTGGATAACGGCGTGAGCGTCAGCACTCATCAGTGAGCAATTAGCAACACATCAGCATCCATCTCTCCACTTGATCCTCTCCCCATGCCAAGTGCCAACACCGAAGCCATCTCTCTGAATCTCACTTGCTTCCATGTCTCACCTATATAAACCACCCCCTACTCTCTACCCGGCTACTCAAGCACCAACCAAACCAAAGCAGAGCAGAGGCAAGAACAAGCACACTGCGTTGTCATTGCTGCTTTTGCTAGTTCCATCCACACGCCAAAAAGCCACTCTCATAGTTTTGTATAGAAACACACCAACAGGTTGACATGGGGGTGGGTAACGGCGTGTGGCATACTGACCTAGGTCGCGAGTTGCCCGGCAACGATCTTCTCGCGGAGGGCCCGCGCGGGGTCACGCCACGAAATTCAGATCAGCAACAGGCTACGAAAGAGAAAACCAGTGTGCCTCGTGTAGTTGAATCGCGAGGTGTTCAGAAACAATGGGCGACCAGCCCAACAATGTTGTTTTCGCCGGTCTCATTTTGCTCAGAGCTTGGTGGAGTTGCAGTCGGACTCGCGTGAGGTCGGCGTCGTCGTCGCGGACGATGGCGTGGCCCGGCGATGGCGCGAGGTCGGCGGCGTCGTCGCAGACGATGGCTTGCGGCGTCGCCAGTCTCGTTTTGCCAGCCCAACAATGTTGCTTTCGCCGGTCTCGTTTTGCTCAGAGCTTGGCGGAGTTGCAGTCGGACTTGCGCGATGTCGGCGGCGTCGTCGCGAACAATGGCGTGGCGCGAGGTCGGCGGCATCGTCGCGGACGATGGCGTGTGGCGTCGTCACGGACGATGGTGTGGCATAGCGATGGCGCGAGGTCGGCGGCGTCGTCGCGGACGATGGCATGGCGCGGCGATGGCAAGCGTAGATATGGAAACAGATTGGCAACAGATATGAAAATAGATTGCGATTACGCGGGGTTGATCCGGTTGATTGAGACCGTTGGATGATGAGTGAGTAAGAGAAAGTGAATGTATCTTAGCCGTCAATAAGGTGTATTATAAGTGGTATTGATGATTTGCACGAAAATGAGTGATGTTACCGTATAGTACTAGTATTTCTATAGTATGGAGGTATACCAAAATTTATATATATAAATCCATATCACATTGTAATCATACAAGTCATCCCTGAAAGGCCATTTTCAGTAGGGTTTTTTTTGTGGTTTTCAAAAGTGTCACATATACTTGGATCGATGAATGAAATAAATGTCTTTAACACATAATTTTATTTTATGGTTTCATGTATTATTTATATCATTTAATTATTGAATAGTTACGAAACTAAACCAAATAAGGTTTCGTCAACATATAGAATGAAATAATTCAATTTTAGTAGGGTTTCATTCAATTTCTAAGGCATAGATAAGTGTGTAAGTCGAGCCTTATCTGTTGAAACTTATTTATTCTTTTTTTATAAAGTTTATGATAAATTATCAGTTTAGCCTTTGTGACATCTTATTTATTTAATGAGATTCAAACTTAAATAAAACTTAGCCTAATTCATATTCAAGGCTCAAATTGGTATGTCAAAAGCAATGTGTAGCTGTTGTCTGGTGCAAACAACTAATTTTGCTCGTCTTTTTTCGGCTTTGATTGGTTGAGCTAAAAACTAAAAATATATCTATTTTTAATCCATGTTATTAGCGTTTTAAAACCAAGGTAAAAAATATAATAAAAACTCAAAAGTAACTCTAAAACTAGCATTCAAAATTTAAATTTGAGTTACTGTTGATAAAAAGACATTGTGGACGTTGTATCCAAACATACATTTAGTACTCTCTCTTTTCTCTATACTCTCTCTATCCACGATAAAATGCTTTTCTAATAGTATTAGCAAAAAATCAAGGTTGAGGTGAAATTACTTTGATGCCCTTAATAGTTTGGAAAGATTATGCATAATGATGCAACAATAAATATAAGGAATCTTAAGCTGTGGCTGGATCGTGAAAGTACTCTCTTTTCAAAATATACATAATTTCTCTACAAACATGCAAATATAACAATTTTTCATAATTTATTTATAAATATAAGAGATATTAAGGTATTACTTGTCTCATCAATATAATCATTTGTAAATTAATTTTCTTCCCATAACCCCTAACCTAGCAATCATCCTTCCACCCTCAAAGCACCCCTAGTTTAATGAGGTACCATAATCTTTACTCTTATTGCTTAATCAATATAAAAGTAGCTTATATTTGTAAATGGGTGGAGTAGTACTTGGAAAACCGTTTATTTGTGGATAAATGGTCACCTTAAAAAGTCTTATATTTATCCACAAAGGAGTACTACTTCAATACTCTATTCATTGAGATTGCTCTTTCTTTATCATATTTTTCTGTTTTACTATAGTAGGTTTTGCATATAGAGAAAGAAAAAAAACTACTATATCTGTTATATCTGTTTTAAAATATAGATACTTTTAGTATGAATCTGCATATATAGTTATGTAAATCTATAGTATTTATATTTTCAAACGAAAGGAGCGATACACATCAGTACATGCACGTTAAATATATATATAGATGGAGTTTTTGTGTGGCCGCCATTGCCCATCCGTGTGACGTGGCGAATCTCTAATTTGAAAACTTAAATTGAAAATCCGAACCGTTCAAATTGTTCTACATATTAATATTGCCTTGTATACCAAATTTTATATTTTTTTTGAATTTTTTTACTATTTTATCAGATAGGTCAAAAATACAATAAAATAGATACTCCAGGAATCGTTGGATTATTGCATTTTTGACCTATCTGATAAAATAGTAAAAAATTTAAAAAAATATAAAATTTGATATACAAGGCGATATTAATATGTAAAAGAATTTGAACGGTTCGGATTTTCAATTTGAGTTTTCAAATTAAAGATTCGCCACGCCACACATGTGGATGGCGCGACGCGCCACACAAGAAATCATACATATATATATATATATATATATATATATATATATATATATATATATATATATATATATATATATATATATATATATATATATATATATATATCGTACTTAAATTTCCAAGGGCACACGTGCCTGTGCCTGTGCTTTTTTTGCCGGTCAAAAGTCAAAACTATTGTGTGATGGAATTAAGCGTGAGTTTAAGAGGAATAGAAAGAAAAGACTAAGAAGATACGTATAATTAGATAATTTAATAACATATAATTAATTAAATATTAATTATTTTAAACATGAGAAATAGATTAATGTTTTTATAACTTTTATATCAAAATTTTTTATAAAAAACATGTCAAAAGCGCGCACGTGATGAACACAATATTTGTTGTCTTCATCTACTGCAAAGAACGCAACCTTAAAACAACACTACTTCCATCGTAAAATAAGGCATGCTATATACACGTAATTAATTAGCATATCCTCTAACTTAAATTATTATTATTATTATTATTAAATCGTATCCTCTAACTTAAATTATTATTATTATTAAATCTTATACTAACAAGATCCTAATTCTATTGAGTGCATGTATCTAATTGGGTAATTTTTAAATAAATAGGTGATAATAATGATTTCGTGATCTTTTGGTTAAGGATAGTTGTGCAATTATATTTTTAAATAGTGAGAGTAAACTAAGAAAAAATTTAATCATCTTCTTGAATGAACCACCTCGATGTATGCACGCAATGTGATTGATTAGCTTAAAGATAGAGCATTTAAAACTAACGGAATTTAGAGAAGTATGTGCTAATCAGTGTATGCATGCATGCATCCTTATATTATTATGAGACAATTTTGGAATAAAGGGGTATTATTTTTTAAAAAAATCTAAGACAACACTAGTATACCATATATATATATGCGCCCAGAGTTCTATCTTTCAGTATCTCGTCACTATTTTGCGGAGATGAAAGGGAAAATGTGTTTCTTCCTGGAGGACGAAACATGAGCTTTCCGTGCAATTTCATCGATTCGAGAAGAAAATTCCGTACGTGTGTATATTACAGTCATCTTTATTTTATCCACTACGTAGAATTCGTCCGCAAAACACAATGTAATAGTTTTTTCTCCAATGACAGTTGATAAAGATTCATATATATGAACAAATAATATACGTCATCGATGCTGTGTATTTACCCAATATATATAGTTTCTTATTTCAGGCACACAAAGTTGCTTTTACTAGTTAAACCTCCAACTATATGATTCTGTGTACGGTCTGATACCTTAGGTGATACTTGAGAGCTACTTATATTTAATTATGTGGTATATATGATAATTAACATACAATATACTGTACGGATACGATATCTTTTTGAGTAAACAATTAAACACTACTTGCATGAAAAAAATAATGCGAGATAGAGAAGTCAAAGTTGTTCTAGGATCACTTCAAAAACTGTAGAAAATGAAAACTCGTATGCAGATCGATATGCTTGATACGAGGTATTATCTTCGTCTTATATTAAATTCGTTTTTAGCTTTTTGTCTCAAATAATTTTTTTAAATAATTATTACATCGAACGAAGTTTGTAAAGTAAAAAATAGTTGTGTTGAGCAAAGATAAAATAAAAAATAGTTATATTAATTTGATAAATTAGAGGTATTTTATTTTTTTTAGGTTATGTGTATGAGGAGTAAAAAATAAATTTATTTTAGACATAGATAATATACCAAAGTTTTTTTATCCAATTAATCCATCTTCTCTGCAAGGGGCTAATTAAAATGCGCATTTTTTTTGTCGTAACTAAATTAATCTTTGATAGCGGACACGAAATCGGTTGATTCGGTGTCTATCATTGTCAATGAATTTGATAATCAACTGCTACTGCTGACCAAATTGATCGATCGATTAATCAGCACGTTTTGGAGCAAACTGGAAATGAATTAATTACTGAGGCTGCTTTGTCGTCCACTGCTACTTCGCACGCCAGCATGCTAGCTCCAATTCGTGGAGAGTAAGATCTTGTCATCATTATTATCTTCTCTTTGCCGCATTAGAATTACGTACGCATTAGTAATCTACCTAGCTACATGGGCGGCTTGGAGAAGGTCACGTGACACATTCACGTAATCACGTTGTGTGAAGGAACATTCTCTGAAGCTGTGCGAGGAGAATGTAAAGGCTAGCAGAAAAGGCAACAGGAGATTGCATTCCTAATTACTTACTCCATCTGAGAATGTATCTACATCGTAGAGTTTAAATTTTATACCAAAAAATAACTACTTATTTACTTACTTCTTTACCTCGATCAATGATAACCATTTCTATCTAATTTTACTTTTTTCGTTATGAGTAGTGGACATTCTTTTAGAGAGACAGAGATAGCATATTATAATCTGGGATGAGATAATTACCGGGGAAAACCTCGCCGGCAATCGAGCTAAATTTGGGCTCTGCTAAATAGATGCGCCGCTGGTATTGAAAAATGTCTCTCTCTTTTTTCGGGAAAAATGTCTCAAATTAAACCAACAGGGCTGTAAAATTTAGAGAAAGCAGAACAACCTGTGTATGCATGCATTTCTGATTTTTCAGACATCCATGACGACAAAATGGTACTAGAAGTGTACAATTCCCACCAACCAACTGACGAAACACCAAAACAGTTTTCTTACCTGAATAGAAAGAAGAAGCTAACTATCCATCGTAAACATGGGCAAACATCCATAACAGGAAAAATAAGAAGTCTATATTTATCACTAGCTCGTTCCATCAAAGAAAAAGTAAAGTCTTTTTTCCAAGGAATAAGTACAGCCCAAATGATGTGTGTGAAATATATATATATATATATATATATATATATATATATATATATATATATATTGTGTGGGCGGCGATTGCCATCCGTGTGGCGTGGCCGAATCTCTAATTTGAAAACTCAAATTGAAAATCGAACCGTTCAAATTCTTTTACATATTAATATCGTCTTGTATATCAAATTTTATATTTTTGAATTTTTTTACTATTTTATCAGATAGGTCAAAAATGCAATAATCCAACGATTCTGGAGTATCTATTTTATTGTATTTTTGACCTATCTGATAAAATAGTAAAAATTCAAAAATATAAAATTTGGTATACAAGGCCATATTAATATGTAGAAGAATTTGAACGGTTCAGATTTTCAATTTAAGTTTTCAAATTAGAGATTCGCCACGCCCATGAGATGGCCGTGCCGCGCCACACAGAGCCCATCTATATATATATATATGTATATATATATGTATATATATATGTATATATATATGTATATATATATGTATATGTATATATATGTATGTATATATATATACACACATTGTGTCTATACTGCGTCTGGGTGTATTTCATGTACAAAATATACCCAAGCCAACCGACCTAACCAATCGGACGCACCAGTCCGCATACGAACCCATTGGCTGATTCGTTGCGACCGACACTAAAGCACCGAATCTCATTAGAACTCTGAAGTTAAGTGTGTTTGTACGAGAGTAGTACTAGGATGGGTGACCTCCTGAAAAATCCTCGTATTATGTTACATCTGGCGGAGTTACAACTAGTGTTTAGATTAGGTTACAACCAGCATACCCAGTGTGTTGCAACTGAGTTACAACTTGCAACTGGTGTTTATATTAGGTTGCAACCAATACACTAAGTGTGTTGCAACTGGTCAACCGTCAGAGTTACATGCCAGTTGCAACAAGCTGTGGCTGGAATTGCAACGAGTGGTTAGATGAAGTTACAACTGGATGGACGAGAGTAGTACTAGGATGGGTGACCTCCTAGGAAGTCCTCGTATTATGTTGCTGTTAACGGTCAAATTTGGTAACCAAATCCCCGAGTTCAGAGCCAAGATTGAAGCGGAATCGGATCAGGAGTGCAGTCTGCGAAGAAACAGGGGCCGCATCAGCTAAGACCGAATCGGCTGGAAGACCAGTCGACTGAGGCTGAATCAGACAAGGATGGCCGATAGCCAATTTAGATTAGGAGATGGAGATTGAACCGATTCCGAAAAAGGAGCATAAAGATAAATATTGGGTTTGGTTCCCAATTGTTCGTTAAAGATATTGCCATCTATGGATAGAGTCCTGTAACGGTAATTGTATCTATAAATTAAAAAGTTGTATAGATATTCCTTTTGTAATACGGCATGGGACTGCGTCCCGGAATATTGTCGTACTATAAATAGTAGATAAGGTAGGAACCGTGTCCTACACAGATATCGTTATGCATGGGTATAAATAAGACCCAAGGGCTTTTGGTAAAGATATCAACCAACATACAATCAATCAATTTAGGCGCATCACCACCCTTTTCATTTTAGACGAGTTCTTGCTCTTGCTCGGGCTACATCGGTTCTGATCTCCGAACAAGGTAATTATTTGTCATTAGTGGTTTGTATCATAGAGACTAGTGCTTCCATCATCATGATACTCTAGTTTCGATGTTATGAACTGCGCAATTTATCATACGCGTCCTATAATCTAGAGCAATCTCTAGATCTATCCTACAATCGGCTGGTTTCTCTCTGAAGATCGCAGCCGATAAGGATAGATCTAGCGGTTGAATTAGATTATATGCCGTGTCTACCATCTCGAGGGGTTCACATTGACTCATACAGATCTGATATTTCTTTTTGTACTTAATGTTGCATCTAACCGACCTATTAAGTCGCTCTTAGAACTATTAAGATCTATTTAGTTTAATGTTTATCATTAGAGACAGTGATGTAGTTTTAGCCAGCCTTATCTGTTTTAGTTATATTTAGTTTTAATTGCTATTAGATATATTAAAACCGTCTTTTATATTAAGATCTTAATCTGTCTACACTACTGGAGAAACAATTTTTCTGGACGAGGCCCCCAATAAGTTCCAGGCGGGCCATCAGAGCCCGCGCTTGGAAAAACTGTTCCCGGGGGGTGGCAATTGGCCCGCATGAGATAATGTATTATCCCATGCGGTCCACTTAAGCGACCGCACAGGCTATTATCCCATGCGGTCGCTTAAGTAGACCACACGGGATAATGCGATTATCCTGTGCGGCCCACTTAACCGACCACACGGGATAATAGCGCATTATCCCGTGCGGTCCACTTAAGGACCCGCACGGGATAATGCATTTTCTCGTGCGGGCCATTAAGTGGACCGCATGCGATGATGCCCAACAGTGGCACAATAAATTTCTCGCTCAACCCGATAGTGGCGCATTTACCCTGGTGTTTTCTCTCTTCAAAAAAAGACAATTATAGGGGGGAAGGTTTTGAACTTGAATTTTTCAATTGGAGTCAATACAAAAAGTATCATACTTGATCTCCTCTTCCATTTGCTTCCATTTTTAAAAATTTTTATTGGTTGAATGCGAAGATATTTGAACTTTTTAACTCGGTTTTTCTCTCTCCAAATAATAGGCATTTTATTTTGTGGAAGGCTTTAGACTTCAAATCTTCAATTGAAATCAATATAAAAGGTAATGTGCTTGATCATCTATTTTATTTGCTTCCTTTTTGTAAAATTTCATCGGTTGAATGCGAAGATATTTAAACTTGTTTATTTAGAAACACCGACAATATAATATTAATTTATGTTGTCACTGTTTTTAGATGGATCGGATATGGATGTATGAGACACGGAGAACTCATCCGGTGTACGTGAGAGAAACATCAACATTTATTGATAAGGCTAAGGCACACGCTTTGAGGGAGAATAGGAAGGATATTTTTTGTCCTTGTGTGGATTGCAAGAATCAGAAGATGTTGAAAGATCCGAATGTAATTCTCGGACATATAATTCAACGTGGATTTGTGGAGAAATACACAGTTTGGACTTATCACGGGGAAGTCGCCCCTCCGGAAGAGAATCCTGATATTTGTTTCGATGAGGCAGAGAATTTTATAATTGAGGACATGTCTCGTAAAACGACGGGTGATTCTCGGGACTTTACTTGACATCCCTAGTAAAACAAAGGATGGGTTGAAGTCACGTAACGACCTGGTCAATTTGGGCATAAGGAAAGATCTCCACCCAATAGAGCTAACGAATGGTAAGATTGAGATTCCTCCGGCATGCTACTCAATGACACTAGAAGAGAAAAAAACTTTCTGTAAATATCTTCGTGGATTGAAAGTGCCGACTGGATTCTCATCGAATATCCAGAAGCTAGTATCAACGAAAGATTTGTCGATTTCTGGATACAACGCTCACGACTGTCATAAGATGCTTACGGTGTTTCTCCCTATCACTATAAGGGCGGTGAAACCAGTGCACACCAAGGTTGTGATAACAAAGCTGTGGTATTTTTTTAATCGAGTATCACAGAAAGTTTTTGATACAGAAGAATTAGGACCCCTTCAGAAATTCGTAGTCGAGACAGCTTGCCAGCTAGAGATGTTTTTTCCTCCATCGTACTTCGACATGATGGAACATCTCAATTTTCACATTGTCCCTCAAATTATTGAACTTGGTCCTCTATACCTACATCAAATGTGGGTGTATGTGCGATACATGGCTGTTCTGAAAGGGTATGTCCATAATCATGCTCATCCGGAGGGCTCGATGATAGAGGGTTACACAACTGAGGAGGTTGTCGAGTGTTGCCTAGATTATATGAAAGATGCCAACCCCATTGGGATACCGATGCCTCGACATGATGGAAGATTATCTGGGAAGGGTACGTGTAACATCCTGACCCAGGGCTTAATAGGATTAATAGAATACTCATACCAATAAGTTGCAACTTTTTTCCGGAAGCTCATCTCCAAAGAACTCTGAGGTTAAGCGTGCTTGGCCTGGGGCAATTTGGGGATGGGTGACCGACTAGGAAGTTCTTCTCGGGTGCTCATGAGTGAGGACAAAGTGCGTAGAAAAGACTGGTGTTGGTCTGTGAGGACAGTCTAAGGTCCTAGAGAGCTTTCAGATGTAGGTGGGCCCAGCCCGGGAAGGGTGGGACGTTACAAGTGGTATCAGAGCCGACCCTTGCGGTTTCACGGGGCGCGTGGCGGGTCAGTTGCATGGGCATGGTGCGCATGGCGCATGGGCCCTGAGGGGACATGGCATGGCACATGCGCCGGCACTGGACGCACGGACGTGGCCAAGAGGGGAGGTTCCTGGCCTGGGGTTGATCGACGAGGACGTCGGGTCTTCTAAGGGGGTGTGGATGTAACATCCTGGCCCAGGGCTTAATAGGATTAATAGAATACTCATACCAACAAGTTGCAACTTCTTTTCCGGAAGCTCATCTCCAAAGAACTCGGTAGGAAGAAAATGCTTCTACGACAACGATTACAAAACGGTATCAGATGCACACAGCAGTGTTCTTCAACAACTCGCCATCGTTGCGCCCTACATTGAGCAACACACTTCCGAGATCAGAGCATGCAATCCTGGGCGATCCGATGATTGGGTTTCGAAACAACAGAAGCGCACTTTCCCCCAATGCCTTAAGGATCAAAATGTACCGTCTGGTGAATTACTCAAGGAAAAAACGGTAGAAAGACTTGCAGCTGGCCCAACAAGCCTTGTGACCTCATGGCAAGGGTATGACATCGGTGGATACTCTTTTTACACCAACAGCAAAGACAAGAAAAGCTCAGCGCAGAATAGTGGGGTTCATGTCGAAGCGTTGGACGCAACAGGGTAGAGGAAATCATACTATGGGATCATACAAGAAATATGGGAACTTGACTACGATTTAAACATTCAGATCCCTGTTCTCAGATGTCAATGGGTGAAAGACAGTATGTTAGATAAATTTGGATTTACCTGTGCTGAACGGAGTAAAATTGGACACAAGGATGATCCATGGGTCCTTGCCGAGCGTGTTGCACAAGTTTTCTATGTGAAGGATCCTTCCGATGAAAAGATGGACATTATTGTATCGGGCAAGCAACACATCATTGGTATTGACAACATTGAAGACGCGTCCGACTATAATCAATACGACGCCATTTCGTTATTCACAGATCTTCCTACGCGGATGAAACACATTGAAAGTGTCCTCGACGAATCAAAGTTTGCATCCGTGCGGAAGGATGTTAATCCAAAAATTGTAAAACACTAGTTTGTTTTTTGTGTATATTCATGTTGTTTAGACCTGCTTGAGTCATTATCCTGTAAATGAGAAAAAAATTTGATTTTTTCTTCATGAAACATGATTAGGAACCTATTGATCGAATGATTTTAAAATTATATAAATAGCAAACGAAGTCAGAAAATCATGAAAATTGTGTGGATGTCATGATATTATACATAGAGGCTGTGGTAGAAAATTGAGAAGGTTTCGAATATTTTATCACATACGTTATTGCGTGCGGTCGGCTTAAGGGCCCTCGCACTCGGCAAAATTTTGAAAAAAAATTCTTCTCCACCCTCCAAACTTTCTCTACTATGTAAATACAACATATAACTCCTAATTATAAAATTTGGTAACTTTTTGATTGGTTTTGCTATATTTCTTTGATTTATTTTATTTTCATGAATTTTTTTGTCAAGTCTCACATTTGAACTGCAAATGATTAAAAAATAGAATAAAATTAGTGGAAAAATTATATTCATGTTGTTTAGACCTGCTTGAGCCATTATCCTGTAAATGAAAATAAATTTTGAATTTTTCTTCATGAAACATGATTAGGAACCTATTGACCGAATGATTCTAAAATTGTATAAATAGCAAACAAAGTCGGAAAATCATGAAAATTGTGTGGATGTCATGATATTATACGTAGAGGCTATGGTAAAAAATTGAGAAGGTTTTGAATATTTTATCACATACGACGCTCACAAAACCGAAGATTCTGCAGAGAAGATTAGAAGTGTTGAGAAGGATTGGTTAGATTTGGAGAGAAAGTGATGGCCGAATTGTCGTTTGATTTCAAAAATTTTTTCATAGGCAATAATTAGCATATATTGATGTATGGAAAAATTTGGTAATTTTTTGAGTCTGTTTGATAATTTTTTCATTAATTTCCATTTTTGTGCAAAAGTTAGAGGGAGGGCGATTATCGTGTGCTGGCGGCCTAACGGCCCGCACGGGAAAAGCGATAATCGCCACCTATATAATAACGCGCGGGCTCCCGAAAATTCTCCAAGTCCCTGGTGAAAACAGATCTAGCGCCACCAGGCTGCCGAAATTTTCCCCTCGCCACGCCGAGCAACCGCCGCCCTAGATCCGCCGCCTCTCTAGCCGCCAGCATCCACTCACCGCGTCGCCCGTGCCTCTTCACCGACCTCACCGAGACCGTCGTGACTCCGGCCCCGACGCCCTCACCGCCGACCGCCACCGCGCCCTCGACGCCTTGCCCTCGCCGCCCATCCCCCGCGACTTCGCCGGCATACCGCGCCGTCGAGAGTCGCGGCGTCTAGTCCATTCGTTCACAAATTTCACAAGTTGTGTGTTATGAACAACCGTAGATCAAATGTCGAACGAGAAAGCTCCCTCCGAGGTACCCAACATCAAATCAACGGATAAGTCTTCGAGCGAAGGCCCTTGGCGTGAACCAAGCGATCCCTTGATCGAAGTTATGCAAGCACAAGCACCACCGGTTGAAGAAGACCCAGACTACATCCCTATCGAGCAAGCAGTAAGTCCAGCCGTATTAATTGTTATGATCCCTATCTAGGATCTCGTTTAACGTTCTATGTTGTATAATTTTCCTAACCGTATGTATATATGTACTATTTTTTCTTAAACAGATCACAGAAGCTCTAGTTGTAGCGAACCGGTTCGACGATAGAGCCATGCTTAACTTGGTTGCAGATCTTTACCGCTTCATCCGTCGTGATGTCTGCAACCATTTGGGCGATTTCTACGATCCGGAGAGCGAGCTGGCAACGGACGATAAATTCAGACGACTTAGGGAGTGGGAAAAAGAGCACCGCCATTAAATAATTTGTAAATTTGTTGCTAGCTAGACTTATGTTAATTTGCGAGATGAAACTAGCTTGATATGTATATAAACATTACGCATGATCGATCTGTGTTATATATATATATATCTTTTATGAGGAAATAATATTAAATGTCTTTTTTTCTCGTGCGCGAAAAATATATATATTGACCCATTTAACATTATTGAGAGAGAGGAGAGGACAGAGAGGAGAGGAGAAGAGAGGAGAGAAGAGAGAGAGGAGAGGAGAGGAGAGAGAGGACAATAGCTAGCTAACAGAACGTATACATAAAATAATGGGCACAACCATCTTCCCGTGCGGTCGGCTAAGCGGCCCGCACGGAATATTCTATCTTCCCGTGCGGTCGGCTAAGCGGCCCGCACGGGATAATCGATCTTCCCGTGTGGGCCGCTTAAGCCGACCGCACGGGATAATCGATCTTCCCGTGCGGTTGAGCCGCCCGCACGCGAAAATGATCTTTTCCCAGACCTTTTCGCGCATGCGGGCAGGCCTTCTGCACGGGAAGATGCCTTTCAGCCCGCATGGAAAAATCGTTTCTCCAGTAGTGCTAAGTGCCCTAAGCCAATATCAATCTGTCAAGCTATGCTGACAGCCGATTGATCTGGGTTTAGCATATTTTGATTAGATTAATATCTTTTTATAAAATGTATCGGAATATTAGCCGATTCACATTAGACCTGCAGTATCGGCTAGGTTATCAATGTAGATAATTACTATCCTAATGCGCTTTTAGCCTAAGTGATTTATACTGTCTCGGCATAGCCGATCTATCCCAATCACTTGGTTTAAATGTGCTTTGGGATAACAATTATGTGTAAATTGATGTCTTCAGCCGATCCGGTAGGATCTAATTTCTACTTAATGCCTATTTCTTGTTTCTTGTTGGTTACAGGATCAAACCAACTGGCACGCCCTCAATTCACCAGAGGCGACCAATTTGGACCTGCACTAGAGTAAAGCAAATCTCTCAAGCCAGTGCGTCGAAATCGAATTTCTTATCAACACGCTTTTGGCATGCCCAGTGGGACCAAGTGCGGACTTTCGAGTTCAATACAATGTCCAGCGACAAGAACCTAGAAATCAACAAGGAAAACGTCATCCCGGTGAGGATTGAACAACTGTCGGCTGAGCAACTAGCCGACTACAAGCGAGATGGTGGAGCATTGCAGGCTAATTACTCGAGTCCTTTACCCGACAGATCGGGGCTGTCCTCTAGAAGTTCAAATTCAAGCTCGAGGACCTCAACACGTCCTCCGAGGAGGATAGGAAAGGGAAGAAAAAGATGGAGGACATTAAACAAGAACAAGACGGTTCGAAACAACACACCCTGCAAGACCAAATCGATTCGGCTGTGCATCACGCCCTTATCAACCAAAGTGGCATACTGGTCAACATTCTCAACAATATGATAGCCACCGTGGTTGATTCAAAGATAGTCGATCAGCTGTAAAGAGGGCCGACCTACTTCACTGACGGCCAATTCCCGGGCTACAGGGTGTTGGCGACCCAAAATCGGCCGACACCGCCGTCAGCGCAACCAAATCCACCAGGAGGGCCCCCGATCCAGCCTAACGTGCACGGATTGGCTTCAAGGCCGCAACCCTTCATCCTGAACCGACAACAGCCTCCTTCCCAGGAGCAATTGGTGAGCATGTTTGACCCCAAGCGGTGACCCGAGCCGGTTGGCAACCTCGTTCCAGGGCCACACCACAACTCCGACGGCCATCGGCTCCTTCCTGAGCAGTCATCACCACTGGCGAATCGGCCGTCTCCCGCAATTAACCAACTCCAATACCAATACCCGGGGGGCCAACACGAAAACCAGTATCGGCCGCAGACACCGCCACCTCAGTATCGGCAAGGACCTATACCGTATGAACAATACGAGCTGATACCCCAAGCTCAAGACAACAGGACTTGGGCCGATCTGATTGCCGATGCAATGCATGATCAATTCGGCCTCAAACCAAAGGACTCTGGTCACATGTACCGGTATCCGTATCCGGAACACTTCAAGAGGGTGCCATTGCAAAACCGGTACAAAGTGCCAGACTTCTTCAAGTTCTCTGGGACGAGCACGTCAGCCGATTCCTGGCTCAATGCGGGGAAGCATCGGCTACAGACGCACTCAGGGTTCGCTTGTTTCCACTGTCGTTATCAGGATTGGCCTTCACCTGATACTCGTTGCTCCATATAACTCGATATAGAGCTAGGCCGATCTTGAGAAACAATTCCACAGCTATTTCTACTTCAGCAACCATGAGATAAAACTGTCGGACTTAACCAGCATCAGACAGAAGCACGAAGAATCAGTCCAAGATTATATTCAACGTTACAGAGAAATGAGGAACCGATGCTACAGTCTGATCTTATCCGACTCCCAGCTAGCCGATTTGGTGTTTCATGGTCTTCTGCCACCAATCCGCGAAAGATTTTTGGCTCAAGACTTCGAGAGCCTGGCCCACTTGGCTCAGAAAGTGACGGCCCACGAGCAGGGATTTCAAGAATCTAGAAAGGCCTTAAAAAAAGTTGTCCATGTCGCCTACGCAACGGACACAGAATCAAGCGACAACGATGCAGAGGTGGCAGTAGCCGAGTGGACCAGGAACAAAAAAACAATAACCTGCCAATGGTTGAAAAGGTTGGCCAAGGAAGAGAATATGACTTTGATATCACTAAAGCCGACAGGATCTTCGATCTGCTGCTGAAGGAGAAGCAAATTCGGCTACCAGACAACCACGTTATCCCATCAACCGATGAGCTCAAAAAGAAAAAATACTGCAAGTGGCACAACACCACCTCCCACAGCACGAACGATTGCAAGGTATTCAGGCAGCAAATCCAATCGGCCATTGAAGCTGAAAAGATAAAGTTCGAAGAATCAGCTAAGCTGATGAAGGTTGATGGCAACCCCTTCTCGGTCAACATGGTCCAAACCAGCCACGGGCGAGCTGATCGGCAGCACCGAATGATGTACAGCTTAGTTGAAACAGTTAGTGCCGACTCAGGGTCACCCCACAGAGAGTCGATTAGAGATATGACTGTGTTAATCAATATGGTGCACACCAATACACGATCGGCCGATCGTCGGCCCAGGCAGGACAGCATGCTGTGATTTCAACGTAGGACCCAGGAGGAGGAAGAGAGCCGGCGTGGCAGGCCATACCAAAGGGCACCTGATCGACTGGGCATGGCGTACTACTGCCGCCACGACAGTTGTGATCCGCATTGGCATTGCAAGTTCTTCAGGTTCTGCTGGGAGCAAGGAATGAGGTTGCCAACCCTCGAAAATTGCCCAGCGTGTAGTGATTACAAAGAGGACGAATACAGGGAACCACAACTGGAGAGTTCTAACCGATTCGTCCTCCGAGCCGTTCGGCTTAACCAACGTAAACCTTCTGTTCATGATCGGCTCTGTCCCATCCACCAAGACTTCTTCCAGGAAGAAGATCAAGAAGAGGCCGACGACAAGCAATCGACCAACCCCCAATGATGCCCTTCGGACCTCTTTACCAAAACACAAAAGAGAAAAATCCAACGGCTCAAGAGCGAGGGGCAAGAGGAGGAAGTACGGCGGATGATCCAACAACAACAACGTCGACAGGGCACAAAGCGATGGTGCACCAAGAAACAAGCGGCCCCAACCGACAAAGCCAGAAGGGCGGCAAAAGGCAAAGCAGTAGTCTCGGCATCAGTCAACATGGTTTTCATTCTACCAGCCGAGTTTGAGGCTGCCGAGGCTGACGCGGACACAGTGGAGGAGACCATGGCTAGACTAGTTTTGTCCCCAGAACAAGCTATTTTTGAAAAACCTGAGGGGACTGAGAATCGGCACCTGAAGCCACTATATATGAAGGGATTCATCAATGGCAAGCTGATGTCTAAGATGCTAGTTGACGGAGGGGTTGTTGTCAACCTAATTCCCTATGCAACTTTTAGGAAGGTGGGGAAAGGAGCCGAAGACCTGATCAAGACAAACATGATTCTCAAAGACTTCGGCGGCAACCCTTCAGAGGCCAAGGGAGTTTTAAACGTTGAGCTGACAGTCGGCGACAAGACCATGCCCACTATGTTTTCGTCATCGACGGGAAAGGGTCATATAGCCTGCTACTAGGAAGGGATTGGATTCACGCCAATTGTTGTATCCCTTCTACAATGCACCAAAGTCTGATCCAGTGGCAAGGTGACAAGATAGAGATCGTGCCAGCCGACAGCCCATTGGAGACGGTGAGCCTCAATTACTACTTTGAAGGCGTCGTGGAGGGCTCGAGCGTCTACAACGAGGACACCGTGGACGACAACGACAGCAAACTTGGGCAAGGTTTTATGTCGGCCGACGAGCTAGAAGAAGTTGACATAGAAACAGGAGATAGGCCCAGGCCGACCTACATTAGCAAAAATCTGTCTTCTCATTGTAAAGCCAAGCTAATCAATTTATTAAAAGAATTCAAATTGCGTGCACACCAATCGGGTTGATTAGATCAATCGGTTTTACGGGATCTGTTGAGAAGAGTAGATGGTAATTGTGTTCCTTGATAGTGTATCGGAACGGCATATGTGATTACGTTGAAGCAATATCCATAGAACTCGGTTTGAGTCGGTTTCGAGATACCGTTGCTTGATAGTGTATCGGAACGGTATAATGTAATTATGCCGAAGCTATCTCGTAGTCCGATCTTGATTGTCGCCTCGTGCCTACGCAAACCATCTCCCTTGATAGTGTATCGGGACGGCATAATGTGATTATGCCGATATGGTTTCCGTAAGCGATTTCATAGATTGGATATATGAATTTTGTGTGGTGTTTCGGGCGCTGCGTGCGTACCCCTTTTTATGTCGTCTTGATACCGTATCTCTGCGATAGGTAGAAAACGTTCTACACCTAACTTGTTTTTGCAGAGAAATCTTTGAGATGGTATGACCCTATTGTATGTTTGAGATGCATGTGATGCGTGTAATATTCTTTCTATGTGCAATCCCTGTAATATTCTTTCTTACATGCAATGCTTGTAATATTCTTTCACGACCTACGAGTCGATGTAATCTTCAATTATAGCTTCTATAGTAGTAGCTTAGTTTGAAATCAAGCATTAAGCCCTCTCGAAGAAGGTGCCAAAGATGGAGATCCTCTGCGCCGACATGGAAATGGAGATCACCATGTGAAGGGGGCCATACTGTTTCATTAATTGCTATTCTACCTGCTTTCATATATTGATATGTTTGTTTGATAGGATAGTATCCCTCACAAAATTAAGTTGTAATGATGTCCTTCCAAATGTTCCACCTGTCACCGTTATACTCGTCAATGGTGGGTCTGCCAAAGCAGTGTCATTCTCTATCATAACACGATGGGGTATATATCGGGCATATACATGCAGGAGCATTTGGTTCACTTAATAAGGCTATCAAAATAGTTTTGGGCCTTAGGGCATAGGTTGGCGTCGGGGCATGGAGATGTCACACCAACAACAAGAGTCACATAGAGATATGATTAGCAAGGTGTTGCTTACTCATGTTACTAATATTCTAGCAGTGATGCCAAAGCTCACTAGAAATTAACTAACATGTGGATTTTGACTCAATATGTAACCTAGAGGGAAGGTGTAAAATACGTAATTGGAGTCTTATGTTAAATTGTTTAACAATAGACATAGCATAAACATTGTGCTAAACTTTGTTTTTTCTGTTGTAAAACTATGACAGCTAATACTACACCCAGTACCTTTAATTTGTGATCTATTCTCGAGAAAGAAAAATTGAATTGAACAAACTTTATGGATTGTTATCACAACTTGAGAATTGTTCTCAAGCAAGAGCGCAAGGAGTACGTTCTTGAAGTACCCTATCCTGATGAGTTGCCTAATAATGCTACTGCTACTCCACGGAGGGCTTATGAGAAGCACACTAATGATTCCCTAGACATAAGCTGTCTCATGCGCTACAATGTCCTCTGAGCTTCAGAAGCAATATGAGAGTAGCGATGCTCATACTATTATTCAGGCACTGCGTGGAATGTTTGAGAACCAAGCTAGGGCCGAGAGGTTCAACACCTCAAAGTCCCTGTTTGCATGCAGGCTTGTTGAGGGGAGTCCCGTCAGTCCACATGTGATAAAAATGATTGGCTACATTGAAAGTCTGGAAAAACTAGGTTTTTCCCTTAGCCAAGAGTTGGCTACTGATGTTATTCTCTAGTCGCTCCCTCCGAGCTTTGAGCCATTCATATTAAATTATCACATGAACAATATGGATAAGACCTTAGCCGAATTGCATGGGATGCTAAAGACAGCTGAGGAGAATATCCAGAAAAAGGGTCATCATGTGATGATGATGCAGAAAGCTAAGCGCAAACCACCTGTCAAGAAACTTTGCACCAAGAGGAAACTAACTCCCGATGAGATCGCGAGTGCCTCCAACGCAAAGAAGGGTAAGAAGGGGTCGGCGACATCAGATGTCATTTGCTTCTATTGCAAGGAGACAGGTCACTGGAAAAGGAACTGCAAGAAGTACATGGAGGATCTCAAAAGGAAGCAAAGTACGACTTCTGCTTCAGGTATTAATGTTATAGACATTAATATTGCTACTTCACCTACTGACTCTTGGGTATTTGATACCGGATCAGTAGCTCATATTTGCAAATCGTTGCAGGGAATGAGAAGAAGTAGAAGCTTGAGAAGGGGCGAGGTGAACCTGCGCGTCGGCAATGAAGCAAGTGTTGCTACAATTGCTATCGGCACTACATCACTTCATTTACCTTTAGGATTAGTTTTGGAATTAAATAATTGTCATTGTGTTCCAACTCTATGTCAAAACGTTATTTCCGCTTCATGTTTGCAAGCAGAAGGATATGATTTTAGATCAATGGACAATGGTTGTTCAGTTTATCTCAGAGATATGTTCTATTTTCATACTCCATTGGTGAATGGATTATACGTTTTGAATCTTGAAGCGTCTCCCATCTCTAACATTAATACAGAGAGGCAACTCTCAAATGATATAAATCCCACGTTTATCTGGCATTGTCACTTAGGTCATATAAATCAGAAACGCATGGAGAAACTCCATAAAGATGGATTGCTTTACTCTTTTGATTTTAAATCATTTGAGACATGTGAGTCTTCTTTACTTGGTAAGATGACAAAGGCACCATTCATAGGACATAGTGAGAGAGCAAATGACTTGTTGGCACTCATACATGCTGATGTATGTGGACCAATGAGCTCAACGGCCAGAGCAGGATATCAGTACTTCATTACCTTCACCGATGACTTTAGTAGATATGGTTATATCTACTTAATGAGGCATAAGTCGGAATCCTTTGAACGGTTCAAAGAATTCCAGAATGAAGTATAGAATCATTTAAGGAAAACAATTAAGTTTCTATGATCAGATCGTGGAGGGGAATACTTGAGCCAAGAGTTTGTTAACCATCTGAAAGATTATGGAATTGTTCCACAGTTGACTCCGTCAGGAACTCCACAATGGAATGGGGTGTCCGAACGGAGAAATCGCACCTTGTTGGACATGGTGCAGTCCATGATGAGCCAAACGGATCTTCCGTTATCCTTCTGAGGATATGCTCTTGAAACAGCTCCGTTCACACTAAATAGAGTTCCATCTAAGTCAGTTAAAAAGATACCATATGATATATGGACAGGGCAACCCCCTAGTTTGTCTTTTCTCAAAATTTGGGGATGTGAGGCTTATGTAAAACGTTTACAGTCCGACAAGCTCACACCCAAATCTGACAAGTGCTTTTTTGTGGGATATCCTAAGTAAACTAAGGGATATTACTTCTATAATCGGGAACAAGGAAAAGTGTTTGTCGCCCGACACGGTGTCTTCTTGGAGAAAGAGTTTCTTTCAAGAAGGGTTAGTGGGAGTAGAGTGCATCTTGAAGAAGTTCAAGAAACACCAGAAAATATTTCCGCTACCACGGAACCACAACAGGAGGAACAAGATGTTGTGCCACCTGTTGTAGATACACCAGCCCCACGGAGGTCTGAAAGATCACGTCGTGCGCCTGACAGGTACACAGGTGCGGAACAACGTGATATATTGTTGTTAGACCTAAGACCTATGAGGAAGCAATGGTGGGACCCAATTCCAACAAGTGGCTTGGAGCCATAAAATCCGAAATAGAATCCATGTATGATAATCAAGTTTGGAACTTGGTTGATCCACCTGATGGTGTCAAAACCATTGAGTGCAAATGGGTTTTTAAGAAAAAGGCTGACATGGATGGAAATGTTCACATCTATAAGGCACGATTGGTGGCGAAAGGTTTTAAACATATTCAAGGTGTTGATTATGATGAAACCTTCTCGCCCGTCACAATGCTTAAGTCTATTCGGATTATTCTAGCGATTACTGCATATTTTGATTACGAGATATGACAGATGGATGTCAAAATGGCTTTCCTAAATGAAAACATAAGCGAGGATGTATAGATGATACAACCTGAGGATTTTGTCAATCCACAATTGCCTAGAAAGATATGCAAGCTACAGAAATTTATTTATGGATTGAAGCAAGCATCTCGGAGTTGGAATATTCGTTTTGATGAAGTAATCACAGGGTTTGGTTTCATCAAAAATGAAGAGGAGGCCTATATTTACAAATAGATCAGTGGGAGCGCAATTGTATTTCTAATCTTATGTGGATGACATATTACTGAATGGAAATGATATCCCTATGCTAGAATCCGTCAAGTCTTTATTGAAAAATAGTTTTTCCATGAAAGACTTAGGGGAGGCAGCATACATATTGGGCATTCGGATCTATAGAGATAGATCCAAGAGGCTAATTGGATTAAGCCAAAGTACATATATTGACAAGGTGTTGAAAGGTTCAACATGCAGGATTCTAAGAAAGGTTTCTCGTTCGTGAGATTGTGGACAGAGGTGATGTCAAGAAATACAAAGTGCACACGGATCTCAATATAGTCGATCCGTTGACAAAACCTCTCCCTCAGCCGAAACATGAGACGCACACAAGAGCAATGGGTAGATACTTACATGATTGACTCTAGTGCAAGTGGGACACTGTTAGTGATATGCTCTAGAGGCAACATGGAGATGTTAGATATCATGGTCAATGTTTATGTATAAATGAATAAAGTGTTATTCAGTTCCATGAAATAGATATCTTGTATTGATCAATAAGTACGTGACTTATTTATGAGACTCAGTATGTATGAATCTATTTCTAAACGATCTCTGATCATATGTCATATTGTTGGAATAAATATGATTCTAAGATCGGCATGTTTATTGATTGATGATCATGTCTCATAGATCATGGTATAGAGATACCAAATCAATATACGTGGACATGTGTTAGAGAACACATTGTTGGATAGACCCACCATGAGACACTACAGGAATTAATGTGCCATTAGTTGGTCTCAAGTAGTGTTGGTGCAAAGTCCTTAGACCTGAGATAATCATGGATTCCAACATGTGTAGTAGCCTACTTTGGGACTGCCAAACGCTATTCCGTAACTGGATAGTTATAAAAGTAGTCTTCGGGATTGCTATGAAACATGGAGTGGGATGTGAGTGATCAAGATGGAATTTGCCCCTTATTTGGAGAGATATCTCTAGGCCCCTCTAGGTAATTGATTATGGAAGTGCATGGCCATGCCGAGTTGATTCAGGAGTCAATCAACAGACAGATAATCCAATACGGTTCGAGTGAATGGTTAAGCTACTGAAGAGATGGCACACATCTTGCCTATAGCTTAATTGGTATCGTGAGGCAAAGTGATTTGTGTACACATTACAGGTTCAGAGCCGATATTATATTTTTGTATACTATGGTGTCAATATGTGCTGCTAGGCGCCGCTATTGACGGACGGCTGAGTTGGACTCGAGCCGATACCGAATATACCTGAACCTACAGGGTCGCACGCTTAAGGGGATAGAACAGACATTCAAGTTGGACTCAAATATGGCTCAATTCAGATAAGATTCGATTTAATCTAGAGTCCTACGGGCTTACGAAGTTTGGCCGGCCAACTCTATGAGATTCGGATAGGGATCCGATCGAATAGAGTCCCGATGGGCCTATAGGCCCAGTCGGCAACTCTATATAAAGGGGCGAGGGGTGGAGAGCTACGTGATCGCACTTGAACCGAGTCAATCTAATCAGGCGGCTTCAGAAGTCGGCGAGTTTGAGATCTCCACGGAAACCCTCCCCACTCCCGAGCCAAACCCTAGCCTTGCATCTTGTGCTAGCACACGTGTGTCAGGCGTTCTGTCCCTGGACGTGTGGATACCGATAGAGGTACATGCTACATTGTGGTGCTGTTCGGCGGCTGTGAATCGGTTGCGACACATCGAAGCGAGGCGACTGCGGCGGATCGACAGCGCGGGCGCGGTTCGGCGAATCGGCGAGTCGACTAAGGTTGGATCGGCTCCGGCATCGGCGAATCCGGTGTGTGGGGAATCGGGCATCGCCGAACCGTGGTGATTGGCCGTATTGTTTCGGATCGATAGCTCTCGATTGGCTATTTCCGCCGCACTCTACTCCAATCGGTAACGACCTATCGACCCTTACTTGCAAGTATTCCTGGTTTGCACGGTAGAAAATTTTGTTTTTAGCTTTCGTAGCTTTCGCGTAACCCTTCAGTAATCACTTGGTTTAAATGTTCTTTGCGATAGCAATTATGTGTAAATTGATGTTTTCAGCCGATCCGGTAGGATCTAATTTCAACTTAATGTCTATCTTGTTGGTTACAGGATCAAACCAACTGGCATGCCCTCAATTCACCAGAGGCGACCAATTTGGACCTGCACTAGAGTAAAGCAAATCTCTCAGGCCAGAATCGAATTTCTCATCAACAGTTGCATCTGGCGGAGTTACAATTGGTGTTTAGATTAGGTTGCAACCAGCATACCCAGTGTGTTGCAACTGAGTTGCAACTTGCAACTGGTGCTTATATTAGGTTGCAACCAATATACTAAGTGTTTCAACTGGTCAACCGCCAGAGTTGCATGCCAGTTGCAACAAGCTGTGGTTGGAGTTGCAACGAGTGTTTAAATGAAGTTGCAACTGGGTGGTCAGTGATATTAGTGTGTCATAACTGGTTTTTAGATGAAAGTTACAACTGGACGATTGTTCTCGATGATATTAGTGTGTCTAACTGGTGTTTAGATGAAAGTTGTAACTGGATGATTGGTGAAAATAGTGTTTAGATAAAGTTGTAACTGGGTGGTCGGTGATATTAGTGTGTCGTAACTGGTTTTTAGATGAAAGTTGCAACTGGACGATTGTTCTCGGTGATATTAGTGTGTCTAACTGGTGTTTAGATGAATGATGCAACTGGACGATTGGTGAAAATAGTGTTTAGATAAAGTTGTAACTGGGTGGTCGGTAATATTAGTGTGCCGCAACTGGTTTTTAGATGAAAGTTGTGTGTAAATGAAACTGGGTGGTCGGTGATATTAGTGTGTCGTAACTGGTTTTTAGATGAAAGTTGTGCAATTTGTGTGTAAATGAAGTTGTAACTGGATTTTCCATGGGGTCACCCATCCTAGTACTACTCTTGTACTCAACTATACTTAACTTTAAAGTTTTAATGTAATCCGCTACCTTAATGGAATCTGATGATTTTTGTCTTGTTCAAACGCGTCCGAGAGGATATTGTTTGGACGTTTGATGGATCTGTTGCGCTATACAACTCCTGTGTAATGCAGGGCTAAAATATACAGTGTATTTTAGCCCTACCGTGTGTGTATATATATATATTGATGAATTCCCCCTTCTCTTCTTTTTTTTCCCAAAAATATCGCCATCGATATCGCCAAGGCTTTAGTTAAAATGTCTGTCCTAGTCCCTCAGACCTTACTTACTAAACATGTTTCTAATTGATGTGAAAAATGTTTCGGATATATTAATACGGGTGGAGGAAGGCATGCATATTTTCCATGGCCATAGCATTCGACTACTCTGTCCATAAAATATTCAGAGCTTCGGAAGTCTGTTATTGCAATACTATAAGAACATAATAAAAGTTGTAATGTTCAATAGCTAAATTTGTGTTTTTTTCCTGTGGAATTGGTATAGATTGAATTTAGCATCGTGATATATGTTTGTGGAGTTATATATATATATATACATAAAACTTAAATTGAAAATCCGAACTGTTCAAATTGTTCTACATATTAATATCGCCTTGTATACCAAATTTTATATTTTTTTAAATTTTTTTACTATTTTATCAGATAGGTCAAAGATGCAATAAAATACTTCAGAAATCGTTGGATTAATGCATCTTTGACTTATTTGTGTATATATATATATATATATGTATACATATGTATATGTATATGTATATGTATGTATATGTATATGTATATATATAATTAATTAATTGACTTTTTATTATCATTTAATTGACACGAAAGACGTCTCACTTAAGTTGTAAATATATCTGTTACAGCCATTATTTAACCTTCGTCTTTTTCTTTTTATTTGAAGACTACCTTGGTCTTCCAACGTGTGGGAATATCTTAAGACACTCAGGCTAGCTATGCTCAGATAGCTCCTGGAGCAGATATCAAAGGTCAAGACGCAAGAAAGCATGCATGACTTTCCATAAAATTCATTCCCCTCCACAAAAACTGAAAAGTGAAAAGATCAGGACTTGCTTTTTAGGAATGTGCAACAGGAAAATCAGGACTTGCTGTCAACCATGTCTGACCTGGTCCACGCACATGAAACACCGTACGGTGGCATGTGCAAGATGCGCGATCGTTCAGGTCCCTAAATCTTAATTACATAGAGTACTATGCATACATAATTAGTGATATAACTAAAATGCTAAAACCTTTCAGAACTAAAAATAGAATGACGCAACAGACCTTAATATCTAAAACTATAAATCGATTAAACTAGATGTAATTACATTCTGCGAGTCATCGTGTTAGCCGTCTGTGCGTCTTATGTCATTCCACGAGTCATATATCACATACATCGCGATAAGACCGTGAGGATTTGACTATCAAATTTTAAGGCCCTGTTATGTATTTCGCACCAGAGCCTCCAATCGCTAGCTACGACCCTGTACTCCAGTAACTTCATTTTGCATATGCCTGTTTCAAAATAATTAATTCCCTGGAAATTAAGGAGGCCACTTTCATTCTTCATGTTTGTGCTAACCTTATTATCTCTATGTGTATATAATACATATATATAAGGATAGTATTTCCACACCTCCATGGGAAAGTGTTTTTATCCATAAAGGGAACATTCACTCTTTTTTCATGTCATCTAAAAATATCATCAAGAAATTTCAAAAAAATAATAAAATATATTAATATGAGATATTAAGTTCAACTTCTATAGGTAAAAAACAATAAATATAATATACTCGTTTCAATTTAATTTGTTTTTCTACATCTAGAAACCAAATTTGATTTTTTAATTGTGAATGTATCAATTTTTTAAAATTTTTTAATGATTATTCAGATAACACGTAAAAAACAAGCTGAGGGAAGGGAGTGTCTCCTCGAGATGAAAATCCATCTTCCCCATCGAGAGGATATTGCAAAACCAACATATTGTTCTACAACTGTTCACCAATATAATTAATACTGTACTGGCGGCTAAAGCTACGTACTTGACCAAGAAAACAACTGTTGATAGGCCATCTCATTCTTCTGCACACAATCACCTATACGTACAAACGTTCACGTACGTGTGTGTCCGGCTAACGCAAGCGAAAGCAGCAGAAATGGGCAACATATGCATGGACATGAGACAGTAATGTTCTAATGGGTCACAAGTGGATGAACGCCAGAAAGAAAATCCTGTAGGCGCCAAATCTAGCAGCTGACCGCGTGCTTGGCGGTTTGATCGCTTCCAACTTCTGAATTTTTCTTCCGTTCCATTCCTGGGACCAGACCAAACGACAAATTTTATAGTGATCGCTTCCACTGCAACTGTTACTACGAACAAATTAAAAGCATTGTTCTTTCTTTAATCCTCCACTATAAATACGTGCCCCGAGCGCATATCAATCAGATCGAACAGAGCAGACGAAAGATTGCCTTTTTAGCAGAAGGTGAAGGATCTCTCGCAGACGTCTTTGTTTAGCAGAGGATTTTGGTAGCTTAGCCAAGAGTTCCATTGCTTATACATAGCTAGCTAGCTAGCTGGAATGGCGCCAACCACGAAGCAGAGCAGCGGGTCAGCACCACTGACCGTGAACCCGGCGGTGCAGCGCGCCGTCGGCGCGCAGATGCAGTCGCCTTGCACGCCCATGTCCACGCCGCCGTCGTACGGGAGCATCGTCACCGTGCTGAGCATCGACGGCGGTGGTGTCCGCGGCATCATCCCCGGCACCATCCTCGCCAGCCTCGAGGAGAAGCTGCAGAAGCTAGATGGGGTCGATGCGAGGATCGCCGACTACTTCGACGTGATCGCCGGGACGAGCACCGGCGGCCTAGTGACCGCCATGCTCACGGCGCCCAACGACCAGGGCCGCCCGCTCTTCGCCGCCAAGGAGATCAACGACTTCTACCTCAAGCACTGCCCCAAGATCTTCCCTCGTAGAAGGTGCAGATTGTTGTAACATCAAACGGATCACAAATTAATCAATTACTATAGCTTAATTATCGTGCATGCATTTCTATGATCTTAACCTGTATAGATATATATCTTGCTGTGGATGCAGCATTCCAATGATGGGCTTGTTCAAGAGCATGTCGGGGCCAAAGTACGACGGCAAGTATCTGCACTCGGTGGTGCAGTCGCTGCTCGGCGATAAGCGAGTCAATCAGACGATCACCAACGTCGTCATCCCCACCTTCGACATCAAGCTCCTCCAGCCCATCACCTTCTCCAAATACGACGTAATTAACGTGATCCAGAACTTAACTATTAGTGATATATATCTCATGGTAATTACGCGAGTGAAATGTACTGACATGCGATGCATATCGCATGCAGGCCCAGAACGATGAGTCCAAGAACGCTCTCCTGTCGGACGTGTGCATCAGCACGTCCGCCGCGCCGACGTACCTCCCCGGCCACCACTTCGAGACCACGGACAAGGACGGCAAGCCCCGGGAATTCAACCTCGTCGACGGCGGCGTCGCCGCGAACAATCCGGTAACTAAGGCACCGTGCCTGTCTTGTACAACTCTGATATATACATAGCTGTCTCTGCCTGTCTGACATGTATGAATTAATTGGCACTTGCAGACGCTGCTGGCAATGACCCATGTCAGCAAGCAGATCCTACTGGGAAACCAGGACTTCTTCCCGATCAAGCCGACGGACTACGGCAAGTTCATGATCCTGTCGCTGGGCACCGGCACGGCCAAGATCGAGGAGAAGTACGACGCCGTCCATTCCGGCAAGTGGGGGATGCTCGACTGGGTATACCACGACGGCTCGTCGCCGCTGATCGACAGCTTCAGCCAGGCCAGCGCCGACCTCGTCGACATCCACGCCTCCGTGCTCTTCCAGGCGCTGCACTGCGAGAAGAGCTACCTCCGCATCCAGGACGACGAGCTCACGGGCGACACGGCGTCCGTTGACGTCTCCACGCCGGAGAACCTGAACCGGCTGGTCGACGTTGGCAAAGCGCTGCTCAAGAAGCGGGCGTGCAAGGTGAACCTCGAGACCGGCAAGAACGAGCCCGACATGAACAGGGGCACCAACGAGGAGGAGCTGGAGCATTTCGCCAAGATGCTGTCGGAGGAACGCAAGGCCAGGCTCCAGAAGAAGGCCTACCTTAAGTAAACATGAATGCACCGGACATGCATATGCATGTATCCCTTAATCTGTATGCATGTTGAATATTTGTGTAGCAAATTCCAGCATAAACCAACAGCGCCTAATCATTAGTCGTAACCCATGCATTTGGACAGGCTATTTATATTACATACTTTGTACTACATTAATTTTGTTGGAAAAGCTATATGTAAACTTTGTTTGTGGTATATATGGAATAAATTAAAGCATAATTTAATTTTATCAATAGTTCCAAAATTTGAAATTTAAAAAATATAAAATTATATGTAGAATAAGTGCTAATACTCATCATTTACTTTCTAATTCTTCATTTAATAAATAAAGCTTTTTTTGTAAAATTTTGTATGTGATATGTGTAACCAGAGATTTAGTTGTTCCATGATTAAATAATTCTAAACTTTAGAATAAATATATGTAGAGAAAGTTGTGCTCTATTTGGAGTCGCACTTATAAATATTCTAATAATTTAATAATTAAGAAATTCTCGGCGAAGTGAGCGTAAGATATATGTACCTAGCATTTAACTGGAAAGTAGCTTAGATGTAAACTGCCGAAATCTTACTGAAACATGTGGTTGTCCACCTGGCTAGTTCAGTCGGGTGCGAACGGGACCTTGTGGGTTTGATCCCTACCAAGCGCGCGTGTGGATATTTTTCTCTTCCCCACACGCACCAGTTCCCAAGCACATTCGACGGTCGAAAATTTCAAATTTTTTTAATAAAAACCGGCAAACATTTTATAGCAATTTCATTGTTTCAAGGTGATAATTATCGGTCCTACCGAGATGGACAGCTAAATATATTCATTGTTTTACGATTGACATAAGAATTTTGTCAAGTCGCATTGTTATTATAGGCCCATAGAAGGTACAACCTCTCGCCACCTCTTCGAGGCAAGGTAAATTTTGCTGTAGGTTACTCAAAGTTGGTGTGTATAAAAAACGTGACACGACTAGAGAACACGATAAAAATCATGTAATTTGTTGGAGGAAATATTTGGCCTAATTGGAGGAAAACTTCTTGAAAGGAGAATTCCCCTAGTGCCACAAGCTCAAACCTAGCGTTGGAGTAAAAATATGGAAACTATGCAGCTCTCAATAATCTCGCATCGTCTTAAGTACATTTCTAGCGTAACTTATATTTCATCTTGACTCTAGCGCTAGGTTAGAGGCTTGTTGCCAGGGGCATTATTGTCTTTCTAAGAATTTCTCTCTCCAATTACGGCAAAAAAGTCTCGTAGCAAATTACCAATTTTTTAGAGTGTTATCAAGCCATGACACATTTTTACGATGTTCACCAGCAAACTACACAAACTTTGAGTTCCTGTAGTAAATTTTGCCTTGAACAAGGACGGTCACCGAAAATCTCCTAAAGTTAAACAATTGTCCTCCAAGGCTTTACTATTCACAAATTGAAAGTGATGCTATCTTAAAAGGCATGATTGCAATGCCAATTTTGAACTAAAGATTATTTATTCACATTAAGCCAATAAGAAGCTGGTACTACTAGTACATATATAAAAATAGTGTATGAAGTGAAGTTTCTTGGTCAAGCACCAAACTAGTTATTATATTGCAAAGTGGAAAAGGTCAAACTTAGGATTTTTCTTCTCCTCCAACCTTGTCAACCGTAAACGTGGATTAAGGTTAGGGTACAACCTGAGGATATGGTAGGGAACCACCTCATCACGCTAGAGTGTGTCTGGGGTTTGTTTGGATGAGGGTAGGATAGATAAGCATATAGCTTTATAGAGAAAAAACCCTGAGTCATAGATTAGGTTGGACTTACTCAAAGATGATTAGATGAAGAAGAATTGGCAATTAGGCAATAGTTCAACAAAACATGGTGTAAAAAAGAGTGAAGGTGGTTCCACAAAATTAGCTTGAGCTCACACAAGGGAATCGTTGTTAGAGGCAAGCGAGGGCAGTGTTAGATGGAAATTCTATGGATATTGGTGGGAGTTGGGAACAATTGATAGCATACATGGTTGTATGGGGTAATCGTCTATTGGAATCATGTTGACTCCAAATCCTATGTGTATGTCATGCTAGTCCCACAGTCAATTGATAGCTACACACATTCAACATTTTTGAGGGGGGGAATAATACCAGGCATTTGCGTGGTAGTGTAATTTTATACATAAATAAAAAAAGTTATTTACAAAACAAAAACAAAAAGGAGGAGCCCAAAAACAAGAATTACAAGAGTTGTAACCAATCAACAACTACTTGTCTGAGGGGATCATTCATTCTACACATATATAGAAGAACCTCATTGTGGAAAGCAGACCACCAATTGTCAAAAGAGGGATCAATATGTTAGTGATATGCCCTAGAGACAACATGAAGATGTTGGATATCATGATCAATGTTTATGTATCAATAAATAAAATGTTATTCTGTTCCATGAAATAAACAACTTATATTGATCAATAAATATGTGACTTATTTATGAGACTCTTTATGTATGAATCTATTTCTAAATGATCTCTGATCATATATCATATATATGGGATGAATATGATTCTAAGATCAGCATGTGTATTGATTGATGATCATGTCTCATGGATCATGGTATGAAGATAGATGATCATGTTTCATGGAGCATGTATGAAGATACAAAATCAATAAACGTGAACACATGTTAGAAAATATGTTGTTGGATAGATCCACCTTGAGACACTACAAAAAATTAATGTGTCATTAGTTGGTCTTAAATAGTGTTGGTGCAAAGTTCTTAGACCTAAGATCATCATAGATTCCAACATGTGTAATAGTTTACTTAGGGACTACCAAACGCTATACCGTAACTAGGTAGTTATAAAAGTAGTCTTCGAATTAGCTATGAAACATGTAGATGAATGTGAATGATCAAGATAAAATTTGCCCCTTCTATGGAAGAGATATCTCTGGGCCCCGCAATGTAATGGATTATAGAAGCGCATGGCTATACCGAGTTGATTGAAGAGTCAATCAACAGATAAATAATCCAATATGGATCGAGTGAATAATTAAGCTATTGATAGGATGACACGTGTCTTGCCTATAGCTTAATTGGTATCATGCGGCAAAGGGATTTGTGCACACATTACAGGTTCGATATGATCTTCTTGTATACTATGGTGTCAATACGTTCTGCTAGGGGCCGCTGTTGACGGGTCGATCGAGATGTTCTTGGGTCGGAGCCAAGTATACCTGAACCTACAGGGTTGCACACTTAACGGATTGGAATATGTGTACGAGTTTGACTCGGATACGGCTCAGTTCGGATAGAGATCTGATTGAATATAGAGTCCTGATGGGTCATTAGGCCCAGTCGGTCAACTCTATATAAAGAGGGGTGAGGAGTGGAGATCGATACAGAGAACACGCGCGCGACTTCAAGGAGACGTGATCAAGATACTCCACGAAATACCCTAGCCGTCGACTTCTGCGCCAAACCCTAACCGTGCGTCGGGTGCTAGCACACAAGGCGTTCAGCGATTCCAATCCCAGATGTGTGGATACCAGTAGAGACACTACTATGTTGTGGTGTTGATTGGCTTCTTCAGCGAATTTTCCGACCCCGAGGTCGGACAAATCTGAGCGAGGTCGGACTGGTCGGGAGGTCGGGCGACTCGGAGCAAGCTGAGGGAGACAGGCGAGTCGGACCGAGGTCGGACGGTCAGGCGAATCGGACCGAACCGACGAGGTCGGGCGAATCAGCATTGGGGTCAACAAGACGCAGATCGGGGTCGGCAAGCCGTTATTCGAGGTCGCTACACTTCCCGACGTGCGTACGTTGGATTGGCTTCTCCGACGTAGTTTTTCCGCTCGCTCTCCACGTCAATTGGTAACAATCTATAGATCATTACTCACATGCTTTCCTGGTTTGCGCGGTAGAAAATTTTGTTTTATGCTATCATAGCCTCCACGTTTTTCGACATAATATTCTGAAATATCTTCCCATTTCATTTCTTCTAGATATGCCATCAAGCTATGAAGAAAATTTCCAAGCTTCTATCTGAACCGAAGCCTTGCCAAGACCACCATTTGAAAGAACTCAAGAGAAGTATTCCAAAACCACCAAGTTTCTGCCAACGTCTTTTCCTAAAAGGACAGATGAAGAAGAGGTGCAAAAGAGTTTCCCTTTGTTGTGAAGAACAAAGAACACAGGTTAGGTCTGGGGCATAATTCTTACTATCAAGCATGTCTCTTATATTCAGCCGGTCACTAAACAAGAGCCAAATAAAAAATTTGATCTTCATCACACATTTAGTTTTCCAAAGCCATAGAAAAGGCCTAGGAGGCTGCAAGGCTGCAAAGTTGAGCTTATAGAAACACTTGGAGGTGTAATTCCATATGAAGCTCCAAGAATCCCCCTTTTGATCTGGTAGAGTTAGTGAACTTAGGTCATCTTGAAGGTATGTGAATTCCAAGTAGTCTTCCTGAGACAGAGGTAGCTTGAGAGAATCCTCAAGGGGCCTAGAACACATTAGTGCAGCTGAGTCTGTCCTGTTGATGGCACATAGACATAGATTTGGGAAGGAAGTACTTCTGATCTCACTATTCCATAAGTCATCCCAAAACAGTGCTGCTGTTACTGAAAGAACTTCATATCTTGCAATTCCTCAAAATAATAGACAAATTTATGATATCACTTTACCAAAAAGAGCCCTTATTAAAAACCATATGGGGAACCTTAGTTTGGTAATAAAAATACCAAATCAGATTAACCCATGAAAGGTCAGCCCCTGATAAAACTTTGCCAAATGCTTGAGGAGAAGGCCAATTTTTTGCAATCTCAGATTAATTACTCTCATTCCACCCTTTTCTTTTGGCCTGCCTCGTACGCACAGTTGAAGAACGGTGCATCGACGAGCTTCCTTTTGCAGGCGGAGAAGTTGAACCCCGTCCCAGCCATGTACTCTCCCTTCCACCATGATGGCACCTCACTGAGCCCGGCGTCATCACAGCTCTTGCTCTCCAGCCACACCTTGATGTCAAGCACCCCGAAATGATGTCCCTCGTCATGCCAAACTACAAGAACATCCCATTGTTCCTAGTGATCCCCAAGAACTCCGGCGTCTGCGTGGTGTGCAGCTCGTACTTCGTCTTCGGGTTGACGACGAGGACTACCTCCAACCCCGCCATGTCCCGCACCTCCCACTCGGCGAGCCGCACGGATAAGCCCGTGAATCACAGTGTCGTATGTGTAGAGCATCTTCCGGGCCAGCCCCCCTGAACGCCCGCACCACCTCCTTCCAATTACCACCACGCCGCCGCGCACGAGGGGTTTTGATTGGAGTATCGATTGGGATGGGCTGGATGGTCTCGCTAGTTCTATCCCTCCCTGAACCTAACCTGTGTGATTTTTTTATGGTTTTGACCCAAAAAACGTCTAACCCAGTAAAACTGCTAGTGACGGGTTGGTCCAGGTTGGGTTCATGATTTGGATTGGGTTGACTTGACCCATGAACAGGCTAAGCCATGTGTATGGCTTTGGGCTATTCCCCGCTTCCATTTGTTTTGCAATGTACTGTTATGAACTCAGGATATGTCTACAGTTACAGTATGTTTGTAAGACTACTTATAATAATGAAACCCCTGTCCGTTGTGATATTCTATCTTCTTGTTGTTTCAGCTCTGTTTTCTGATACTGATATAGGCATATAGGTTAATTTGGATCGTCTTAGACCGATCTCCTTATGGGGACTAGTCTAGGGTATGACAGTAAATAAAGGAATGGTTTAGATTCTGTAACTCCCATAAAACATATCATTTATACCGAAGACAAAGTCATTTTGCATCAAAATTTTTATAAAACATCGTAACAACATAAAGTGAATTTTTGTGTTTCATGCTCTCCCTGATCCCTGCAAAGTCTCAGCCACAACCAACACACTAACTAACACCCAAACCCATCGTCCGTGCTGGATTTTTTCCTAAAACTTTGTAAAACTAAAAGCTAGTAAGGAGGAGGTTTCATCGAGTCATCCATAACCATGAACATGGCTATCCGAATGGTTCTAAACTCTGCGGAATATGCATAACTTTACTTACATGACACGTTAAACCCAAGCTACAACACAAGAGGCTCATTCCAACACGACAAAACCTTTCCACCACTGATTTGGTTTTTTTGTGACGGATAGGAAATCCGTCATTGATCCATGACGGATTTTGAATGGACAGATAGAAGAAAGAAGAAAATATTTCTGGTGAGCGTGCTCAAGCAAAATCGAACCCGAACAGATGGGGGTGTATGCTAGCGACCCCTGCCACTGCGCTATGAGCGCTTCTCTTGAATGGACAGTCTTAGGAGCACAGTTTGAACTTTGAATGGAAAATCTTCATCAACAATATGAGAATTAAATTACAAATCTTGAAGATGAAGCCAAGCAATAGGCTATTGCAGTCAAGATTGAATTAATCTACCATATAGTTTCTTCCAACAAAAAATAAAACATATATATCTCGGTACACGCGGCGCGCAGCTTGAACTAAGAATCTTCACCATCAGAACAAGAACGGGTAAAACCTGAAACCCATATCATCTTTCATACATTATCTTCCTATTTTTTTCCCTCAATCACCAGATCAACAGAGTGTACGGCACGATACCATAGTACACGCGCCTAGAGCTGACTGGAGGCAGCATGTCTCGCCTGTCCACTGGACCGACCGAATGTAGTCTCACTAGACCAGCTTGACTGCGTCGAAGATATATATGATATATCCAACATCTCTCTTTGCCCTCTCACCGCGTGAGCTTACGCGATCGAGCCCGTGCATATACACGGGCAACCTGTGAGGCTGTGCCCGTCTCGTGTCTGGGGGTTGGTGCGACCAAGTGATTCAAAACTACATTGCGTTTGGTTGCTTCCATTCAATTACTGACTCGTCCAACGTAACCACCGGCACGAACGCACGCACGATGCTTCTGATGATCGATGCAAAGGCGAGACCTTTTCATGTTGAAAACGATGGTATCCTCGCGTATAAATTCAACGCCCGTGCACAGCAGAGAACTCGATCACATCGAGATCACTAATAGAGCCAAGCAGAAACGAGCTAGCTAGACGACGCTAGCCGCGAAGCAGAAACACACAAATCTCCCGGTGTTTGTTTAGCTGTGAGTACTGAGTAGCTCGCACTCTAGTGTTTCGCATGGCGCCCGTGCAGACACCGGAGCAGAGTACCGGGTTACTGACGGTGAACCCGGTGGTGCAGCGTGTGCTGAGCCGCGGCAAGTCGCTCCTGTCGCCGTCCACGCCGCGGTCGCCGCCGCCGTCGTACGGGAGCATCGTCACCGTGCTGAGCATCGACGGCGGCGGCGTCCGCGGCATCATCCCGGGCACCATCCTTGCCTTCCTGGAGGAGAAGCTGCAGGAGCTGGACGGGCCGGAGGCTCGGCTCGCCAATTACTTCGACGTGATCGCCGGGACGAGCACCGGCGGGCTGGTGACCGCCATGCTCACCGCGCCCAACGAAAATGGCGACCCGCTCTTCGCCGCCAAGGACATCAACGACTTCTACCTCGAGCACTGCCCCAAGATCTTCCCTCCCGTCAGCAAGGGGCCTCTCGGTCTGTTCAAGAGCATGACCGGGCCCAAGTACGACGGCCAGCACCTCCACTCCGTCGTGCAGCAGCTGCTCGGCGACAAGCGTATCGACCAGACCATCACCAACATCGTCGTCCCTACCTTCGACATCAAGCTCCTCCAGCCCACAATCTTCTCGACCTACGACGTATGTCTCTTGAACATCTCTGTAATTCTGACAGCAGTGATCAATATCGTCAAGTATCTGTGCACACATACATGCAGGCTCGTAAGGACGTGTCCAAGAACGCCCTTCTGTCGGACGTGTGCATCAGCACATCCGCGGCGCCGACGTACCTCCCCGGCCACCGCTTCGAGACGACGGACAAGGACGGCAAGCCCCGGGAATTCAACCTCGTCGACGGAGGCGTTGCCGCAAACAATCCGGTGAGCAACCGTGGTTGTGCAATAATCCAGACTTGGTGGACTATCCGACTACTGAATTTAATTGTCAGACACAACAGAAATCGTCAGCTTGTTAAACTTGTCAAACTAAACTTCCCTAACTATCGCACAGAAATGATTTGTGTTGCTCTCATGTACTGTGCGATGTTTGACACTTGACCAACACATGCAGACGCTGCTGGCGATGACCCACGTAAGCAAGCAGATCCTGCTGGGCAACCAGGACTTCTTCCCGATCAAACCGGCGGACTACGGCAAGTTCATGATCCTGTCGCTCGGCACCGGCTCGGCCAAGATCGAGCAGAAGTTCGACGCCGTCGAGAGCGGCCGGTGGGGCGTCCTCGGCTGGCTGTTCAACAAGGGCGCGACGCCGCTGATCGACAGCTTCAGCCAGGCCAGCGCCGACCTCGTCGACATCCACGCCTCCGTGCTCTTCCAGGCGCTGCACTGCGAGAAGCGCTACCTCCGCATCCAGGACGACGAGCTCAAGGGAGACACGGCGTCCGTCGACGTCTCCACGCCGGAGAACCTGCAGAGGCTCGTCGGCGTCGGCAAGGCGCTGCTCAAGAGACAGGTGTGCAAGGTCGACCTCGAGACCGGCAAGAACGAGCCCGACATGAACAGGAAAACTAACGAGGAGGAGCTGGTGCGTTTCGCCGAGATGCTGTCGAAGGAACGCAAGGCCAGGCTTCAGAAAAAGCAGGAGAGCATGAAGAACTAGAACATATTGACATATTGTAGTTGATCTTCGCATTAATATTACTACAAGTCTACAACTGATATTGGTGTCAAGTGATTGGATGCAAAATTTGTCCGTTCATGTTGGATGGTTGTATCTTCGTTAAATCGTGTACATCTATGTAGGGAAACTCTCGAGAAGATATATATGTGTACTTACTACTGTAGTAAAGAAATGCTTTTACTACCAAAGTCAAATGAAGGAAATACCATTTTCAGAAGCCCCAAACTGCATATTTTGGACCATAATTTGTAAATTTCATACAGTTTGACCACATTAGGATAGAAGAAAAATAGCAATCGAAAACCGTACAGACGGATTGTTGTGGATTTAGGAGGCCCCTTTTGGCCCATATGCAGGCATCTCTACGAATAGCAAGCCCACCGTGCTCTCTTACAGGGTTCTGAATTCTGTTTGATTTTATACAAATGGATTGTGTATGGGCTAAAGTCCGGCCAGCGTCCAGATTTATAGGCAGGAGTTTTATTTTCCTAAAACAGAGGGGAAGTAGGCATGTACTCGATATGAATTGTGTGAAGGCTGACTGGCAGCAATTAAATCCCTGTCTGTTAAAAGTGTACCACGTTACCACACCACCCCATTTGCTACTGGAAAGTCTTCGTACTTGTTGTTTTATAGTGAGGGAAGCAACAAAATAAAAGGGAACCAGTATGCCCAGACAAAATATAAAGACCAACAATATATATATATATATCATATTTTTTAATATGACAACGCATAGAAATGATTTTTTTATAATCATTTTACGCGTCTTTCATAACATAGAAATAATCTATAATAACATCCGTTGTGAATTGTATTGTGAATTCCTTCTCAATATAGATTATCAAATAATCTCTTTGACTATCTCTTTGACTCTTCGTACGTGACCTTTCTCCTTTTATTGTTGGGCTAGGCCGTCATCGCTGAGGGGGGTCTAAAAATTTTTCGCGGCATAGGGGAGCCATGGCCCCTGCTGCCCCCAGTCCCGTCACGGCTGTTCTATTAGGCAATTCCCAGTGCAGGTCATATATGAGTTTCAATCTCATAGTCTAAATTGATAACATGTCAAGAAATTTATGAAGAGATATAAGAAATGAGTTTTATTTAGATGAAATTTTAGTTTACACACTTCTATTTCTTAAAAATAGAATGAAACCCCATTATGATTGAATCATTTCATCCTCTGTCTTGAAAACGGAAATGAAATCTCACTATGACCAAATCGTTTCACAATAATACTTCTAATTAAATGCTATGAGTAGTATATGAAACCACAAAATAAAACTATGTATTGGATGTCTTCGTTTCATTCATCAATCCAACCCTCTTTTTAGACGAAGTGTTAGATGATGTGGTACTCTTCTAAGCTACAAAATGGAACATCCCACTACGATTCTACAAATGGCCTTATGACTCTTCTAAGCTACAAAATGGAACATCCCACTACGATTCTACAAATGGCCTTATGGGACAAAGTATGTGTGCTACTATATTAGCTACCTACGACGCTTCACGAGTGGTGACTAAGTTATGTTACTTCCCTCTATCAAAGATATTTGATGTTTACGACAAAATTTATTAGAGTTTTAATTTATTTATAGGCTATCAATAATTTCTCAAATGCTTATCTTTTAAAAAATAATATCGTCTATTGTCTCGAAAAGTAATCTTAATACCATAGATTTAATAGATTTTATAAACTTATTCAAATATAAAATTGATTATCAAAATTTTTAAAAGGAAAAGACTGAATTACCATCCTAAACTATTGCAACAGTTTGAATAACCCCACACATTTCGCACCCTAAACTTCTCAAACCGAACTAATTGCGCGTAAAAAATCCGGAGCGGTTTTGGTCCTACGTAGTGTACACGTGACGTCAACGTGGCAATCAGATTAGAAAGTAATTTAAAAAATCATAAGGGCCACATGTCATATATCTCAACATGGAAACCTCTTTGTCTATCTATGCTCGGCGCTAGAGACCGCTGCGGGTGCAGTGAGAAGTCTGCTGCTAGCAGTGAACTGTGGCAAGGAGGTTGTTGGATTCGATGGCTACTAGCGCTGGTGGAGCTCAAGCTTGCTTTGGATGGGCACTAGCGGTGGAGCTCAAGATCTCATCATTGAGGGAGGTGACGGCTGGCAAAAGAGCTTGACAGCTTGCTCAATGAGTCTGTTGGAGGCGATGGCTGGCGGTGAAGCTCAAGATCTCTTGGGAAAGGCCGGAGTGGAACGATGTGGAGGTAGATGTGGCCCAAGCTAGTAGGGAAAGAGGGAAAGAGAGGAAGAGGAAGGTGACGGTGTCCCACCACCCGCCACCGAGGGGATCCTCCTCTAGATCCACCGTCCCTATCCCCGTTCCCACCACTGTCATCTCCATTGCCGCGTCTTGCCACCACTGCACGACCATGACCTTCATGGCTGTGCTGACGCGATGGTTGTTGCCGAAAAGACAAAACTGCATCTCCCCTAGAGACCACTGGGCTCCATCTCAGTTGGTCAGGCATCCTTCTCCCATTCCACACCCCTGCCCCTATCTAGTTGGGCTCCATCCAAAACTAGCCCACATGTGTTGGAGCTTGAGTGGCAAAGCTTGCACACGCGGGCTGACAAAGAGGAGGCGTGTCCACTCGGCTGCCCCCCTCCCCCGCGCCAATGACCGACGGCGCCTTCCCGACTTTGCGTTGATGGAGGTGCAGGCGGTGTGACGACCTCGAGCATAGGTGCTAGAGGGAGGGGGCTGAGCATAGTGGGTCGCGACAAGGTAGTCCCATAGTAGCAGAAACGGGCGGCAAGGACGAGCCGGTGACGATGATCACGCTTGACCGCAATGGAGAGGATGGGAAGAGAGAAAAACAATGTCCGGTGATGACCTTGTGCTTGACCTCGACATGGCAGTACTGATCAGTGGGCCTCACTATTTGTTTAGCTGATTGGACTACCACGTCAACCAAATTGTTGTCATGTGTGTGACATATAGGATAAAACCACTCTAGATTGAGTCAAGACATAATTTGTCTAGGTTGGATCGTTTTGTTGTACGAGAGGGTAATTTGAACTGTTGCAGCAGTTCAAGGGTAATTAGAATACTTTTCTTTTAAAAAATTGACCAAATCTTATGTTAAATATTAAAAAATATTTTTGGAACGACTTTTTAGAAGCAGAGGTGTACTTTTTTGATGGGAAAAATTTCAAGTAGACACTAAACTATGACTAGATAGCTAACTGAGGGAAGCCAGTTTGCTAGCTATAACTGCTGGGGAAATCCACTATTGTCTCAGTTTGCAACCCTCTATAATTCTGGGACAATGAAAGCGGGACAAAAATATCCTTCTTTAGTCCCGGTTGGTGTTACCAACCGGGACTAAAGATAAAAGTGTCACGTGACTGTCATCTTCTTTTTTTTCTTTTTGCTTTTTTCCATTGTTTTTCTGCTTGCATATCATTTTTTTCCAACATCGCAACAACAAAACATCCATAAATTCACAAAAAACATCTAAAGAATACATTTCACATATCAACAAGAATACATCTTAATACAACAAAATCATCTCAAACAAGAGTCCATCACAGATCCACAAATTCACAAAATCCCACTGTTGTCGCTCGCAAGATCCACAAGAATACATCCCGCTGCCGCCGCCCGCACAGGCCCGCACCAACCCACCGCCTGCGACCGCCGGCCATGGCCACCGCCCGCTGCCGGGAGTCTGGAGGAGGAGGGATGGGGAGGAAGGAGGCGGGGGGATGAGGCATCGTGCCACCGTCGTCGGGCCGCCAAGCTGCCGCCACCAGCACCGCACCACCCCACCGCCCGCACCAGCGGCGGCCATGAGTCCGAAGGAGGGGGTAGGGAGGCAGGAGGCAGGAGGATGGGGCGCCGAGCCGCCGCCGCCACCCAGGCCACCCCGCACCGCCGCCCGCCGCATCGCCCCGCCCCGCTGCCACCTGCACCGCCCCGCCACCCGTCGCCGCCCGTCCCATCACCCGCCATCTCCAGCACGTCGCGAGTGAGAGAGGGAAAGAGAGGGAGAGATCGGGCGAGGGAGATAGAGAGCCGAGAGAGGGAGAGGGAGAGATATATCTGTGCTAAGGAAGATAAGAGAGAGATAAGGCTGGAGATAAGGCCAAGCGCGTGCGGGAGACAAGGAGATAAGGCTGGTCCCGGTTGATTAAAAAAACCGGGACAAATGTTGATCCAGTTACCAACCGAGACTAAAAATAATGGGATCTAACATGGACTATAGATTTTTTTACCGGAACTAAAAATTAAATTTTGTCTTGATGTTATCAATCAGGATTAAAAACTTAACCATGACTAAAAATATTTTTCAGTCTCAGTTTCTATCGAAACATAACTATTATAGATTTTGGCAGATGGATAAAAGATTATTTTTCTAGAGAGAGTCCGTGCAGATTCACTGCTGCACAACGATTGATCAGCACTGAAGCATCCAAGAAGGAAGCCGCAGAGACGACCGCAGGCGACGGCATAGAATCGATTGATATCATGTGCAGTCATCGCTAGACCTGCACGTTAAGGACTGTAGCTAATCTCATCCGTCCATTTCTTTATGAAGAGTTCAGATTTACTGCTACAGTAACTCATATATAGTAAAAGTAAAGTGTTTTTCTCTAGATAACAGTGTTATCCTATCCATTAAATTCAGATCAAACAGCGATAATGTGACTGCTTAAGTTGTAGTCACGCTCTCCCTTCCTGCAGCGAAACCGGACATAGAGAACCGGCCATATATATATCCAGAAAGCAAACCATGACTGATCGTCAGACTGTTAACTAAAGACACATCAATAGATATGTCCTGTTAGAAAAAGTTCGTTGGCGAATTATCTGATGTTAACTCCGATCTGATCGATCGGACTATATCATCGTCCTGGCCCATATGATGCCCTGGCTGCAAGGACCATATATGTGGATGAATCAATATGGAACAGCCCCACTACGCACCTAATTAAGGTGAAATGATTTATCTCCAAGAACCTAATCTGGGCCTATCGAACATATTACCGGATTCTCCTTCGATGTCGATATCATGCATTTTCTGGCCTCTCGGTGGCCATGAAGTTTGTAACAAGCTCTAAAAATATAACTAAATGAATGTTTTTTTACAAGTATATTACCACCATTTTTATATATCGTCTTAAAAAATTATATATTTATGATTTTAAATTTTGAGGTTTGCCTGCACGCTTTCTAAACCAATGTCTTTTTCTTTAAAAAAAGTTATGTCTGTTTGTGAACGGCGGCAATAATTGAAAAGAAGTATTCAAGTACTTAATTAACAATTGGTCTCTTGAATTACTGATATTTTTTTTCCTCTCAGATTAGCGTTTCGGAGGTCTCCTCCTCCCTTCCCGGCTTAATTAGGAGGTTTTATAGAATTGTGGGTAAGGTCTCATGGGTTAGAATGGCTGGATGGGGTTTGGCTACGGAAGACTGGTGTGAAAGCCCAATAGAGATGACACCATCTCAATTAAACTTAATCTAAAACCCGTCACCGATGAGATCATCGGTGACGGGTTTAAAGTTTAAGTTCGATTGATACTATCATCATTTCTATCGACATGTAATTAAGGTCAGTCATTGATGATACTTATCGATGATGAGCTTAGTTGTTATTTCAATTAAGCCTTAAGTTGGAGCCCATTATCGGTGACGGGTTTCTTTTAGGACATATTATAGGTTATCTTTGTCGAATAGGTTATCTTTGTCGGGCCACAATTTGAGCTCGTCACCGATAGGTATCATCCGTGACGGACTCAAATTTTATACACATCTAACATGTCTGTGCGAGTATTTTTTTTGACCTTTTTTTATGTTATGACTTCGTTGTGACGGTTCGTAAAAGCCATACATATAACATACCGTTATATATAAAATGATGTTAATTTATTTTGGGAAAGAGCGTATATATGGTTTGGACACGGCGTCCTTGCGCTGCATGGTCCTCGAATTAGGTTAGCTAAACATCAACAGGGACGTGTGCTCAGTACGTGCTCATCATTGGCATAGCGATTTGACTGATGCATGGGCCAGGCAACAAGAAGTTGGTGTACATAACCTCAAGCCAGCTTCCAGTCGGATCTTTGGACCCATGCGTGACGCCGGCCAAGATCGATGCTACGTACTATCATCATGCATGCACCATGTTGTACTTGTACGTAACGTATACGTATAAGCTAGCCATGCAACGAGGTTATGCTTATTATATGCTTGCTTATCATGCGTATAGCTGGGGAGATCGATCTTACTTATCCATTTGTAACGTTTAAACTATATATCTTCATCTCTAATCTCTGAAATGATGAGACATAATTGGTGATCAAGATGGATGAGGAACAAAGTACTGCAGAACTACGACCTTTGTGTGTCAACATCTGCCCCCACATGCTTGTCGATCATAGACCTAAAGATAAAATTATTAGGGTACGTACGTGTCCCATCACGATTTATGGCAAGCATGGTACTGCAAAAAACAACCGCCGTACTAATTATTTGCATGTATTATTAAAAATTTATCAATTATGTTCATGCGTTGTAACGGATGAAGTTGAGGCATATCGTGGATGGGGATGAGAGGAGGGGCGCAGGCATGGCGTGGAGCACGCGTGGGAGCTCCGAGCAGCGACGGGAGGGAGGAGTACATGCATAGCGTGGAGCGCGACGCGGATAGAGACGGAAGGGAGGGGCACAGGAGGTCTTTTTTTCCATCCAAGCCTTTTCTTTTTTTTCAGCATTGGGATTGTGGGTTAATTTTATAAAACTTAAGGAGTTTTCTAGCTAGACGGACGAAAATTTTAAGTGAAAACACTACTTGCTTTATAAATAGTTGTACATATAGATATGAATATGTTCCTTTAGGTGTAAAACCACTCTCAAGAGTGATGCATGCATGTAGCGAATGATCATTGCAATGAAGGGCAAAATGATTAATTGGGACGATTGACTGATCATCACAATTACACAAGCATATTAATGTATATATAGCTCGATTATATAATACGTGTACTTGTATACATATATATATAGTTGTATTCACAAGAGAACAGTATGTTCTATGTAAAATACTCGTTTTCTCGCTCACTTCTTCCTCACTAGGAAAATGCTCAGCTCCGGGGCGCACTCGCGGTCGCGGCCGTCGCCGACGTTGTCGCTGCCGTCGTCGGGGTTGATCATGTAGAACGCCTCGGAGTCCTTGGACCCGATGACACGCTCGACGCGGGCGCGCATGTAGGTGAGCTCGCCGTCGGGGCCGGCGGACGGAGCGGCGCCCTCCCTATCGGCAGGCGGCGGCGGGAGCACCCCGGCGCCCATGGACACACCGCGCAGCAGGCGCAGGACGTGGCGCTCGTCGTCCGACGCGTCCTTCCGCCGGATGGCGTACCCGGCCTTGCGGCCGTTGCAGAACACGGCCCAGACGTACTCCTCCAGCAGCCGCCGCCGAGCGCTGCGGGTGTCGCTTTCCAGCGCCAGCTTCACGGTGCCCGTGGCCATCTCCCTGTGCATCGCGCTCGCCAGCATGGGCAGCTCGATGAGGAACACCGGCGGCGCGCGCGTGTCCTCGTGGATGGCGAGGCTCAGCCGCCCGCGCCGGTGCCCGAACAGCGTCACCGTCGGCGCGTGGTCGGCGAGGAGGGCTTTGCTGTTGTGCCGCCCGAGAAGCGCGGCCATCTTGCATCCCGTGGTGAGCATCGGGAGCAGCTTGAACATCTTGAAGATGCCCATGCCGCCGGCACCGGCGCCGCCCCCACCACCGGAGAGCTTCGTCCGGCGCCCATCGGAGGACGGCCGGAGGAGTGACCGCAGTGAGGCCGCGCCGTCGATAAGAGATGGCATTGGCGACACTGATGCTGAGGTGGAGTTTGGTGTACCGTCTGAATTGATGCAGCTAGCTGCTGGCTGGCTGCAGGGCTTTGCTCCGATGGAGCCCCATGGGGAAGAAAGCTGAGGAGGTTACGTCGCTATTTAAGGGGATGCGTGGAAGGAGATGTTGGGAGGTCATATGCATTTGCTAATAATTTTGTCTATATTGGATTAAGCCATCAAATGCCTATTAGGCGTCAGTTACACGATTATCTTTTTATAAGATGCACACACGCGATCATTAGAAGATCGATATTGCTTTATGAGCTAAAAATTGCCAAAAGAAAATGGATTAAGGTGAGCTAAAATCACACGTTAAAATTAAGTGTCTAGTTGGCAAATCATATCCCAATTTTTCATCGTGTGGAGCTGGAGCCGAATAAAAAGCTATGATATCTCATTTTTTTAGGGCGGGGCAAGTGAATCTGCTCCAAAAAATGCATAGAAACAGTGATGCTGTTTTTTTTCTCAGCTCTTGATTACTTCCTTCACCTCGAAATATAAAAACTAATATCATATGGGACACATTTTGACACTTAACAAATGCTACGAATGTAAACGGATAGAATATAAGAATCTAAGATAAATAGTTCGCACTGCACTGTTGGTAAGATTTCATATGTGTCTGGCATAATGTTCAGAACTTCCGCTGTACAGTTTGTGCATTGGAATGCAAAATTTTCTGAAATGTCGCTGCAGAGGGCAAGACCTGCATTAGGGGCATTCCTCTGCCGTTCGATGATAATGGATGTCTGAGATCATACGACACAGTAACTAACTACTACAGTGATCAAGAGTACAATGCTCAGCGGCTTTTTATTAGAAACTAAATATAAACGCACATACTTGCTCGTATAAATATACACACGTATATTCTATCCTTACGAGCACCATTCGAAAAACTGAACCAGCATATCTTAAAATTGACAAAATAATATTATTATCAACGGTATCACTAAAAAATAATTAGATATAAATACAAACACCACTGTCCAGTCTAAAACTTTAATCCAAATGAACAAGTTTCAAAACCTAACAAATTAAGTTACGCTCATTTCACTATCAACGATATTTTTAGGAGTATTACTTCAGTGGATCTATACTGTTCCTGGCATTTTTTACTACTGTTTTCCTCTCATGAACAGTAACTACCGTCTACATTACTACAGATAATTCGGATCGATCCAGCCAAGCTCAGGCCCAGCCATTGAGTTTAGAAATGCATGATCAATATTGCTTACTAGTCATATTATCATATATCAATCCGTGCAGTCATATTATCATATATCAATCCGTGCAGGCTACATTGATAGGTCAAGCACGCACTAGATGAGTCAGGTCAGGACTCAGGACGTGCAGAAACTTAATTTCTGGCTTTTGCCTTTTCGCAGAGATTAATTGATCGATATGGATCTGCGAGTTTGCGCAACGAGTCATGGGAGGCCTTAACTTGGCGCCATGTACACACACTACGGAAGTAATTGTTGGGGAGCAGCTAGCTGACTTGCCATCCGTGCTGCATTGCATATAGCACATGCTGTGTTTGGTGCCGCGCGCATGCAAGGAAGCCGCTGGCAACTGTGCTCTGATTTTGTTGCTTTGTTATAAACTATTTTGAAAATGTTCATAATATTTTAAAATCTGTAAAATTCCGTAAGATTTAGGTGAACTTCAACATGGGAGCTTTTGAGTACTTTTGGAAATAAAAGCATGGATATTTATATATGTCAACTTCGGGTGAAAATTTACAAATAGGCTTGAAATGCTTGTCTCTATCTTGTGTTTGGGTTATTAGTGTTAGGAAATATTATCTCCTAGGGAGATAAGATTCCTATTCTTGTTGGCCAATCCGAATCTCATTAGAGATAAATTGTCTTTATCTCTACTAGCCCCTTGGGGTAGAGGTGTGTCTCATTGTACACAGCAACTTCAGATTAATAAAAAGATAGCTCCATCCTGTATTATGTCTTTTGTTTACTTATGTGATTGTGTCTTTAGGGCTTGGATGTTCTACATCTTCTCCCACCTATACTTCTGCGGGAGGGAAGGTAGTGGATTGGAGAATCCGTCCGTGGTAGACCGTTTGTTCTTTAACAATTAGTTACTGTTTCTTCATATCCTTGGTTTCATGTGCTTTTTATTGAGTGAATTATTATATAGTAAGTGGTTATAGTTTGTTTGAAGCAAAAGTCGATATTCTCTACGTTATCAATATATATATATATATGCAAAAATCTTAATTTGCGAACAGTTCCAACCGTGTCACAAGTCGTCGGGTTAGCGAGTTAGCTGAGGAATAGGGTTTGAGATGCAGTTGGGGAAGGATGGGTGCACTGGGGAAGGAGAAGTGGTGGGATTCCACGGGCTTAAAGGGATGGGCACGGGTGGTGGGCAAGGGCGGGAGCCACAGTCAATGTTAGTGGCAGGAGCAAAGCGGAGCGAATGGTTCGGAGGCCAGGGAGGGTCAACGGTGGGTGTCTCTGGCGGTGAGGAACCGAAGACGAGAAAGACGGTAGGGCGAGGACATCTTGTCGTGACCCAACTTAGGGAGGAGGAGATGGTGGAGGTGGTCGGTCAGGTGAGCCTCGCTAGCACGTTGACTCATTTTAGTGTCGGCCACACAACGACATAGTGGGGCCGTGTGGTGGCAGGGGATCGATGTAACGCTAATTTGGATCTAGACGTGGAGTTCGTTGGAGAAAGAGTGGTGGGAGTTTGCTAGAGAAAGGGTGTAGAGAGCTTGTCAATGGGAGGTCGCTTGCTTGCGCTCGATCTTCCCATGAGCTCGCAGGAGAGGAGCCAATGATGCACTCGATTTGATCGACGGAAGAAGAGATCAAGAGAAGAGGAAAAAGAAGAAGAGAAAGTGGGTTGGGCCGAAAGATACACATGGGTTTGTCGTCTTCCATTGGAATAAGTTTATTTTAGGTCCCTTAACTTGACGGCGAGTTCAATTTTCGTCCTTGAACCAAAATACCATATACAATGGGTCCCTCAACTATCAGAACCAGTGCAATATAGGCCCATGAAGGTATAGCGGGTGGTTTTATCCGACGTGGCAATTTGACCCAAGTCAACAATGCTGAGTCAGCGTGGCCCCACATATCAAGGTATTGATGAAAAATTCACGCTTCGCCGATGGTGCCAAATCTATGTTGACGTAAACTATGTCGATACAAACAACTCCGACGAGGAGGGCGATGAAGGAAGGCAGGCCGGGCCGACGTCGGCGACGACACCAATGCTAGCGACCACGCGGGCTATGAGGTCAAGCTACTCCAACTCGTCGTGGACAAAGACGCTGGTGTGGTGCTCCTGGAACACGAGCTCTGGATGCGCGTGGATGCGGTGCCGCACGCGCACATCCAGTCTTGTATGCCGCAACAACGCCTCCTCGTAACCCGCAGAGGCGAATTAGAAAAGGAGGGAGAGTAGAAAGAAGAGAGGAGCCCCTCTTCCTTCGATTCGGTGGCCCCTGCTCCGATTCGGCCTTCACTGCGCCTCCCTTCTCCTCCGTAAGCTCTGCCTGGCCTCCTCCTCCTCAGCTACTCCCTCGTCGACGTGTCGACCGACCCCAAGGAGATTATCCGTGCTAGCAGCCCAAAGCCCCTCATGTGGAACAACAGCAAGGGGAACAACGTCACTGTGGCCCGTGGTGGTGGCTTGCCGCTTCGACATCGATGGCTTGGCGACTGGAGGAGCAGCAACACCGTTGAGCTATCCAAATTTGAAGGAAATGGGAGAAGGATTTGGGGAGAGATCATGTTGGAGAGTTGACATTGGCGAAGATGTTCACTCCCTTGAATCTAGCATTATAGCTCGACCTCGGTGACATTGTGACAAGGTGGCGCGGCTCAAGCTTGACAACGAGGTAGCCCAACCGACCCCTTTCCCTCGCCTCTGTCCTATCTTCCTCCGTCACCTAGGACAGCTGCGACCCTCTTCTCGTCGATTGCGCACCGTCATTGCTGCCCTCCCGCGGACGGGCTAGCAAGCTCTCTCTTGCTAGCTTCTGCACCTCCAACCTCTCCTCCTTCGCTGCTCAGGTCCAACGGAGCCCCCTCCTCGTCTGTCGCCCACAGCAGCCACCGCCGACACCACCACAGTTGTGCGCGACCAAGGGAGAGGGAGTGGTTGCGCCAGAGGGAGACGGTGATGACACTCGAGTGAGGATGAGGTGGAGGAAGTGGGGCCTACTGATATATGAGTTCTATTATTTTTTAATCTTATTGTTTGACTGACATATGAGTCTACATATTTTGTTTTAGTTTTAAAATTGTTAAATTTTGCTTCATGTGCCACGTCAATGCCACATCAAATAAAGACCGAGTCAAATTAGCGATATAGGCGCCACATCATCTGAAATCGTCATCCAAACCATCTTGGAATCTATATTTCATCAGTTTAGACAATTGAGGGACCCATTATATTTATGATTCAAGGACAAAAATCCATTGTATTTATGATTCAAGGACAAAAATCGAACTCGCTGTCAAGGGACCTGAAGTGCACTTATTCCTCTTCCATTCGCTGGTTGATGGGCCGGGCGAATCCTACGCCCACATATGACCGTGTCTAAGTTTGGCCGGGCCCATAAAATCCATTAGCCGGCCCATCGTTTCTGCTATCTTCAACAGGCCGGCCTCTCCCCGCCGCCGCCTGGCGCCTCCCCTCCTACTTGGCATGCCCACGTGCCTGGCTCCTCAGCCGCAGCCTCCGCCGCGCGCCCCCGTCGCCGCCGTCCTCACCTCGCTACTACCGTCACCGGACTCCTCCGCGTCCCTCCCCCGGCCCCGCCGTCGCCGTCGCCCAGCAGATCTGCCGGAACGGCGGGACCCACCCGGGGGCAGCCGCTAGGGATGTCGTCCGCGTCCGTGGCGGGGAGCGCGGCCGGGGAGTTCACCGAGGTCGTGGTGGTGCGGCACGGGGAGACCGCCTGGAACGCCTCGCGCATCATTCAGGTTCCGTGCTGTTCCTCCCGTTCCGAGCCCATCACTTCCTCTGAAGCTTGGTCTTTGCTTATCCTTCGTCTTTGGGGAAAAGCTTTGGTTGGGAAAATTTGGAAGAACAAATGATAGTTTGGTGGTACACTCTTTTTCTAGTTCTTTGATCATTCAGTGTTCAGATTTTACAATGCTCCGGTAATCCGGTGTATCTTGACTATACCGACTGGCTGCTTTATTATCTAAGCCAAAATTGTGACAAAGAATGTGTGTTGAAAAGGACGACATATTATATAAAAGAGCTCAGTAGTCAGACAAAAAGTGTTTTCGTTAATTGCTGCCATACAGAATTTGATGAAAGGATGTGGCTATTTATAGAGTTCTATTTGCTAACCGGATGTTGGCTCGTTGCTTGCTTGCATCCATTACATAAGGTGTCTTGTTTTTGTTTTGTTTTCAGCATGAAACCCTTGATGTGGCAATTAAAATATTCCAGTGACTGTTTATTCACTCCCCTAATTTTAATGGATGGATACAATTTCCTCATATAATAAAGTTTACAAAGTTAAATTGAAAAATGTCAAAGTAATGAAATTCCATTATTCCTTTTGCAGAAATTTAGTATTTGCAATCACGTGGTCGGTGGTCTGAACTCATAGTTGTTTACTTAAGTATTAGGATAACTTTCTCGTACATCTGCTCTTTGAATGAACAGTTTATATAACAACAGAAGTTATGCAATGCAAAAGCTTAAGAGATGACAGATGATAGGCAGCAATGTTTTATGGCTGTCGATATGCTTATGCTATGACTCACGGTAGTGGATTATGAGATAGCTATGATTACACATTTACCTGACTATATCTGACGTGTAATATGGAAACAAAGTATGGTAAAGGTATTTCATGATATGATTACCAACATTACTTTGTCTTTGCGCATTAACTAACCATGTCTTATTCACAAGTTTATTTTATCACACTTATAGTGCCTTTCAACTGATATAGAACCAAAATCCTGTATTAGGGGCACCTGGATGTAGAACTGAATGAAGTTGGGAGGCAGCAAGCTGTTGCGGTATGGTATGATATACTCAGATTGCCATAAGACATTTGGAGTGGCATTTCTTATGTGGAACTTATTGTCTTAAATGCAAGGTTGCCCGACGTCTGTCTAATGAAACCAAGCCAGCTGCGATATATTCATCTGATCTGAAGCGCGCGGCAGAGACTGCAGAAATAATAGCAAAAGCTTGCAATTTGCCAAATGTTTGTCCATTCAACTCATGCACCTTTCTAATTCTAAAAGAGTAAATTTCACAAAATTACAGATACTTTGACCAAATTATTACAAAACTACAGATTTAAGGTGATGTATCACAAAACTACAGGTTTAGGGCTAATTATCGTAAAACTACAGATTTAATAATAAAATTATCACAAAACTATAGATTTTTGGTTTAAATCCTTAGCACTAATGTTTTGTTTAAGTTATAGATGTCCAGGTTTTGTAATTAAATTGACACAAAACCTAGAGTTTTGTGCTAACTTTGTTATTAAATATGTAAATCTGTAGTTTTGTGATAAATTTAGTGTTAAATCTGTAGTTTTGTAATACATCATCTTAAATCTGTAGTTTTGTTGGTCAATATATATATATAGTTTTGGCAAATTTACTCTTTTTAAAAATATCTCAGACTGACACTCTACACTGCTTCTGTTACGCACAATGTACTGTTTGTAGAAGACTAGAAGATTAATTGGTCGTTTGATTATTAATGTACAAGCTATCTGCATCATAGGTTGTGTTTGATCCAGCACTGAGAGAGAGACACATCGGAGATCTACAGGGCTTAAAGTATGAAGATGCTGGCAAAGAAAGGCCAGAGGCTTACAAAGCTTTTCTGTCGCACAAGAGGAACCGACAAATTCCTGTAAGAACTCCATTGTCTTACTTTTTTGTAACATACCAGTATTGATTCAGCAAACAGATTATGCTTCTGATACCAAACATAGGTGGTATGTTTATCAATTGAAGGATGTTTGCAAGCAGATGTTCAATGATACCACACCCATTTGATGCCATTGAGTCAACCATTGCATAGGTTTGGAAAAAAAGTCATTTTACAACCCTGGACCCTTGCGCAAGTCGAAAAATCAACCTTGAACCACAAAGCTGGACACTTTACAACCTCAAACTCTTGAGACATTCCCGTAGACCTAAACTACTGTGTTTTGCTTACCTGTCATCTACATGTACTAGCTTTGCCACCTCATTTGACGTGCCATCAACTGTATCACCTTAGCTAGTGAAGACTATGCTGACTGGGTTGTGATGCCAAAATGAGAACTTGTGATGTTACTGCTAATGTGGAGGAAACCACCGGTAAATCAGACTAAGGGTTTAATGAAAATGGTTTTATGAGTTTCAGGCATTAAGATGTTCAGTTTTATAGTTTAGGGCTGCAGTTTCGCAACATATCAAGTTTAGAGAAATTTTATTGGTCCTTGAGAAAGTATCTCAAGGTATTTAAATTTTACAGTAAAATTTTTGGTACTAGGTATTTAGTACCTGAAGGTACCAAATTTTACACTAGAAAATATGGTACTACATTCTCAAGAATGGTAAAATTATCCTCAAGTTTAGACATGTCAAACATGGATGGCCTTCAACTACAAATGTGTGCTTAAGTTTAATATGCCACTCAATTGAAATGAAAAAAGCTCTGTCAAATCAAATCCTCGGTTGTACACTTACCTGTAACATTTGGCATAGAGGCTTCTCAAGTTAACTATATAACTGCCATATTTACAATGTTGAACTGCGGATTGCACTTCTTTTGCTGCTAGCATATACCTTCTTGCAGTAGCTTCTCTTAAAAATTTTTGGGCTTGTTTTTCAGGGTGGTGGAGAGAGTCTTGATCAACTATCAGAGCGATGTGTCTCTTGCTTGTACAACATAGTCGAGAAACATCAAGGTAAATTGTGAGCTTCATCCTTGGGGTTTTATCTTGTAATTGGATTGAGAATTTTACGTTACACTTTGATGAAATGAAATGCTTTAATCAGTGCCTATCGAAAAGAATACCATTTTAGGAGTTGGCTTATTGGCATCCTTGTTTCGTGCTTCGTGTTGATATTAGGTGGAGATACTACATCAGTGTTTACACAACAAAAATAATTTACATTACTCAAACAGCAGTTTATTGAAACCTGCATGTCATGTGAGCTTCTGATCATTTCTGAGCTTGTATAACTCTGTTAACAGGGGAGCGAGTAATCTTAGTCTCTCATGGTGGAACCATCAGAGAACTCTACAGGCATGCCAGTCCTATGAAGCCTCTTCACGGTAAGATACACAACACATCCGTAAGTGTAATCCTTGTGTCTGGTGCCACTGGGCGTTGCATTGTCAAGGCGTGCGGAGACATCAGCCACCTTAAGGAAACCGGTGTTCTGGAAAACGCCTTCGGTGGCGATAAGAACTCTGCATAAATCAAGCTTGAGTAGCATCGCACGTGCAGCACTATTTTCACATGTCCAAAGCGTACCACACTATCGTCGGCATCCCTTTGCTGTGATGAAACAGCACTATTAGCAATAACCAGATCTCTCTGAATTTTGACGTCATACGACCTTTTGAATTTTGATAGCCTCGATTACATAGGATCTTCCTTGCAACTTGGAACTTAGCGGTGCAGTGCTTTTTCATTGGAATAGAAACTGAGTAGACGTCCACATTTGTTGGGACATCCAAAATCATTTCAAGCAGATGAAACTGGCAGCCGTTGGATCGGCCTATCTCTTTCACGTAAAAGGCCACATGATTCCCCCTGTACAGGCGAACCACTTGAAATGCTTGCCATCGCTGCTGACACAACTGCGGCCCCGGGCTGTCTGGGCCATGCTATTTGCCATGGTTTCCCACAAAAGAGCGTCTCGAATTCTCGATTGCTATACACTACCTAATTCTCAAGGGGCAATTGCTGTTCATGCAATCAAGTGCAGGTATCCATTCATAAAACGAGACATATATTTATAGCAACCGTACAGGAAATCACATGAACTTTTGCAGTTCGCCGTCGTCGGCGATGAGATGGGAAAGGAGCAGCGAAAGCTGCGAAGTCGCTTTCGGCGGCAACTTCCCCGGGCACCGGCTGCTGCCGATGGATGGATGGATGCACCATACACTTAAAATTAGGCGCGCCAAGCGCCAAGCGGCGCGCGCACGCAGCGCAAAAGACATGCGATGCGGAACGGGGACACGATGCCCGGTCCGCAGCCGCGCACACCACGACGACACGATGAAATCTTTTCCCTTTCCCTTCTTGGCAACAGTAGAGATTCCTTCCCACCACGCAGCGCCGCCGCCGCCTCCGCCGGAGCTCCACCGTACCTCCTCCGACTACATCAGCGACGGAGACCGGATGTCCATCTCCTGCGTCCACGCGCTCTTGTCCTGCGCGTGGACGTGCCAGTAGCTCTGCGCCACCGCGTCCGGGTCCGCCCCCGCCGACGTCGACGTCGTCTCGCCGGCGCACCTCCCCCTCCCCGACCTGCCCATGACAACAAACACACACAGGAAAAACATCACGCTTATCTCATCTCGGTGCTGCGTGGCGCGCTCGCCGAGCGCGGCGTCGCACAAAAGCGTAGCGCACGCGGCGTGCTAGGCGGCACGGCACGGCAGGTCACGAGATTTGTCGATTGAAAACGTTGGATCCGGGCGTAACGTGTCGAGCCGAGGTGGTACCAAAGCAGCATATATTCGCTTTGGGAGTGCGAGTGCGAGAGTGCGAGATCAACCATGTGAGGTGGCAGGCGATGGTTGGGCCAGATGCCCAACTATCCAAGCTGATCTATGATTCAAAAGTGAGAGTTTTTCAAAAGTAACTAAAAGTTTCCGAACAGATCGGATCGGACTATGACTCTAGGAGAGGATGCCCGATAGAAAGAGAATATATATTGTTGCTTTATTTGGAGATGCCATGTAAGGGAGGGGGGCGTCGGAGAGTAGACAAGAGCATTTACAACTCAGCATAGCGATGTTTTGAAAAGGTGTCATCGTGTCGCCATCGTAGGGCATGAAAATCTCTCATCCAGCGTTTTGAAATGGTGTCACCGTGTCCTACTCTCGTAGGCCATGGAAATCTCTCATCCAGCGATGAGAGATCATGGTACGGAATAATAAAAAAGAGAACTAAAAAGAAGAAATGTTGTCCGATGCATGTTTCTGCAAAGAAAAAAGACACTGAAAAAAATCATAGGGACTTGTCACTAAATTATGAAAGTGCCAGACCAGTCTCTCGGACATACTCCTAGAGGTACGGTGTGCCCGTATGTATACACGTGTATATGTTAGTGCTTGCATTTAAACTATATTTCTCAGAAAAAATTGTGGAAGCTCGTTGTGGAAGAAGGGAGGGAGGTTGTCTTCATGGCGTTGATCCATAACACCAATGTTTTTGGCCGCTATTGTTGTGGCGATATTGGATTGAGATAAATTTCACCCTACTTCGCTATGGCTTCTCCAAATGAAGTTGAGGCTTCGGTTGATGGAGAAAAGGGGATCATGTCCCTTACAAAATAGAGATGAGTACGCAGTTGCAACTGCAAATGGGAAAGGGAGAGGGAAGAGGAATTGGGTAGCTGATGGCTCAATATAGAGAAGTGGGAGGTCGGTCGATCCCTCATTGAGGTGGCTTCCTGCTAGGCTCGTGTTGTTAGTGTTGGCATCAAGAAGGACATGTCGCTTTGTCGGTATGAAATTAATAGGGAAAGATCAAAGAAATTGGTGGAGGAGAGAGATGGGAGCGTGGAAAGCTAAAATGATGGACGAGTAGCTTACAAGTAGGGTAGGGGGCATATTTATAAATTGGTTTATGTTGATAGTGTTTGTATGGGATGTTAAACTTTAGAAAGTAAATTTTAAAGAAATTATAGGCTGAAGTGAGAAGGAACAAGGCCTATAATGCAAAATTATGGTTACATCCATTCAAGTCATTAATACTTGCTTAAGCTGCTCTACCTCCCAAGAGCACACCATGAGACCACTTCCTGTTGTAAATGCCTTAGAGCATGAACAGAAGTTGTCAGTCTCGTAAGTGATAGTCTTTTTTTTAAAAAAGGTCTTATGAATGATCAATGCACAAAGGCAATATATTATAAAGTTCATCTGGAATGTGGGGAAACTTTTGAGTTCTACACGGGCTAGTTTTAAAAGCGGATTGAATTGTTCTACAACATCATGCTTTTGATAAATATAATTGTATTCTGTGTGTGTATACATATAGCCATAATCTGAATTCAATATGATCTAATTAATATGCAAATATTGTTATTTTTAGACCCTCCATGATCTATTGATGCAAATCCTTTTCTTTTTTTCAATTAATGGGGAAAAATCTAGACACCTAGACGTTTATAGCGAATGTGTTGACTCTTTTCGATGCCTCTGAATAGTAGATAGATAGAACTATTTAAGAAAAATTCCAACACGATACAATGCAACAATAATATATATATCTATATATGATGTTCTACATGTGGTCTCGTTGAGGATAGCTATCATATACCATCACTTTGCATATTCCCGATGACGGCATATCGTTACGCATACTACTTGTTCAAATCAAATTTCTAAAATATTTAAGATTAGCAAAACCCACAAAACTTTTCGATTCCATCTAAAATATACCCATTGACCGATCCACTGAGCTATCTTCTTTTTAGGGTTCATGAAATGATGCCGAAAGAAGAAGCTCGCACATGTTTTTTAGTGGCCGGTATTACGGAAGTCGTATATATCCGTGCTATCATTGCGGAATGTATTCCTGCATATTTATGAGAGTGACACAAAATTTTTCCTGTTCCCTTTCCTGAAAATGCCCTATGAGCTGATCTGATCTACACGTTGGGACGCCACGGGACCACCGACCTTCGATCGGGAGGTAGCGACGATAGGATTGAGAGATCTCCCAAAACTTTGGTATATCTTCTTCTTGTCATAGCTCACTAGGGACAATATTCCACTCCCACTTGGCCTCTCTTGATCCCTAGCTAGCTGCCCAAACTAATTAATCGCAATTCTACTACCCGTAATCAAAGTTAGGCTTATGCATTTATGCTTTAATTATATTGTCTAGCGAGCAAAGACGTGATCTTGAACAAGTAACTAGCTAGGTTGACGAATTAGTTAGTGAATTGAGATGGGTTGATTAAGTTCGCTGACCTTGGTTCGCCGATGGCGCCGTCGATGATCATGTGAGCAATGTGGACGCCGGCCGGCTGGAACTCCTTGGCCAGCGACTGAGACAGCCCTCTCAGCGCAAACTTGCCGCAGCCTGCATGCATTTTACTCGCGCGCAAACATGACTCGGATCCAGGAAATTAATCCGATTGCTAATTACATCGACAAAAGAGATGGTGTTTTTGTTTTAGCTAGGTGTGATCGATCGAGCTAGTGACGAAGCTTACTTAGATCGGAGTAGCCGGCGTATCCGGTGACCGACGCCGACGAGCCGGTGAAGATGACGGTGCCCCTGCCCCGCTCGACCATCCCCGGGATGACCTGCATGTATGCGTGACCGATCGATCGAGAGGAGATCGAGGTGGATTGATTGGTTAAGGAGATCGACGATGCTTTGTACTTGGTGGGCGCAGTAGAAGGCGCCGGCGGCGGAGACGGCGAGGGCGCGGTGGAAGGCGTCGGGGGAGATGGCGAGGAAGGGCGTCGGGCGCGGGGAGGCGTCGCCGTCACCGTCGGCGGGTGGCTCGCAGGCGTTGTAGACGAGCACCTCGACGGGGCCGAGCGAGAGCACCCCCTCGAAGGCCTCGCGCACGGACCGCGCGTCGGCGCAGTCCACCCGCAGCGCGAACACCTGCGCCTTCGCCTCCTGCGCGATCTCCTCCGCGAGCTGCGACAGCTTCTCTGCACAACGGGCATCATCATGCAAGAACGTCGTCAGGAGGAGGAAGAAGAAGACACAGTGAGAGAGAGAGAGAGAGAGAGAGAGAGAGAGAGGAGCTTGCCGAGGTCGCGGGAGAGGATGGCGACGGTGTAGCCCTCGGAGGCGAACTTGCGAGCCACGGCGGAGCCGAGCCTGGGGCCGACGCCGACCACGGCGGCGATGCCCCTCGACGAGGTGGACCCGGACACTGACCTCAGCATATGGGGAGACAGAGAGTGAGATCGATCGAGCAAAGTAAGCTCGACGCGAGACAGAAGCGAGCAATCCGGTCAATCGGTCGCGTCGCGAGCCAATCACTTGTGCTGCCGTCGTCTGATCGTTTCGACGGTCTCGCGGCCGCGCGCCGTTGGTTTTAATACGAAAAACCGGGGAAACGAGCGGGATGACGCGCGACGTCTCCGATCCAGACGAATGGTGTTGGGGCAGAATCTGGCCATGCCCTGCCTCTTGTGTTCCACGTACAGCGACACTTCGACAGTGCGGCGTATTACAGCTCAAGTTGACAGGATGGCTGGGGTGATGGTCCTGCCTGCCGGATTGATCATCTCGTCCGACACCATCTATCTACTTCTAATCTTTTACATACGGGGGGGCCTTACAACATTTCCAATTAGAATGCTATATAAAGTTATACATGATTTTCGGGAACCGATTAATTGAGTGGGTGAACGTACCACTAGTACAGGAATGTTATAATCCATGTCGGTTCGTACTTTGCATCCCTGTCGATTTTCTAAACCAGCAGGCCCCATGCGCTAGTGACAACCCGGGCGATGCGAAACTATCATTGCTAACTTGCCAGGTCAAATAAGGCAGGGATAGTCAATGTATCACTGTCAGTTTACCACCGGCTTTGATAAAAATCCCACAATTTTTCTGATAAAAGTCTCACAGTGCGAGATATTAAGCAGTTTTTAATTTAAAACACCCCACAAAATTAGTGTCATTATCTTTGAAGCACCAAACGTAAAGTGAAATATTGGTAAACCGTAGGTTCAAATTGCGCTCAAATGGTTTTGAGTCAAAAATTTGCCACCCTTTGCCTTCAGCCCAAACATGAGCGAATCTACCCTTATATATATTGTAACGAAATAACCATCAGTATGCTAGGAGAGATATCAAAGTCCGATAAAGGGCGGTGCAGACCGTTGTCATCCCTGGCGGCCCAAGGTAAGACCAACAGCGAAATTCTCATTGCTGATTCGGTTCCTGGATCGGCAGGTCGGAAAATTTCCTCCAACTCCATGAACTGGTTGTGATTGGGAACCTTATTAGCATCAAACTAGCGGGTATTGCCCTCTCTGTACTAGTCACTACTGGAGAAACGATTTTTTCATGTGGATCAAAAGTCATCTTTCTGTGCGGAAGGCCTGCCCGCATGCGCAAGAAGGTCTGGGAGGACCAAAAGACATCTTCCTCTGCGGAAGGCCTATCCGCATGCGCGAGAAGGTCTGGAAAAAGACCATTTTCGCGTGCGGTCGACCCAACCGCACGAGAAGATCGATTATCCCGTGCGGTCGGCTTAAGCGGCTGTTAACGACTAAATTTGGTAACCAAATTTCTAAATCCTTGCCGAGATAGAGACGGAATCGGATTGAAAGAACATAGGTCGAGTCGGCTGTGGTGCGATGGGTTACGAGGTCAATCGACTGAGGTTGGATCGGACAAGGATAGCCGATAGCCGATGCTGAGTCAGAGGAGAGGATAAAACCGTTTCCGATGAAAGTGCTTAAAGATAAATAGAAGATTCAGTTCGCAAATGAAGCGTTAAAAGATATTGCCATCTACAGATAGAGTCCTGTAACGATAATTGTATCTGTAAATTAGGAATTTATTTAGGCTATCTATTGTAATACGGCATGAGTCCTTATCCTGGGATTTTATCGTATTTTAAATAGTAGATTAGATAGAGACCAGAGTTTGTACAGATAATGTTACTCTTGGGTATAAATAGGACCCAAAATCCTTGTAATTAAACATTCACGCAGTCAATACAACCTTCGGCGGATCGCCTCCTTTTTCTTCAGACGAACAATTGATCCGGCTTCGGGCTGCATCGTTTCGATCCCCAAGTTAAGGTAAATGTTTGTCATTAGTGGTGTATCTCGTCGAATTTAGTGCTTCCATTGCTATGGCACTCTAAATTCGATGATTTATGCTGCGCTAGTTATCATATATCACATATAATCTAGAACAATGTTTAGATCTGTCTTGACATCGGCTCATTTCTGTCAAGAATCGGCAACCGATAAAGCTAGATCTAAAGGTTGGCCTAGGTTATATGTGATGTCCACCGTCTCGAGGTATTTACATCAGCTACAGTAGATCAGATTGTTCTTTTTATACTTAATGTTGCATCAGCATTGATCTATTAAGTCGTTTTTAGATCTTTTATGATCTATTCGGCTAGATGTATATGTCTAGAGACAGTGCCGGGGTTTCAGCCAGTCTTATCTGTTTTAATATTCTTTTGATATATTTGCTATCAGGATTATTAAAACCGCCTCTTATATTAAGATCTTGCTCTAGTTAAGTGCTCTAAGTCAGAATCAGTTTGTCAGTTACAGCCGACAGCCGACTAATCTAGGTTTAGCGCATTTAGCTCAGATCAATATCTTTTCATAAGATAAATCGGAGTATTAGCCGATTCACAGTTGGACTTACGACATCGGCTAGATTGTTAAAGTATATATTTATTATCCCATTGTATATTTGGATTAAGTGGTTATCTTGTCTCGCGCGCAAATCTATTCTAGTCACTTGGTTTAAATACATTTCGGGATAGTATATATATGTAAATTGACTCTTGCGCCGATCTAGTAGGATCTAACTTAACACTTAACGCATATATCTTTATTTTTCTTGTTGGTTAATAGATCAAACCAACTGGCACGCCTTGTACAACATAGGTAGCCGAGAAGGACCTGCACTGGAGTTAAGCAGATCTCCCAGGCCAGCGCGTGAGAGAAATTTCTCGTCAACACGCTTCTTGGCATGCCCAACTCGGCTAGGACGCATCGACGCAGCTGACAGGATGGTTGACCTCAAGAGCCCCAGCGTTTCTCAAGACAACATTGTGCCTGTGAAGATGGATCAATTGTTGGCTGAACAACAACCCGACTACAAAAGATGGTAGAAGAGCTCCAGGCCAACTATCTACAGTCGTTCACCCAGACAAGGTCCGGGGCCGTGCATCAAAAATACAAGTTCAGCATGGACGAACTCAAGGCGTCCTCCTCCAGTGGATCAAAGGGCAAACAGAAGGTGAAGGAGCCGATCCAGGAACAAGACGATTCGGCCCTGCATACTTTGCAAGACCGAATTGATTCAGTCGTCCACCACGCGCTGGTCAACCAGAGTAGCATTCTTGTCAACACCATTAACAATATGATTGTCACTATGGTCGACACCAAGATAGCCGACCAACTGCAGCGGGGCCGACTTACTTCACAGACGGCCAGTTTCCTGGTTACAGGACATTGGCCACCCAGAATCGGCCGATTCCACCACCAGCACAACCAGGGCCGTCGGGAGGGGTCCTCAGCCAGCCGAATCCGACCGGATCGGCTGCAAGGCCAGTGATCACCATGCTGAACCGACAACAATCGCTGCCCCAGGATCAGATTTCCAACATATTTGATGACAATCGGCAGTTAGAGCCGGTTGATGTAACGCCCTGAAAATCGGAGAATTTAAAAATCGGAGCTTATGAAAACTTTTGTTTGTTGCCTTTTGCTCGTGTTTATTGCTTCTTATTTGCCAGCTTAGTTGCATGAATTTATATGAGGGCGATTCATCTCGGTGTTTGTGAAAACCAAACGATTTGGATTTTCGTTGGGGAGGAAAATCTCGAAGTATAAGGTTAGGAATTTTTAAAATAAAATCGGAAATGAGATGCGGATTCATAAAGATATATGTTTGGAAAATAAAACATTAATTGGTGATTATAGAGTATTAATTGGCAATAAAATATTTTAAAGGATTTATATAAAGTAGAAATTTATTTGGAATTAAAAATGGTGATTTATGGATTTAGAAAAAAGGAATAAAATTAAATATGGGAAATGTATATTTTAAAATAAATAAAGTTGGTGAAAAGTTGAAAATATATTTTTAATTAATTTTGGGGATACTATGTATTTTTTTGGAATTTTTAGTGTGAAGGAAAAATTGGAATTTGAAAATAGAATTGAAAATCGGGATAAATGAAAAAAGGCATTGTTCATTGGTCACCACCCGTTCGACGCCTTACGGCCCGGCCAGTGTGCCGCCGCGCGTCGCCCGCCGTACCGCGCCCGCCCCGCGCCCGGCCTCGGCTCGCCCCGCACGCGCGCGCCGCCGCCCGGCTCGCACGCGCCGGGGATTGTGGATTGTGGATCCTTGGGATCATAATGAATTGTGGACAGAACCGTCGCCGACTTAATATACTATGGACCTAAAACTTGACCTGGCTAGATGTTAGGTTTGTGAAATGATTTGTGAAAATTGGCTTTGTGCAAATAAACCATAGCCTCCCTTTGAATGGCTCTATCATGTGCATCATTCCGTGATGGCTTGCTGAGTACGTTGGGTACTCACTCTTGCTATACGCACAAACTTCAGATGAAGAAAACGAAGAACTAGAGGACCCCTATGCTCACTACCAGGAGGAATGAAGACAATGAAGCGCACTAGGTCTTAGCCCCCAGTTGTTGCCTGTGGCAATCGACATGCCGCTGCTTTTCGTCTGCCTATCTTATCTAAATTCTGATTTTGGTTGATTTCGGACCAGTAGGTCCTATATGTATCGGATATTGCCTTCGGGCCTATTATTGTAATAAGTCGTTGTTAGACTATTCGTGCACTTTGCACCTGGTAATTTAGAACTGTATTCGTGGGTACCAAACTGCTCGATCCAGGGATATGGTACTATGAACACGAATGATTCCCGTCCTCAAAAACGGGGGTCGACAGTTGCCCAGATCGGCCTGGATAGACAGTACAACGCCGGTGGTCGACAGCTGTTCCCGGGCCCACCAACGCCACCACCGGTAAATCGGCCGCCTCCCGCTGATCACCCGTTCCAGTACCAGTATCAAGGAGGCCGTCAAGATCATCACTACAGGCCCTAGACACCACCACCACTGTATCGGCAAGCACCCGCACCATATTATCCATATGAGCCGATACAACAGGATAACCGGACCTGGGACGATTTGATTGCGGACGTCATGCGCGATCAATTCGGCCTCAAGCCAAAGGACTCAGGGAACATGTATCGGTATCCTTATTCGGAGCATGTTGAGCGGATTCCATTGCCCAACCGATACAAAATCCCAAACTTTTCGAAATTCTCAGGGCAAGACAACGTGTCAACCTACGAGCATGTCAGCCGATTCTTGGCGCAGTGCGGCGAAGCATCGGCTAGAGATGCCTTGAGAGTCCGGTTGTTCCCTTTGTCTCTTTCGGGATCGACTTTCACCTGGTTCTCTTCATTGCCTTACAACTTAATTCAGAGATGGGCCGATCTCGAAAAACAATTTCATAGCTACTTCTACACCGGCAACCATGAAATGAAGTTGTCGGACCTCACCAGTATCAGGCAGAAGCACAACGAGTCGGTTCAAGAATACATTCAATGCTTCAGAGAGATGAGGAACCGATGCTATAGCCTGGTGCTGTTGGATGCTCAGCTAGCCGATTTAGCCTTCCATGGCCTGATCGCGCCGATCTACGAGCGCTTCTCCGCTCAAGACTTCGACAGCCTGGCACATCTGGCACAGAAGGTGACGGCCCATGAACAAAGATTTCAAGACACTAGGAAGGCCATCAAAAAGATAATTAAAGTCATCGTTGAGTCAGACTCCGATTTCAACGACAATGACACAGAGGTGGCGGCAGCCGAATGGGCTAAGAATAAAAATGCCATCGTCTGTCAATGGCTGCTGAAGATGGACAAAGAGGACAAATATGATTTCGACATCACCAAGGCCAATAGGATCTTCGATCTATTACTCAAGGAGAAGCAGATTCAACTTTCCGAGAACCATGTGATCCCATCGGCCGATGAACTGAAGAAGAAGATATACTGCAAGTGGCACAACTCTACATCCCATGCCACTAATGACTGTAAATTCTGGAGACAACAGATCCAGTCGGCAATAGAGGCCGGGAAACTCAAGTTCGCCGATTCCACTCGGCCGATGAAGGTAGATGGCAACCCCTTCCCAATCAATATGGTTCAAACCGGCCCTAGGCAAGCTGATCGGCAGCGCAGAATAACGTACAGCTTAGCCGAAACATTGAAAGGGGTCAATGCAGAGGATGAGCCGACTGGAAGCCAAGCCACGCCAATCAACATGGTGCACCCCGTTGCCCAATCGGCCGATTGACGGCCGATCAACACGAACAGCCAATGCCGCCCCCAACAGCAATCTTGGCGGGAAGAGGCTTGGTTTGAAAGATTTTATCGACAAGAGCCAGAAACGTGAGGCCGCCGGTACAACGAAAATCACAGCGGTGCCGATCCCCATTGGCATTGTGAATTTTCAGGCACTGCTGGGAAACCGGGATGAGGCTGCCAACGCTAGAAAATTGCCCGGCCTACAGCGAGCACCGCGAGGACGAACATAGAAGCCAGCCGATCACCAGTCCAACTCAGTTCGTCTCGAGGGACATACAACTCAATCGTTGTCGGCAGTCCGTTTACGATGGGCTAGGGCCGATCCATCAAGACTTCTTTGACGAAGATGAGAACGATGGCTACCACAACGAAGGAGAGGCCGATGATGAAGAATCGGCCAACCCCCAATGGTGCCCATCTGACCTCTTCACCAAGACGCAGAAACGAAGAATTCAAAGGCTAAAGTGTGAAGGAAGGGAAGAAGAAGTTCGGCAGATGATCGAAGAACAACGCCGTTGGCTCGGTAAAATCAAAAGGCGATGAATCCCCAAAAGGAAAACCACCACAGCCGACGAGGAACAAGCCAGGGAGAGTTCAGCCGATCAAGTCAGGAGGGCAGCCAAAGGAAAAGGCAAAGTCTCTGCATCGGTCAATATGGTATTCATATTGCTAGCCGAATTCAGTGCTCCTGAAGCCGATGCAGACAATATCGAGGACGCCTTGGTCAAGCTAGCACTGTCCCCGGATCAAGCGATTTTCGACAAGCTAGAGGGGACCGAAAATCGACATCTAAAGCCGCTATATGTAAAAGGTTTCGTCAACGGCAAGCCGATGTCGACAATGCTAGTAGATGGGGGAGCCGCAGTAAATCTGATGCCCTATGCAACATTCAGGAAATTGGGAAAGAGAGCCGAAGACCTGATCAAGACTAACATGATATTAAAGGACTTCGGCGGCAACCCATCAGAGACTAAGGGCGTTTTGAATGTCGAGCTGACCGTCGGCAACAAGACCATGCCCACAACCTTTTTTGTCATCGATGGGAAGGGGTCTTACAGCCTGCTGCTCGGGAGGGACTGGATACATGCTAATTGTTACGTCCCTTCCACTATGCACCAGTGCCTACTTCACTGGAACAGCGACAAGATAGAGATTGTACCAGCCGACAGGTCAGTAAGCGTCGCCAATACCGATTTGCCACTCTGAGAAATCGACGGCATTGATTGTTTGTCCGAGAAAATCTAGCAAGCCAATTTTCTAAAAGTGTCCGATTCTGCCATACAGCCAATTGGAGACGACGGGCCGCAGCTGCTGCTCTGAGCAAGACATCGTGGAGGGCTCAAACGTCTACTGCATGAACACCACGGACGAAGACGATGGCAAGCTAGGGCAAGGATTTACGTCGGCCGACGAGTTAGAAGAAATAGACATAGGCTCTGGAGACAGGCCTAGGCCGACGTATATCTGCAAAAATTTATCTTCTCATTGTAGATCCCAGCTTATTGATTTATTAAAAGAATATAAAGATTATTTTTCTTGGGAGTACTTCGAGATGTCTGGTCTTTGCCAATCTATATTTGTTCATCAACTGCCGATCAAGGCAGGCTATCGGCCGTTCAATCAACCTTCCAGGAGGTTCAAAGCCGATATGTATGATGCAATCAAAGCCGAAATAACTTGGCTATATGATGCTGGATTTATTCGGCCTTGTCGATACGCCGAGTGGGTCTCAAACATTATCCTGGTATTGAAAAAGAATGGCAAACTTAGGGTATGCATCGATTTCAGAGACTTAAACAAGGCTACCCAAAAGATGAATACCCAATGCCCATAGCCGATTTGCTCGTAGGCGCTGCTTCAGGCCACAAAATCATCAGCTTTATAGATGGTAACGCAGGCTACAATCAAATCTTCATGGCCGAAGAGAACATTCACAAAACTGCCTTTCGATGCCCTGGGGCAATCGGCTTGTATGAATGGGTCGTTATGACGTTTGGGCTGAAAAATGCTGGGGCAACATATCAACGGGCCATGAACTATATTTTCCACGACATGATCGGCTCTCTGGTGGAGATCTACATCGACGATGTCGTCGTCAAGTCCAGGGAGATAGAGGACCACATAGCCGATCTAAAGCAGGTTTTGGAGCGGACAAGAAAATATGGCCTGAAGATGAATCCGTTGAAGTGTGCGTTCGGCGTGTCAGCCGGGCAATTCCTAGGGTTTCTTGTTCGCGAAAGAGGAATTGAGGTCACAACAAGAAGCATCAACGCTATCAAAACGATACATTCTCTGAAGGACAAGAAGCAACTTCAGTCATTAATTGGCAAAATCAACTTCATCAGGCGGTTCATAGCCAATATTTCAGAAAAGATGGAGTCGTTCACACCGCTACTTCGGCTTAAAGCCGATCAAGCATTCACATGGGGGGCAGAGCAGCAGAAGGCCTTGGACGATATCAAGAATTATTTAAGCTCGCCTCCAGTTCTAATTTCTCCACAAAAAGGAGTACCGTTCAAACTCTACTTGTCAGCCGATGACAACTCAATCGGTTCCGTCCTAGTCCAAGAGGTTGAGGGCAAAGAAAAAGCTATTTTCTATCTTAGCCGATGGCTATTGGACGCAGAAACAAGATATTTACCAGTGGAGAAGCTATGCCTGTGCCTATATTTTTCATGCACAAAGTTGAGGCATTATCTGCTATCCAATGAGTGCACAATAATATGTAAAGCCGATGTTGTCAAATACATGCTATCAGCTCTGGTTTTAAAAGGGCGGATTGGAAAGTGGATTTTTGCCCTGACCGAATTCGATCTGAGGTATCAAGCACCAAGGGCAGTTAAAGGGCAAGCTATAGCCAATTTTATCGTGGAGCACAGAGATGGCTCAATCGGCTCAATCAAAATTATGCCTTGGTCATTGACATTTGATGGCTCGGTGTGCACCAACGGCTGCGGTATCGGCTTGGTCATTATTTCGCCTAGGAGGGTAAGCTTTGAATTTGCTTTTTCTATCGACCCCCATGCTACAAACAATCAAGCCGAATACGAAGCAGTGCTCAAGGGATTGCATCTTCTCAAAGAAGTTGAAGCCGACGCCATAGAGATAATGGGGGATTCACTATTGGTCATCAACCAGTTGTCAGGGGAGTATGAATGCAAAAATGACGCGCTGATGGTATACTATCAACAGTGCTGAGAATTAATGGATAGCTTTCGGCTAGTTACACTGAAACACATCCCCAGAGAGTAGAATACAGAAGCCAATGATTTAGCTCAAGGGGCATCATGCTACAGGCCAATGATAAAAGAAGTCGAGATAGAAGTCGCTGCCATAACAGCCGATGATTGGAGGTTTGAGGTCTACAGCTATTTACAGAACCACTCTCAATCGGCTTCAAGGAAATTGCGATACAAAGCCTTAAGATATGTTTTGCTCGACGAAGATCTCTACTGTCGGACGATTGATGGTGTGCTGCTCAAGTGTCTTAGTGCCGATCAAGCCAAAGTGACTATCGGAGAAGTGCATGAAGGGATATGCGGCACGCATCAATCGGCTCACAAGATGAAGTGGTTGCTTCGGAAAGCAGGATAGTTTTGACCGACAATGCTGGAGGACTGTTTCAAGTATTATAAAGGCCGCCAGGATTGTCAGGAATTCGGCACCGTGCAAAGAGCACCAACATCGGCTATGAACCCAATCATAAAGCCTTGGCCGTTCAGAGGATGGGGCATCGAGATCGGCCAGATCAATCCACCCTCAAGCAAAGGGCATAAACTCATTTTGGTGGCAACAAATTATTTTACAAAATGGGTGGAGGCAATTCCTTTTAAAAAGGTTGATTCTAGGGACGCAATCGAGTTTGTTAAAGAGCACATTATATACCTATTTGGCGTCCCACAAATTATAACAACAGACCAGGGATCTATTTTCATATCGGACGAGTTTGTTCAGTTTGCCGATAGCATGGGGATCAAGTTACTTAATTCTTCACCATACTATGCGCAGGCCAACGGGCAAGCAGAGGCTTCAAACAAAAGTTTGATCAAACTAATAAAGAGGAAGATTTCTGAGTACCCTAAGCAATGGCATAGCCGATTAGCCGAATCACTTTGAGCATATCGGATGGCATGCCATGGATCTATCCAAGTCCCTCCATACAAGTTGGTCTATGGGCACGAGGCAGTGCTGCCATGGGAAAATATCATCGGCTCGAGACGGGTTCAGCTACAAGATCAGCTTACAGCCGATGATTATTATCACTTGATGATGGATGAATCAGAGGACCTAGTTTTATCAAGGATGAGGGCCTTGGAAAAGGTAACAAGGGATAAAGAACGAGTAGCCCACCATTATAATAAGAAAGTTGTAGCTAAGTCTTTTGAAGAGGGCGAACTCGTTTGGAAACTGATATTGTCGATTGGAACAAGAGATAATAAATTCGGCAAGTGGTCACCAAATTGAGAAGGGCCTTTCAGGATCCACAAATGCGTCTCTAAAGGAGCTTATATGCTAGAGGATCTGGATGGAGAAGTGTTTGGAAGGGCTCTGAACGGCAAATATTTAAAGAAATATTACCCGAGAGTATGGATTAACTCATGATTCGGCTCTGTTTGTTCAGCCGATTCGTGTTAGCCGATACGTTGTGATGCACGCATCGCCTTTAGGTAATTTTCAAGCCAAGTTTTTCCCCTAGTTCCCTATGATTGGCTGGTGATGGCCGACGGTTACGACAACAGGACGAAAGTGTGTTAAGTTCATAATTTTGTCGACATCAAAGACATCAACGAAATTAGGGGGGCATATGGATATACAATACAATATGATATCGAGGAGACGGTGCGAATTTTTCAAAATTTTTCACGTCTTCAAAAGTTTAATGTTATCGGCAAGCATGCATCAAGTGGGGACCAAGTAAAGCAAGCCGATTACAGAAGATAATTCAAAGCAGTTGCAAGAGACAATGTTAGCCGATTACAAAAGGTGGACAATGTAAGCCGATTACAAGTGATAGTTAGATTGCAAGGTTTATAAGTTCTGCCCTAACTATTACAACCAACTCAGCGCTTAAGGAAGTCCTTGATGGCCGATATTGCCTTGCGACGGATCATGTCTATTTCTTTTATGGCCCTTGCGTCGGCTGCGTCGCTCCCCGGGATCGGCTTCATCGCCTTGGCCATGTCCGACAGGTTTGACACGGCTGCCTTGATCTTTGCTCGCTGGTCCTCGATCTCCTTCGGTAGGCCGGTCACGCGTTGTTCTTTGACCACAATGTCAACATCGATGTTGGCAAGCTCGGCTATCAGCTCTTCCCGGCATTTGCGAAGCCGATCGAGTTCGGCAATCGACTCGGTCTTCAGAGCATCGAATTTGGCCTTTTCGGCAGTAATGTCTTGCTGGCTGGCCTTGATGGTGGCTTCTAGGGCCTTGTTCTCACGACGATCGGCTATCCTCTGTTTAGCTCATTCAAGTTTGTGCCGATGCGCCTCCAGAAAAGTAGCTGGCGCGATGGTGTCAGCCAACTGGTCCGGTAGCCGATCTTGGATGTCTTCGAACCGACTACGGATGGAACCGCAATCGGTGACCAAGAAATCCAGAGAGCACTCCAGCCGTTTGGCTATGTCCGACAAGGTGGTTTGTAGCTCATTGTCTGATACAACCATGGCCTTGTCGACGCTCTCGACGGGATCAAGGAATTCTGATAAGTCAAAGTCCAGGAGATCAGCTACAGACTGCAAGTTGGAAATTGGTTAGAGATCCGACATGACTAATAAGCCAATTTTGTAAAGTTAAGCAGGACTTACTCGGACAGCTGGAACTGAGGTAGCCACATCCTCAGCATCTTCGGCGCGCGCGGCCATCGACGTCGGCTCCCTCGATGCACGGGGGGCAGATGTTGGAGCACGGGGAGGCTATAAAAAGAAAATGTGAAGTTAGAAATTCGGCTTTGCTAGTGAGAAAGAAATGAGGATTGAGTTTACCGAAGGAGGGGGAGCTGTTTTCTTCTTTGTGGCTAACTTCTTCGCCTATGGACGCCAAAAGCCGATAAGTTGCCATGTGAAAAAGGTGAAAGATGGCAAGATTGAGCAGTAAAAACACTTACCGGCTGAGGACGAGGGATACGTTTCGGAGGGCTTAGAGTTCGCTCAGTGGTCTGCTCGGCCGATGGAGCTTGGGCGTACCTGTCGGAAGGACTTGTTTCGGCTGCGGCAGCGTTGACGGCCTCCTCCATTTCCTCGTCCCTGACTTCTTCTTCAAGGGCCGCATCCACGTCCGGATCGACTGGGGACAATTAATCGGCTGGGGTTGTCCTCGGCTTCTTTAAAACACGTTTCTTTTTCTCTGCAGCTAGAGTAGCCGCAGCTGACGGTGCCGTCCTTTTTTGCCAATGCAGCGGTGCACGGGTCTGGCCGTGGAGCAAAGTGCCCACCTTCGGCGCATGGCAGCCGATGATGGACGGGGCCAGCCCACAGCCGCCAGATAACAACCCAGGGGCGTAGTAGATGGCCACCCCTGTATTGCTTATGTACGAAGGAGAGGAGTCGATTGTCTGCAAAGAAATGAAGCATGATTAGCCGATAATATAGAGAGGGGTTGAAAGAAAAACAGGGACTGAGATAAGGAAAATGATACTTGATGATGGAGTCATTTCTGGATCGATGATAGTCAAATACATAGAGGCCGACTGGTGGAACAAGTGCTGCTTCCATTCATTCCACCATCGGCTGAAGATCGATGTCCTCCGCACTGCCAGATCGATGTTGTCAATACTGCCTAGAGGGGGGCCAGGTATATTGGGCAGCCGATTCATCATGATGTCACCCTCGATCTAGCCTTTGGTTTGGATTTTGTCTGTGTAATACAGGCCGATCGGCAGTTGACCCATACCAAGTGGCCTTGCGGCTATCATCGGATGATAAAATTCGTAGGACTTTTGAATGTTGTGTCCTTGGTGAATGCCGACTGGAAGTATGCAGGGTGTGATAGCCGATGTATAGATTTCCCTCTGCTTGTCATAGCTTTCAGAGTTGAGTTCGTCCAGCCGAAAGTCATCTGGGAGTTCAAATCTTTCAAAGTCCGTATAGGCGAACCATATCCTTGAACCAACTTTTGAAATGATCGGCTGTTAATTTGGATCCGGGGTAGGTTGCTGCTGCTTCCCCATATGATAAGCATCGACGGGTGGTTACTTCTTCATCCTCAAATCTCGGCTCGATTAAGGGGAAATCGACCTCTAGTGGGGATGGCCTTTCTGCAACCCGGTGGAGGTGGAGGTTTAGCAACAATTGCAGCAGCCACCAAGGCCCTCCTGTGTTGACAGCTTGTTGGTAAGCTAGCCGAGCCGATGCACTACTTAGCATTTGGTATAAGTAGCCGAGCAGATATTTCCCCAAAGGAACTTGTTTCTTGCTTACTAGGGCTTCGGCTACATGCTGCCAGTTGCTCGTTGACCCACAGCTCGACCCACAGAAGACATACTTCTCTAGCCACATTAATAGGAAAGCGGTGTGTTCTCTCTCAGTGATTGGGTTGTCCTTCATATTCATGAAAATAAATCCGCTCCAACCCCCTATGCTTTTGGTCTTGAAATTGTGAGAGCACTTGATATCGAGGTCGATTGGGTCAACTGTTGATGTTATGTCCAACCCTGTGATCATCACTATATCCATGAGGGTTGGTGTCATTGATCCTTGCCTAAAAAGGAACGCATTTAGCATATGAAACAAGAAATAGGTGGCAGCCGATAAGAGAGGTTCATCCTTTAAGATATCGACTATGGTTAGGGCTAGGCATTGATTTATCCCTATCTCAGTCCAGTGGGTCTGTAGCCTAGCCGACATCCGTGAGTACCAAGCTGGCCAAGTTTTATCCGTTGAGGGCCAGGATTTGAAGGCACTAGACCAGTGAGCTAGGTTAGGAGTAGAAAATCTGAAGGAGACTGTTCGTTTCGGCATTAATGAGCTCGCTGGGGTCTATGTTGCCAATTGGCCCTAATAAAAACTGATTGGGGCTGGTGAGGTCTGGGATTGCAATTTGGTGGCCAAGATGCTATGGTTTAAAGGATGGAAAGACAAGGTTACAAAAGATGAAGGCCAAATTGCGCGGAGTAAAGGGTGATAGCCGATGAGACTTACCTCTGGGTATTCCGTCTGGGTTACCTCGGAGTGGGCGCTTGAAGAAGCCATTGTTGGTGATTGCCGCTTCTTAGGGTTCGCCGGGGAACACGAGGTCGCTGAGGTCGCCGAGGTCACTGAGTTCGCCGAGGAGGTCGCCGGAGAACTCAAGGGTTGCTGAGGTGGCTGTTGGTTTGTGGTAATGTGACACGTGCGGTGGCCGCGAAGGCGGCATTTGAAGGATATTTTTGGGCAGCCGAAACGGTTTTGGTTGGAAAAAGCGGAAATTTGGAAAAGCAGCAAATCCACAATATTATCTTATCACGGACTTGGGGGGCATGTGTTAACGACTAAATTTGATAACCAAATCCCTAAATCCTTGCCGAGATAGAGACGGAATCGGAAGCGGTGCGATCGGCTACGAGGTCAATCGGTGAGGTTGGATCGGTCTTATCTGTTTTAATATTCTTTTGTTATATTTGCTATCACGATTATTAAAACCGCCTCTTATATTAAGATCTTGCTCTAGTTAAGTGCCATAAGCCAGAATCAGTTTGTCAGTTACAGCCGACAACCGACTGATCTAGGTTTAACGCATTTAGCTCAGATCAATATCTTTTCATAAGATAAATTGGAGTATTAGCCAATTCATAGTTGGACTTGCGACATCGGCTAGATTGTTAAAGCATATATTTATTATCCCATTGTATATTTGGATTAAGTGGTTAATACTGTCTCGGCGCAGCCGATCTATTCTAGTCACTTAGTTTAAATACATTTCGGGATAGTATATATATGTAAATTGACTCTTGCAGCCGATCCAGTAGGATCTAACTTAACACGTAACACATATATCTTTATTTTTCTTTTTGGTTAACAGATCAAACCAACTGGCATGCCTTGTACAACATAGATAGCCGAGAAAGACCTGCACTGGAGTTAAGCAGATCTCTCAGGCCAGCGCGTGAGAGAAATTTCTCGTCAACAACGGCCTGCATGGAAAGATCGATTATCCCGTGCGGTCCACTTTACCCGACAGCACGAAATAATCGATCTTCCCGTGCGGTCCGTTAAGTTGACCGCACGGAAAGATTGCCTCCCATGTGCCTATTATTTTATGTAACCTTTCTGTAGCTATTGTCCTCTCTCACCCTCTCTCCCTCTCCTCTCTGTCCTATCTCTCTCCTCTTATCTCCTCTCTCTCAGTAATATTATCGGTCGATTGATAAGATTCATGTATATATATATATATATTTCGCACGAGAAAAAAAGATATTTAATTATATTATTTCCTCATAAAAGATATAAATGTACACAGATCATGCATGTTTATATACATATCAAGTTTTGTCTTGCAAATTACAGAAGTCTAGCAACAATTTACAGATCATTCATGGCAGTGCTCTTTTTCCCACTCCCTAAGTCTTTTGAATTTATCGTCCATCGCAAGCTCGCTCTCCGGATCGTAGAAATCACCCAAATGGTTGCAGACATCGCGACGGATGAAGCGGCAAAGATCTGCAACCAAGTTGAGCATGGTTCGATTGTCGAACCGGTTCACTACAACTGGAACGGACTCGATCTGTTTAAGAAAGAATACACATACATACGATTAGGAAAATTATACAAGATCGATAACGTGTAGAAAGATATATTTTCTCTAAACTTACTTGTTCTAACTTAGTAGTGTATCTCCCAAAAATTCTGAGCATCTCGCATATGTAGTAGCCGCATAGGCTAGTGCCTGGTGGTTGCTTATAACATTGTGTGTTGAATAAAATTTATTACATACGTCAATATTTTAAATTAAATAGTATAAAATGTCGGCATATAGCGAGAATATAATTATCGACCAATTTGTCTTCACCAGAAGATTCTTCTTTTGTGGATCCTTGACTGGTCCACCGTGTCTTATATAATTTGCGTGTGCTTAAGTGGACCGCACGGGATAATGCATTATCCTATGCGGTCCAATGGCCGGCCCCCTTGGGACCAGTTTTTCCAGGCGCGGCCACTTATGGCCCGCCTGGAAACTATTGGGGGCCTCGTCCAGGAAAATCAAAATTGCAGTAGTGAGTATACGTTTTGCCTCAACAGTGCTATGGGAAACAGCATGCGGTTGTCAGACGAAGAAGGCATCGTTCAAAGATTAATGGGAATTATATCAAAATTTGGTGTTTGCAAATATATATATATATACATATTTTATAATATTATGCCTTTCTCTAGAGATTTAAATGCATACATGTATACAAATTTGTTGGAGAAGTGAGAACCTGAGTCCCCACATCTGGCTGCTCGGGATGGCAAGGAGCATGGGAGAAGCCACGTGGCGCCAAATAGCGCCGATGGAGTCCAAGGACGCAAACTCACCAATCAAGCGGACTACACCCAAGCTCAGGACGAGTGGCAGAAATTGGTTTCGAGTTCAGGATTAGCCCGAGCGTAGAAAGAGCCCCAAGCACAAGAGCAGCCGGGCGTCAACCAATCCCCAAGCACAAGAGCGTCCTAGGCATCAACCAATCCCCGAGCACGGAGAAAGCCTAAACCTGGAGCAAGCCCCTGAGCTTGGTTCCCATCAGGTAGATCGGGGGCCCTGGTTCACCATTTAATGCGACGGGACGTGCTCCGTCGCCTCCTTACATCGTGCGGCTAAAAGCCACATTTATTGCTGGAAATACAAATTCGCTTGGCGTGCGTGGGGTGCAATGGGTGATAAGACAATGCATACCAACCGTGGAACAAACCATCATCACCCCTAAAAGCCGAGGAGTGTGGGTTGTCAGGCAACATGGGCTTTGACCTCTTGTCTGTTTGGGCCAACCACGGGCAGCCCCTACGGGTCGCTGAGACTGGCAGGTAGGCCTGACGATGGTCAGTTGCATCCTTGTCGTCTACCTCAAGCCACGCGTCAAAGAGAATATCAAAGAGGTGGGAAGGAGTCGCTCCAGTTCCCACCAACCTGTTTGACAAGCACGCTGGGGGTTGGCTTCATTCCCCATCAATCAGCACTCGATGGGACTAGCCACACCCAATACCTGTATGAGTAGGATCCACCTATAAGAGTTATGCCAATGTGGTTTCCCCATCCTACAAGGGGAAGGCCTGAAAGGAGCTTGAAGTCGCCTAGAGGTGGGGTGAATAGGCGTTCCTGAAAATTTACTTGCACCGAAATCAATTTTACCAGAACTTCAGCTTCGCTTTCGCTGTTTCAAAGAAGATGGACCTGAATTCAGGCCCCTGAGACTGTTTCTTCGAGGGGAGAGATTTTCAACAAGAGTAAAGGATAACAAACAGGAACTCAAGAGAAGCAAACACGACTGAAAGGGACACGAGATTTTTCACCAAACTTTAGACTTTGATATCCTACTCTCCGTTGAGGAGCTCCTAAGAGCCGGATCGCTTTCAATCCCTTGCCTCTCCAAGCTACTACCAGGGAAAAGCTCCGATCTCCAAGCAAACATCAAGGATTAGTGAGTTTCCTTCCAACCACTAAAGTTCAAGGACAAACAATCCTCACCTTTCTTAGGTGAAGCTTCCACTATCAAGCAAACCCCTAAAAATTAGCTCGGCTTTACTCACAACTTACCTCTTCCCTTGTGGCGGTGAGGCAAACCTTACAAACTGTTGATGAGAAAATTTCTCACACACTGGCCTAAGAGATCTGCTTAACTCTAGTGCAGGTCCAAATTATTGTTTCAAGGTTCGTAGGCGTGCCAGTTGATTTGATCCTGCAATCAACAAGAAACAATGGAAAGAATTAGCTTGCAGACGATAGCCGATCGGCTGGTGGTCGATGATGTATCGTCTAGGGTTAAGCCGATGCAATGCATACTGAATCGACAACTATTAGACTTGTCCGATCGGCTACAGATGTTAACAGAATACAATCCAAGTCTTAAAGCATATTTAAACCAAGTGACTGGGATAGATCGGTAGTATACCGAGATAGTATAAATTACTTAGATCTAAAGATACGATAAATCAAGGATTATATTTATTCTTAGCATAGCCGAAGATATTAATCTAACATGTATCGGCTAGTACCCGATACTTCTTTATACTAAGATATCGTTACTAACCAAATATATTAAACAGGGACCGATCATATTCTAAGATGACTTAACAAATCGATTACAAGCTTAATATATTTAATTATAAAGAGATCTTAATATAAAGGGTAGCTTCAACATATCTAGTAAATATAAAACATACAAGACAGTTAAAACAGATAAGATCGGCTGAAACTCCGATACTATCTCTAATAATGTTCATAAAACAAGATAGATCTATTATGATTCTAAAAGCGACTTAATAGATCGAACCTAACCGATGTAGCATTAAGTACCAAAAGAAGCACAAGATCTATACGAGTCTATGAACATCTTTCAAGATGGTAGATATACTATATAATCCAGATTAACATTAAAATCTAAACTCACTGGCTATCATCTAGCAATTGATGCTAGCCGATTAGGGTTTAGATCACAATGTCGATCTAAATTATATAACATATATGATAACTATGCAGGTTACAAAGACAGAATTAGAGTATCATGATGATGGAAGCACTAACCCCGACAACGCAAACCGCTGTGACAAGAATTACCTTTTCGCTGGAGATCAAATGATCCAACCCAACTAGAAGCAAGAACTCGTCAAAACTATTAAAGGAAAAAGGGTGGCGATGCGCCGAGATTGTATTGATTGTGTGTTGTTTTTTTTCTGTACACACCCTTGGGTCATATTTATACCCGATTACAATAAAGTCCTTGTAGGACACGGTTCTTATCCTAACTACTATTTAAAATATAAAAATATCTGGGACAAGGTCCCCTGCCACGATACACAAGGAATCTATATAAAATATCCTAAATTATAGATACAATTGTCTTTTCAGGACTTTATCCATAGATGGTAATATCTTTGAAGCACATGGAAACCGAATCCAACGATGATCTTCACGCTTTCCTATCGGGATTGGTCTTATCTGTTCACCCAATCGGAATCAGCTATATTGGCTGCCCTATCTGACTTGGACTCAGCCGACTGGTTCCTCAGCCGATTCAGACTCAGCCGATGTGGCCTCTGTTTCCGAGAAATGTGTGCCCCTTCGACTCCGCTTTAATTCTTGCTTCAAACTCGAGGATTTGCTTACTAAATTTGGTCGTTAACACAAACTTCCCGGGCAATCCACACAAATTTGAATTCTCGCAGGCGACGCCTAGCCGGCTAGGTGGAGAACCATCAAGAGTAATAAGTCCGTTGACGAAGCCCCGACATCGATCCAAGTGCTCAACCCACAACCCTAACTCCCTATCTCTCAATAATCAAATCTCATTCACCTACAAGATTTTTGTCTCAAGAATCTAGGTGGGAGAGGCTAGAAACCCTAGATAAGCTGTGGGAAGAGGTGTTGGATAGTGTGCCAACCAACCCCTCTAGATGGGGTGGATGGGGTTAAATATTTGTCCATCAAAGCAACTAGCCGTTATTCACAGATTTGAACACTGGAAGTTCAGGTTTGAACACCGAAACTTCAGGTCCAAGGTTTCGGTCGGCTACGAGCATAGGGACCTGAAGTTTCGATCAAAAGACATAAACTTCAGGTCCGGGTTTACTGCCAGCCCGACGATGGGGACTTGAAGTTCAGGTCTACTTCCGGTCAAAGTTTTTTGTCAAGGCTGGGAAGAAAAAAAAAGAGCAACTCCCATTTTTCCCTTTATGAGCGTAGGGCATTGTCTCTCTCTAAATGGATCAAAGTCACTCTAGAGCACTTAGACACAACGCAAGTCATCGACACGAGCCCCTCTTAATAGTGCGGCTTTTGCTATGACTCAAGTTCAAACCAAAAATAAATTTAAATCGTCTTGAATCGATTACTGCTTCGCATTGAGTTGTAGGCGTCTACCTCTTCTTGGATCAACAGTATATGAGACTAATACCTGCACTTATCTTGATCAATATGATTAGTCCCCTTATATATGCATAGTCATTTATCACCAAAACACACTAGGGGTCTAGATGCACTTTCAAGGCCAAGGCCACCAGAAAGGAGGATCGCAACCTGAAAACCCAATAAGGATAGAGACCCCACTTATCTTGATCAACATGATTAGTCTCCTTATATGCATTGTCATTTATCACCAAAACACACTAGGGGTCTAGATGCACTTTCAAGGCCAAGGCCACCAAAAAGGAGGATCGCAACCTGAAAACCCAATAAAGATAGAAACCCTCACCGGCTCTGGAATAGAAAAAACTTAACATCTTGTACACATTGTACATATTGTAGCAAGGCATTCAGATAAAGACAATGGAGTAGGATTTTACACTTTCAAACGGTCTGAACCTATATAAACCGCCTGCCTGGCTTTCTCTGTTTCTCATGTTGGCCGAATCTAAAGAGGAGAGTACCACTGCTTCCCGCATTGGAGTTCGGTCTCCGACAAAATTAAATATGTTTATACTATTTTCAATTGAACAACAATAACTTACATTAACCCAAAAAATAGCTTCTGAAACTCATATTTGTAGATCAAACAATTACATGTTTAGTTCATATATTGGATAAAAAATATGTGATAGAATAAGACAATGCAAATAAGATAAAAAAGAGAAATCTATTACGATCATAAGGGCAATATTATATGGATGATTATTCAGACAATTAAATAAAATAGGGACGATCAATCGCTAAAAACAAAGTTTTGGCTCTCATTGAACGATAATTGTAACCCGTATCACGTTAACAGAACGATTTTCCTACCGTTTCTGTATATATGTCTGACTAAACAGAAGGTATGTCCGCTGCATAACACTGCAGTGATTAAAGGCCTACACCTATAAACTTTTGTCTATAATTTCTTTTTATTAATTAGAAAGATGAATTTCCTCGCCTCTACATCCACTGCAGTTAATTTCTATTACATGTGGATATCCCTTCTTCCTGTATACTGTAGTTGGTACCCACTATAAGTATTAACTCCTACAGAGAACTACCAGATTAAGCCACGTCATCAACATATTGGAGTCATCGGATCAAAGACCATCTTTGTTCGAATTATTTTCATTAGCAAACCGTTATTTGGGTATTATGCATAAGGAATTAATTAAGGATAAGGTACACCTCCATACGCAGGTGCGACGTGCCATATCTCTCACTCTCAGTAGTGATGAGCTCGGGGTACCAAAGATATTTAGTGCTTGCAGCAGGACGGCAGACCGGTGGTGTCCATGCCGACGGGGATGATGTAGAACCTGACCTAAAGTTGTGCAAGCGTCAACGCGGAAGGACCGAAATGAGAGCACAAGGACAGAATGTCCACACGCACATATAGTGCAGGAGTGGTATCACCAATACATCTATAACTCAACCGCGGCTTCTTAGATGATGAGACTATTTCATCCGTTCCAAACACTACTTACCAAACCATCATTGATTGAAGTGGCAAAAAACACAGTAATCTCGGTTTGAGTTATACCCGGAACTAGAGATGATCTATAGTCCCGGTTTAAAAATTCAATGGCCCTCTAGGAACTTCCGGTTCGAATGTTGTCAGAGCGTGTCAGAGCACCGGGCACCTTTAGTCCCGGTTGGTAACACCAACTGAAACTAGAGGTAGCATCTCTAGTCCCGGTTGGTGTTACCAACCGGGTCTAAAGGTGTTCGGCGCTCTGACACGCTCTGATAACATTTGAACCGTCCCGGTTCTTGACACGAACCGGGACTAAAGGTCCTAGAGAGTCGTTGAATTTTTAAACCGTTGCCTCGGAACTAGAGATGTCATCTCCAATCCCGGTTGGTGTTGCCTCGAGACTAGAGATGTCATCTCCAATCCCGGTTGGTAACACCAACCGGGACTAGAGATTTTGCTTTATATACTCCTTCCTCCGCTATCCCGAGCCAGCCACACTTGTACATCCTCAAAATTTTTCATATGTTAGAGGTCCGGTCTGCCAAGGTTAGCAACTTTTATGATAATACATAAATATTTGCTATCTATAAGGTTAGCAACTTCTTTTTTATAAATTTGCGGTTGTTTTCTATACATTTTGCTTTCTACATGTTATATGTTATCTACAATCTTACCACTTCACATTTTGCGGTTGTTTTCTATACATTTTCATCTTTAGATTTGTATGCAAAAATATGAGGAGATGTTTTTTCGCCCACTGAAATTCACCTCTAGTCCCGGTTGGTTTTAAAAACCGGAAGTAATTATTACAGTGTCCTATTATATTGTGTTATATTCATATATAATTATAATTAACATATGTTCATATATATATATAACTAACATATGTTCATATAATTAACAAAAAATATTATAAATTGAAATAATAACATATAATTAACATTTGTCATATTCCAAACTATTTAAAATTTAAATAATAATACATAATTAACATATGGCCTATTTGAAAAATATTTTAAATTGAAATAATAACATATAATTAACATTTATCGTATTTTAAACTATTTTAAATCATAAACCCTAAACCCTAAACCCTAAACCCTAAAAACCTAAACCCTTTAACCTTAACCCTTAACCTAAACCCTAAACCCTATTTTAAACCCTAAACCCTAAACCCTAAACCCTCGTGCAGCCTGCGTGATTGGCATGTAGAAGTACTGCGATACGAGCTGGAACGTCAATGCCTTCTTCTCTGATCTAACATCGTCTCTCATGCTCTTGGAGGCTGCTCCGTTCTCATCACTGTAATAGAGCAGTGGCAATCCCTTCTCACTTTGTTCTACCTTGTTCTCCGATTGCTCTATCTCATCCCAATACTTCAGCACATCATCTTCAAAGATGACACCAAGCTCGTCTGCATGGCAAGAAACAAGTGTCTAAGCAACACAAATTCAGAAAGCACCATTCCTTTTCGATTCGAAAAAAGAGAGCATCATTCTTGCATTGATCCGAGTAGAAAGAAAAGAATCATACCTTATAAAACGTTGCTTTGTATGACAGTAGAGCAGAATGGCTAGGAATGGAAGCTCGGGAAGGAGATACTGGAGAAGAGAGCTTCCTCCTCAAGCAGGTAACTATCAGGCCAAAGGCTAGTGCAATAAGGCCACCAACTAGTTCATGAAAAAGGTTAGATCAATAACGAGATAAACAGATAAACAAAGACAAGTCTTACGACCAAAAGAAGCTACGCTATAAAATTTTCTCGCGATGAGCATGGTTAACCATATGCATGATGCAAGACAAAACTGCATTTACCTATGTTCTTGGCTGGGCTCCATTCTTTCAAGAGACATGAAGCAAATCTCACACTCCAATGAGTCAGGATCAATGAAATAGTTTATCTTAGTCGTCTCGTCCGTATCCGCATCCAGCTGCTCCTGATGATCCGTGGAGAGGCCCCGACGCCTTCTTCCTGCATTCTTCACCGATCTTGGTTTCTTCAACATGTCATGATCCGGATCATGGTCTTTTTTCTTGCTTTTCTCCCTTTGCTTCATAATCTTTCTGTCTTGTTCTTTCTTAGAGTACGACGTAGCAGTACTCGTGTATCTCCATCAAACTTTGAATAGCGAGAGATATGACAATGATTGGATAGTGCGGCTATATATGGCAATGATGGCTTGCCTCCCCCGTTCCCGTCTCAATGCCTCGGCGGCGCCATGGAAGCCGCCGGTGACGTGCATGACGGCGGACTACCTCTATCCGCCCGTCGTGATCGAGCAGTACTATCCGCCACCGCCGCCGCAGTCTTTGCTCCCGCCGCCACCGCTGCTGCCGGTCTCCCTGATTTAGAGGTGTGCTTTCTCTGTTTTCAGCAGCAATGTTCAAGTTCTCGTTGCTAATGTCTTCTGCCTTATTCTCGTGAATTGCCACATAAGCATTAGCTGTTAGAGCATTATTGTCCTGACCACAAGTTAGTTATAATATTTTTGTTAATTATATGAACATATGTTAATTATATATGAATATATGAACATATATGTTAATTATAATTATATATGAATATAACACAATATAATTGGGTACTGTAATAATTAGTCCCGATTTTTAAAACCAACCGGGACTAGAGGTGAATTTCAGTGGGCGGAAAAACATATCTAGTCCCGGTTGGTGGCTTCAATCGGGACTAGAGATGCCCACCTACCGGGCCGCGTGGTTGCCCCGCCATCTCTAGTCCCGGTTGGTGGCTTCAACGGGGACAAAAGGTATGATCCTTAGTCCCGGTTGAAGCCACCAACCGGGACTATATCATCTCTAGTCCTGGTTGATGGCTTCAACCGGGACAAGAGATGTCGTACCGATATATAGTAAGGGCCTCACTGGGATCCAAACACTTAGCCATTTTCGCACAACTGCATCGTCTTCTTCGTCGTCGCTGTCGCCGAGCACAAGGACGCCGCCGCAGCACACCGTCTCCGCCGTCTTCGTCGCCGTTGTCGTCGCCGGAGGACCGCCGCGCCGTCGTCTTCGTCGCCGTCGCCACCACTACCGCTGGTTAGCCGTCGCCGCCCCCTTTTTTCTCCGTGATGCGCGCTAGGGTTTAGGCCGCCGTCGATGCCATCACCATCGCCGCCATTGTCGTGGCCGTCGCCGCCCTCCCCACGCTGCCTCTCCCCTTGCCGCCCTCCCGATCCCCACGCCGGCCGGCCACCCCTAAACCCTTAAACCTTGCCTCCCCTCCACGCCGCCGACCGCTGCATCCTCGCCGCCGCCGTCGCCTCCCCTCCATGCCACCGCCGCCGCCGTGGCCTCCGCTGCCGCCACCGCTCTCGCTGCCGTGCTATGTTTAAATTTGTAAATTTTGTGAATGTGAATGAATAAGGAGGATTTGAATATGATTTCGATGTGTATGTGTAAATTTGTGAATATGATTTCGATGCGTATGTGTAAATTTGTATGGACTTTATATGTAAATGGATTGTTTATTTAAATTTTAATGCATGAATATTGTGAATTTAGAATTTTGAATGTGTATTTAAATTTAAATGCATGAATAGATTTAATTTTGAACGTGTATGTGACTTGTGAAGTTTGTATTTTTGAACGAACGAGAACGATAAAATCAACAAACGGATGTGAACGGACGGACGGACGAACGAACAGACGGACGACCGACCGAACGAACGAACGAGTGTTCGTTCATGCGTACGTCCGTTCGTCCACGAACGAACGGACGGACGGACGTACGGACGTGGACGAACGGACGGATGGACGAACGAACACTCGTTCGTTCATTCGTTCGGTCGGTCGACCATTCGTTCGGTCGTTCGTTCGTGGACGAACAGACGGACGGACGGACGTACGGACGTGGACGAACGGACGGACGAACAGACGAACACTCGTTCATTCGTTCGTTCGTTCGTTCAGTCGTTCGGTCGTTCGTTCGTTCGTTCGTTCGTTCGTTCGGTCGGTCGTTCGTTCGGTCGTTACAACGTACATAGGCATGTAACGTCCTCTCTCTCCTCTCCTCTCCACTTCCTCTCCTCTCCACCTTATCTCCATCACATCATTCTCCTCTCTTTCTCTCCTCTCCTCCAGATGATCGTACTCACGGACGTCAACGAACGTTTGAACGAACGGACGATAGTTTAGGATTTGGGTTTGGGTTAGGGTTAAGGGTACGAACGAACGGACATGAACGAACGATAGTTTAGGGTTAGGGTTGGGTTTACGGTTTAGTGTTTTAGGGTTTAGGGTTTAGGTTGAACGAACGAACGACCGAACGGAGACGTGAATGATAGATTGAACGAATGGTCGGTCGTTCGGTCGTTCGTTCGTTCGATCGTTCGATGTGGATGTAATCCAAGAAGTGACTTCTGAAAAAGATCACCATTGTGGATGTGCACAATTGGATCTAGTGTCTGTCGGATTTCATCTATTTTTTTCCATCTTCTTTTTTTTTCTATGTTTTTTACGTAGGCATACATGATATTCCTGAATAATTGATACATATATTAACCGAATAATTTTTTTAGAATTCTTTGATTAAGTCCTCAACCCACAACAGTCAAATGGCGGATCGTGACGAGGAACAATTTTTCCTTGATGAGATCGCACGAGGAACAGAGTTTTACAACGAGGAGGGACACGAAGATCCAGATCAGTACCTCAACGAGGAGAGGAACGAGGGGGGAGATGAGCAGAGGAACGAGGAGGGGAATGAGGGCTCCGCCTCCGCCTCCGCCTCCGCCTCCGCTGGACAGAAGAGGCCACGCGGCCTCAGCAAGAAAATAGAGGGTCGACATGTCATAACGGAGGTGGCACCTGACGGTCGACCAATTGCCCCAGAGGACGCCGCAAGAAAGTTTATGGCGCACAACGGATGGGTGGTGAGGGATCACGTGCCCGTAAGCGTTGCCAACTGGAGGCGATCTACAAAAGGAGGAGAGGAGCAGAGCTATCTCCCAGACTCAGAGAAAGAGATGCTGTGGACGACAATGCTGCAGACGTTCACCATCCTAGACTCAGATCAAGTAAGGGTCAAGGAATGAACGTTGAAGAAAATAGCAGAGCTCTTCAGGAACTACAAGAAACAGTTACACAAGAAATATATCCTGAAGGGCCAGACACCAGACTTTGAAAAGTTCCCAAAGCTCAGAGATCATTGGGATGCTTTTATTGAGCACAAGACTAGTGAAGAAGCGTAATCTATCATAGAAAAGAACAAGGCCAACGCAGCCAAAAAGAAATACCATCACAGGCTTGGGTCAGGCGGCTATAAAAAAGTAATGGAGAATTGGGAAAAAAATGGAAGTCGACCTAGAAGCACGGGATATCGTTCCAGGCACAGCAAACTGGCCGGAACGATCAAAGAACTGGTTCTATGCTCACGGCGGCTCACTTAATACCGTCGATGGCACAGTGATCTTTGGTGATGAAATTTAAGAAGTCGGACGGAGGTTAGAGGAGGTGGTGCAGGCCAGTTCCTCAGGCGCGTTCAGGCCCGATAGAGAGAAGGACGAGCTAACGCTCGTCCGCCATAACCCAGAGCACCCGGGGTGTACGCGAGGAAAAGGCGTCGTCCCCTGGAAATACGGGTTCCAAGCTGACGTCAACACATACAGGAGCCGAATGAGGTTAAAGCGAGAGAATGATGCTAGATTCACTGAGATGGAAATGAAGCTCTCACAGATCGATCAGATTGTCGACGAAAGGGTGGCCCTAAGGTTGGCTGAGGAGCGGAGCCAGTGGGTTAGCCAACAACCGAATTCAGTAACAAGCGCACAACTCCAACAGCAGCGCAGCAGCTGCACGTCTACTGAAAATGAAGGCGAGCTGGCCCCACAAGCTCAACCGGGTCCGCCATGCCCCGTGGATGACATCACACAGCGAACCCCGTCTGAGCTGCACATCTCACTGAAAAACATAACAATAAAGGTATGTTCGTACTTTTATGTTGTACATATATTTTCTTGAATAACTTGTCAATCAACGTTCATTACTAACTAATAAGCAATCTTCTCGAACAGGTCGCGTCAGGCATGGCTATTCCAGTAGCCCGAGAGAGCACCTACCACTCCCGACCCGTTCCTCCTTCATACTCGAAGGTTGAAATTGAACAGGTGGAACGCGGCTATGAAGATCTGGAGCTGGATATCCTCGGAGGAGACGGGGAGACGACGTTAGGAGAAACGTCTTATAGAATATTTCTCTGGAGGAAGATCTTCATAAAATTCCCCGGACGAACAGCGTCTCCTATCGTTCCACCGCCCTCGCCTCCACGTGGGCTGTCTCCTCCGCCTCCTTCGCCTCCTCCGCCTCCTGCATCGCCTCCACGAGCACCGACTCCTAAACGGCCGTCTTCAACTCCACCGCCTTCCAACCGTCCTCCGTCGCCACAACGAGCACCGACTCCTAAACGGTCATCATCCAAGAGCGCGCCGTCAATATCAAGCGGTCGTCCAAGAAAGACTCAGAGAATTGAGAAGACGTCGCCACCCGCACCAAAGCGATCGGCTGCTGGCAGGGCGAAGAAAGCGGGCAAAGATGTACCCCAGCTTGGCATGCAGCCACAGAAGCCTCTGGAGTTCAGCACGATTTCAAATATTAGACCTGATTTAAGACAATTCATGCAAGAAGCTGGAATTAATATGGATCAATTACACAGGCGTGCACCCCTGGCGAAGGCTCTGCTTAAATACAAGTTCAACCTTGGAAAGCCTCTCGTCAAGCCGGATCTCATGAAAAGGCTTCCAACTCAGATGTACCGCTTCCATCAGTGGTACATGCAACGATCCAGCAAGGGTGAAGACATGATAACTTGCAAATATTCAATTGACTACTTCTTCGATGGAGATGACTACCTCTATCTCCGATTCGAAGATATATTCGACCTGTACCAACTTGATGCCCTCGACGTTTCACTTCTAACCGCGCGGGTTTTGTAAGTATCGCCCTGTTATTTCGTTTCTTACCTCCTTGAATTTAGCTGACTAAAATTCTTTTTAACCGTTGTAGAATGACGATCCAATACTGCAACAAACACGAATGCACCAAGCATGGATTCATGGATCTATGCAAAATCAACGGCCCATTGGTTGATCAGTTTCCTAATGACACCGTGGACAATATATACAACACGCTTGTGAAGCAACACTTCCGGTCCTTCATCCTTCTGCCCTACAATACTGCTTAAGTTTTTTCTTTCTTTCCGAACCAATTTCAATCCCGTGCATACATGAAGTTTCATATGTGTCATCTAAACCAATTTGCATATTCCACTGGATTATGTTAGTACTTGACATGGGTCAGTCGAAGATCCATGTCTTTGACTCAATGGATAAACCAGAGTCCACGTACTCTGACATATTTAAACTGTTTAACAGGTAATGCCATCTTACTTTCTATTGCATATATGCGGTTCTCGGATAATTACGTGCTAACTTTCAACTGCACGTAGGGCATGGGAACGATTTCGGGTCAATGTTCGCGGAAATTGAAAAGATAAGCTCTCTGTGCGGATGAAGTTTCCAATGAGTAACATGCCTGCTCCTAATTTGAGTGAATCATTATTATGTTCTAAAATATGAAATGCATATTAAATCTGTCGTTGTTTCTCTTTTAGTGTGCAAAACAGTCGCAGGGCACCAACCTATGTGGATATTACGTCTGCGACTACATTCACCGCTTTGTGACCGAAGTCAAAACTGTCGATGATCTAGATGTATCTATAACATCAATTCATACATTATGTCTCGATTTTTTATTCACTTCATATATTTATTTCTCGTTTATTCTAATTAATGACAGCTTATGCGAGTAAGAGACGACCTCCCCACGAGACTTTCATACAAGCCGCTCAGGAAGATTTGATGGGATTTATTAATGAGCAGGTCGTTGATCCCGTGGGGGAGTTCTTCATTAGTTTTAGTAGCTAAACCACTCCACCCACAGCAAAGTAGATTAGAGATAATTTTTTAGAGACATGTATGAATATTGTACATATTTTGGTAATATATGTATATTTCTTTTTTTAAGTTCATTTAAATGTGTGTAAATTATATATTTATACATATATGTATGTTGCATATATATGTATGTGTAATATATATATATATATTTATATATATAGCAGTACCGCTAGAGAAAGGGCAAATTAAAAAAATTAAAAAAATCTTTAGTCCGGTTGGAGCCACCAACCGGGACTAAAGTAGCGAGCCACCACGTGGCTTCGCCATCTTTACTCTCGGTTGATGGCTTCAATCGGGACTAAAGATGCATCTCTTCTCGGTTATTTAACGGGACTAAAGGTTGCTGCCGTCTATCTCTAGTCTCGGATTCGTAGTCCGGTTTGATAACCGGACTACTAGGGTTACCAAAGGGACTATTGTGGCTTTCTCCGTAGTGAAAATAAATTTATTTTTCGTCTATCTCACATATATCAATATAAAATATAAATAATAATAATGGTGATGATGAATTTATCATCGCTATATTTGTTCACAACACCGTGAGACAAGACTTTTTTTTTTTTTAGCCTCATAGGACATAAACTTCTACACACTGGACACATAGAAAATAACAGAAAAGTAGCATATCGATAATATATTACTGAGTAAGATTAATTTTTTATGAGCTTTAAAATATATACAACAAACTAGATTTTTAAAATAAAATTTTGTTGCAACGCACATGCATTATGCTAGTCAATACAAAACTAAAAAACTAAAATACCATTATTTTATATATCAAATTCCAATACAATTATTCATCACTTTCTCTATTTCTAATGCATTTATCCTTACTTTCACAAACTTCCATACAATAATTAATTAAAATAAATTTATTTTGAAACAAACTGAAGAAGTAAAAAAAACATATTTTAGAACTAGCAGCGCACGGCTCTAATCCTGGCTAACGTCCATAGGCGTAAAAACACATATAGGAGTTTAGTCAGAGGCATGAGTGCTACGTATTGGCACGTAGCACCACCAATACCAACTGCAGTTGTCTAGTTGGCCAAGTGGCGCTGCCAAGCTGCTGGTGGAACCATCTCCAATGCTGCCATTCTAATTATAGCTGTCCCGGCTGGACCGTTGCTACATGTCAATATTCAAGTGCTTTGTTCATTTATATAACTTTTTCCTTTTTCTGTTTAGGTGGACCTTAGTATGTGTGGCACTTAATAAGGGAGCATTTCTGTACCAGATACATGCATGCTCCTGTATTTCCTATAAAATGATAAGCATGGCACAAAAGAAAACGTACCCTTTTGACTAAAAGTTCATCTAGAAAAGAAAATGTCTGAATTAGTGAGTGATTAGTTAGCTAAGGGCTGAATATTAAGATTCACGAAGGCCATTAACGGGACGCCCGCTAGTGTTTAGTGGGCCAGCGACGTGTAGCTGTGCAGGCCCACTTAGGACAGAACCGATTCCCAATTTTGGGGTGTAGTAGTAGGAGAGATCTAGAAGATACTGAATCTGGTATATGGTTGTAATCCAATAATGGTCAGTGAGGACCAGAAGAGGGATATGTACAATGTATAAAACAGAACTCATTCTTTCCTGTCGCTGTTCGATTAGGTCGCTAGCAATGCAGTTGGTTGCTAGCTGGTGGATGGTAGAGTTTAAAACTTCCAGGCATTGTACTCTTTATATAGTATCATGCCAAACATGAAATAACCATAGAATTTAAGTTCCGACCAGTGGACTTAATAATCTCTACTAATTATTAGTGAGACTAAAATTTTAGTATCTGTCGCATCGAATATTTAGATATTATTTTGAAGTATTAAATATGGACTATTTACAAAATTCATAGGTATATAATTTATGAGACGAATCTGATAAGGCTAATTATGTCATGATTTGACATTGTGTGCTATAGTAAACATTTACTAATCATAAATTAATTAGGCTTAATAGATTTGTTTCGTAAATTATCCTTCGATTATGTAATTGTTTTTATAATGAGTACATGTTTAGTATTTTAAATTAATATCCAAACTTTCGATGTGACATGAACAAGTTTAGTCTCTCCATTCAAACATCCTAAAAAAATGCTGAAAAAACAAAGTTGCCTTTCGTCCTCTCCTCTCACCATGAGTACCGTGCTCATATGCGTAGCATATGTAGGTAATCACTGAATCTAATATTTTATCTGTAGTCACTATGTAACATATTCCTATTAATATGAACCTAGCATGTTATAACATATGGACATTTTATTAGTAATAGCCAAAACATTTGATGCATTAGGTAGAGGATGCTAGGGATCATCATCTTGTTTCCACTGCTTATTATACCGACGAGTACAATATTTAATGCAAGATTTAATACTTGCATGTACTACTGTAACATGCCTAACCTAATATCATATAGATATCAGGCCTGATAACCATGAATACCAGCTTGATACACACAAATCTACGAGAAAAAAAACATAAACATTAATCCAGCCCAAAGATCCATAAGCAAATCACAGCCACCACATCATAGATCGAAAAAGAGTATCTGATCTTTGTCGATTGAGGCCCTGTTTAGTTATAAAATTTGATGAAAACTTTTCATTCAAAAATTTTTGGATAAAAACTTTTTATAAGAGTAGGTGTTTAGTTATATGTGAAAATTTTTTGGGCTCTTATACATGCAACTCTCGTACATCTTCTACGAGAAAATTTCATTTTTTTTACTAAACTAGTTCTAAATCTGAAATTATTTCATCCCTACTTTTTAACTCTGTTTAGTTAAAAACCTAAAAATAACCAAAATCGAGCTCCAGTGAGAGAGGAGCTGCTAAGTGCTAAAGGGAAAAGAGGAAAGAGGCCTCGAGCATATCCACCCACGGACGACGGTGGCGCCGCTAGGAGACGGCTGCGGATGCCAACAATAGTAGCAGCATGGTGGCAGAAGTGCGCCCTCCCCCTCATGCTCCTGCGTGTGCAAGAAGAGGTGAAGGGACACCAGCGATAGGTGAGTCGGGGTGGCCAAGTTGCGGTGTCGCGTGCCCTCCCCACGTGACAAGTTCTCGTACTCTAGTGTAAAAATAATTTTAATATCTTTCGATACATCGGTAGTTTATTAGAAGGTATGAGAAAATTTGTATTAAAAGTTTTCATACCTATATCTTGGAAAAAACTATAAAATAATAAACTATAAAATAATCTATATCTATGTCTATATCTTTATCTATCTATAATCTGTAATCTATAATCTATAACTATCTATAAAGCAAGTTTTTTCACCTAAATTTTGTTTTGCCTGGCTATTTTGCAGAAAACCCCTTGAGTTTTTTCAAAATTAACCCGATTCGTCCTGGTTATTTTTAAAAACTCAGTCAAAGAAGAAAAGGAGTTGTTTTGAAAAAAACCCTTAACTATTTATAAAATTAACTAGCCTCAATGTTGAAAAGAAAAAGAGGGTTTGGATGAAAAAAGACCTCCTGCGTCCCTCTCTTCTCGCCCCCATCCGTGCCGCGCTGCGCCCCTCCCTCCCGTCGCCGCTCGGAGCTCCCGCGCCGCCGCCTGGACCTTCATCCTCCGCCTGCTTCCCTCCCCGCATCGTCGTCCCGTTGCAACGTACGGACATTTTGCTATTATTATATCTATAACTATCTATAAAACAAGTAGTGTTTTCACCCAAAATTTTGTTCTGCCTGGCTATTTTGCGGAAAACATTTTAAGTTTTTCCAAAATTAACCCACAGTCCGCATGACTATTTTTTAAAAAAACCCAGTTATACGTACGATAGAGTTTATCTTAACTACTTAACAAATCTATAACTTTTCGATCATCAAATCGTTTTTTCGTCCAAATCTATAAAATTTTCGATCCGTATAACCTCTCGCTCCATTGTTGCCTCGCTTTCCTTACCTTCAGCAGACGAGCCCGACTCACGCACCTCCTGTCTCGCCGTGCATTGCCTTGAGCAGTGGCCGAGCACACGCTGCACGCGTGAGCTAGTGCGCCGCCGTCGAACAAGGGAGAGAAGCGCGTGTGAGGCAGGATGCCTCCCTGACGTCCTCCTATCGCCGGCGGCCTAAGGCATGGCCGAGCGCTATCACCTTCCACGTGAGGACGAGCGAAGACGACATCGTGTAGCTTTTGGCAATTTTATATTTTAGTCTCATATTTGTGGTAAATCACAGACAGGTCCTAGAGGCTACATCAGGCCCCATTGGCTATGATGTTTGACCGTAGTCAACTGGGGTAAGTAAATTATAAGGAGATGCAAGGGTTCGTATGCCTGTTAATGATAACATGCAACTTATCCTATTCATCAATATATACTTTTCTAACTAATAATATCCGAGTCGTAAATATTTTAAACTTTTACCAAATTTCTAATCGGTTTAAAGTATCAGTAAGTCAATATCTATTTTCATTATATTTTTAACTTAATTTAGTGAAATTAAATTAACTTAGACTAAATGTCTATCTGATACTATTTCTTAATCAAGGTCCAGTGGTACACAAAGTTGAAGACATTCTTGTTTTCAAAGTTATATATAAATGACTAACAACAAAAATAAAAAGACTTCCTGTGTCCCTCTCTTTCGTCCCCATCCGCGTCGCGCCATGCGTCGCGCCCGCGCCCCTCACTCCCGTCGCCGCTTGGAGCTCCCGCGCCGCCGCCTGCTTCCCTCCCTGCGTGCGTCGTCCTGTTGCAACACACGGGCATTTTGCTAGTAATCTATAATCTATAATCTATAACTATCTATAAAAGCAAGTAGTGTTTCCATCCAGATTTTGTTTTGCTTGGCTATTTTGTAGAAAACCCCTTGAGTTTTTTCGAAATTAACATGCAGTCCGCCTGACTATTTTAAAAAAAACCCAGTTAAAAAGGGGTTATTTTGCAGAAAACCCCTTGAGTGTTTATAAAATTAATCTGAAGTCCCAATGCTAAAAAGAAAGGGAGGGCTTGGATGAAAAATAGACCTCCTACATCCCTCTTTTCCATCCCCATCCACGTCGCGTCCCGTGCCGCGCCTGCGCCCCTCCCTCCCATCGCCGCTCGGAGCTCCCGCGCCGCCGCCTGGTCCTTTGCCCTCCGTCTGTTTCCCTTCCTGCGTCGTCGTCCCGTTGCAACGCACGGGCATTTTGCTAGTATATATCTATAAAATAAGTAGTGTTTCTATCTAAAATTTTGTTCTACCTGACTATTTTGCATAAAACCCCAACCCGCAGTTTAGGGGTGGATACCGGCTCGGCTCAGCTTAGCTCGACTCGACTCGGCTCATCTCGGCTCGGCTCGGTAGAGAGCCAAGCCAGGAGGCCAGCTCAGCTTGTGAGCTGGCTCGAGCCAGTTCGTTTAGCTCACGAGCCACTTTAATACAGTGCAATTTATGTACAAATTATATTTTATTTTTAGTCTATTAACACATGCAAATATACAAGTGAAAAAAAGTAAAAAGTGATATATTAAGTCCATAATTAACGTAATAACACTTATCCATCGACAATTATCCATACAAATGTAATGATGCAACTAGATTAGATATTATTACTATTATAATCTAAACCATTAGATCCATATTGACCATCACAAAATCATAAAAATTATTGATTTATTGCCACATCAACAACAAAACAAGCAAAAAAAATTAGCAAAACAAGCAAAACATTAGGATCTACTTTGTACATTGCATCTAGCTCGTTGAGCTCACGAGCAGCTCACGAGCTGACCCGAGCTGGCTCGTTATAGCTAACGAGCTAAACCCTTAGCATAACTCGTTAGCATTTCTCAACGAGCCGAGCCAACCACGAGCCAAACGAGCTAGCGAGCCACGAGTATTTCGTTAGCCTACCCGCAGTCCCAATGCTGAAAAGAAAGGGGGAATTTGGATGAAAAAAGACCCCCCTCGCGCCCTCCCTCCCTGTGCCCCTCCCTCTCGTCCCTATCTGCGCCGCGCCTCGCGTCGTGACTGCGCTCCTCCCTCCCATCGCTGCTTAGAGCTCCTGCGTCCCTCTGTGCCGTCTCCATCCGCGTCGCGTCTCGACTTTACCCGTTGCAACGTACGGACACAATTGCTAGTAAGTTATATTTGTGGAACGTAGGCAATTATCACTGATTGCTGCCCTAAGTTGAGGGATCTGATTTTCAACTAGAAAAAACTGCGCCTTCCAACAGGCGACCCACTTTCTAACCGATGAAATTTCAAGTTTTAGTTTGGAATGTCACCTTTTAATAAATCAAAATTTCAACAATACTTCATTATTAAGTTTTAGTTTGTCTGCTCTGAGGGTCACTGGTAGGAACACGGACGGAATACCAATTCTTCATAGGAATACAACTTGATATATATCACTCTCAAGTCTCGACTCTTCATGCGTATTTCCCTTTAGAAATGCAAAATCCCAGCAATTGGCTGCAAACTTGTGCTGCACAACAACAAACCATTCTGCCCTTTTGCAGTGTCCAATCCATACATTGTGGCAGTTCTACGTGGCCAGAAGATACCTGAACCTACGGCATAACCTGAACAGGCCGCGGCGACGGGCTCCGGCGGCTGGCCTCGACGGCGTGCCGCTGCTGCTCGCTGGGCAGCTGAAGGCACACCCAGTCCATGAGGGAGCACACGTCCTTGGCGAAGTCAAGGAGGTACCAGTGCAAAAGCTTCGGGATCGAGATCCTGGTCGCCGTCGAGACGCCGTCGACGGCGGCCTGCAGGTAGTCCCTCTTGGCTGCCTCCAGCTCTTCCTCGACGTGACAAGCCGTGCACACCCTCACCCTCACCTGCGTAGAGAAAATACTCCTATGTCATCGACATTTCCAGCAGTGAGTTTACTATCACATTCAGACTCGCAATATCAGTACTAACATTTTGAAATTTCCGAAAATAAAACAAATTTTACTGATTTTTGCAAAAAGAAGAAATTAATTTTATGTTTAAATTTCTGAAACCACATAAATGTTTATGCATTCCGAAATAGTAAACCCAGCTCACATTGTAGTTGGTCTGCATTTTACTGCCTAATAGTGATAGGACCCATTGTTTCGTTCATACAAAATCAACCATTGTCAGTTTGTATTTAAAAACTTAATCTTGAAGTTGATTTTAAAGTTTTTCATCGAAGTTTATTTTTATATTGGTATTTAAATCTCTAAGAATATATATATATATACACATATATATGTTTTACCCATAAATTATTATTTCTTTGCTAATACGAGGTACTATATATTTTCAGCATTTTTGGTAGCATTTAACCAAAAAGATTGGGGCCATAGCTTATATTATGCCTGAATTCTCACATATTAGTAGTATTCAGTACTCTTCCCTAGACTGCAAGTCTGCAACCAACTTGATTACACCAAACAACTAATATTTGTGCCCTAACAAATACTCCTACTGTACTTTACGGTACAACTAGTAAAGTGCAGCTTGTTCAACTTTTGTCTTTGCTGCTTGATACAATCGCAGGCTGCTAGAGTGCAAGCTGCCACACAGTCCTTCCCGGCAAATTCATGATGTAGCAGTTGAAAAGATATACACCATTGTACCATACACATTAACTTTTTGTTCCTTTTTCAATCTGAACTATTGAGCACATGTATAATGCACACCGAGAGCAGAAAGCAAATTCAGCGGCACGCCGGAGAAACTTACCGCCGGCAAAGACCAGCTCCCGCAGGACAGCGAGAACGTCACCGACGGCTCAGGCCAGTCCAGCCCAAAAACCCCTCTTGCCACCGCCGACCGCCGCCCCGTGCCATTGCCGGATTTCACCACCTTCGGGTTCACCTGTTGCATAACATCATCTCTCGTACCACGAAATCGATTGGACAAGTTTTCTGGCACACGGCAATGATGCCAACATGCTAGCATCTTACATACTTTGCATTGTATGGCAGCCTTAGGATGAAGTGCTCGATCGTCATGGCGCTCAGCACGCGCCCACCCACGTTGATTGTCGCCTGCGGCAGCAAAGAAAACAGCCAACTCACTCTTGATTTTCTCCATGTCACTCTTTCTTTTGCTCTCGAGTTGCAGATGCATATGCTACACGTAATGAATCTAGAAAAAGAAGTAAATGTGGATGGATGGATAGAACCTTGGGCATCAGTGCCACCAGCGTTTGTGGGGTGGTAGGTGCCCCATGCTCAAGAAATGCCTGGAGTTGCAGAATAAACAAGCCTGCATTAGTGTTAGATCAGGAGACATGTCACTTTTGATCAGACTAATGTATTCTGTCAGGCTGTGCTAGCGAAGACGAGCTGTGGGTCAAAGGATAATGGAGCCAAGGTCGTCAGTTGTTTATGCCTCTGCAGATGATTAAGGAAGCAGGAAGCAGGAGGCATTTTGATACCGAGGTTTAAACGTTTAATAACAGGACAACATGCAGTCCACAGACATGCCGCGTATGCTTTTCTTGTCCAGTTATTTAAAAGAAGGTACACAGAATTACACATGGTCAGAACTATCTAGGTGTAGTTAAGCAAACCTAAACAAGCTTACAACCGTTGGAAATTCCACATCAGTGTAAACGAGAGCTAATTAAAGTTGTCAATCCATCATGATGGGGGGAGAAGCAAAAGGAGGACTCAATTATGAGGGACAGCTTACATTCATCATGCAGGAATTGTAGGTGTTGATCCAAAATGCTAACTTCTGCTGATGGGAAAGGCCCACTAGGTCAACTGAAGAGAGCTTCTGGAGCAAGGCCCTGATTTTTGCCAGGTGGACAGTAGACAAGATCATTCCATGAACATGATAGGTCAAACAGAAACCAACTCATCACACGGCAGAATCTAGTTTGCAATGACAGATTAGTACAGCAGTAGTAGTAGTTACCCCAGATCAGTGGAAACTCACTTCAATCTCCTGCCAAGAATGGAGTTCCTGCTGTCAAAAACATTCTGATCGAATGAAGTGGCATCAACTGCTCTGAATTGCTTGTATGGACAAATGTCCCAGCTACCCAATTCCAGGACGCCGTAAGGGTCGCCGGCGCAGGCGGTGCTGTCGGAGCTCTCACAGGAGGCTGAAACCGACGGAGACAATGATCGGTCCTCATCTTGGTCAGTGGAGGACCTCATCTGTGAGAAGATGTTCAGTAGGCATGTCAATAGCTCCTCAGACACTTTGTTTGCTTTTGTCGAGATGTTTTCTGAATCAATGACAGCGGTGTCTTCAGTACCTTTCTGATCCTTCACTGTACTAACTGTCTGAAATGAAAGAACATCAGCAAGCAAAAAAAAATTAAGTACATACAAAATCTAGGTCAAATCTGAGTTGAAAGAAGATTAGTAAGCAAAACAATTTGAAGTACCTGAAAACTGGCACATTTATCCTCTGCTGGATTATTGCATTTTGGCACTGTATTGAGAGTGAACCGGCTCTGATCTCTGAAAGAGTTGGTGATACACGATTGGTTCTCCTTCCCAGGACGATCATCTCCTTGGTTCAGAGAAGGACACTGCCTTCTCGGCGTCTGCTTGACATTGCTGACTCGCTTCAGAGATGACCAGTTAGCACTAGCAGCCTGGTCAGGAACTTGGCCATGGCGCGCCGGCGTGCACCGGTCGGTGTCGGAAAAGTACGCGCTCTTCGCCATGGAGATGATGACAGCCTCCTCGTAGAGGCCTTGCCGGAAGCCGACGATCTGCTCCTCGAGCCGGACGACCTCCTCCTCCAAGACCGCGACTTCGGCGAGGAGCTCCAGAGTCTTTGCACAATTCGGCGCAAACAAATGATCAGGGCGACGAAATCCGATCCATTTCACAAGCTGGAGCTGCAGCCATGCCGGCGGTGGCCGGAGATCTATGTTACCTGAGAAGGCAGGTAAGGTGGAAGGCGAGGGAGAGCGCCGAGTGGCCTCGTGAACGCGCGCTCCAGGGCTCGGTGGACGTTCTCCTCGTGCCGCAGCTTCTTCCTCAGCTTGTCCACCTGCAACCGAAAAGGAAAAGCGTTCGAACATACTAACTGATTGTGTTTTAGCTGATCAATTCGATCAAAGACCGAATTTTTGGGCAAGGAGCAAAGATAATGTACGTCTTGCTGCAGTGCAATTTTCCTGTCTCTCCTGGATTGGCTCCTGTTCGTGATCACCTGGGGCGCTGTATTGGACGATGACTTCATCGCCGGAATCTTCGGGTTGGGCCTCTCCATCACCTTGATCAGGGCGGAGAAGAAACAAAATGGACTCTTTTAGATGCAACAAGCGACAGGGAATTAAATACAACGCAGGGCTGCAGGAGAGTGGAGCAAAATCAAGAGAGATACCGAATTTGAACTGCTCTCCACAAGAATGGATCCCACGGAGCCCATTTCAAAAACTTAGAGCGAAAACCATTCGAATTGGCACGCGAAATCAACAGAGTGAGGTGTACACAGCTTATTAAACACAGAAAGCTTTGGGCTTTGAAGCCGTAGCAATCAACCGCTCCCTCCAAGAACACATAAAAGAAGGGGAAAAAAGGAGCTCAGAACTCGTCTCCCAAAGACACCAAAAGGCCACGAAACGCAAAGAATTCATACGCCCATCTCCACGGGACGCGAAAGGCGCCAGCTTTGTTGCGATCCGAGGAGCACGCAGGAGTCAGGACGCCAATAAACCAAAAAAGAAAACGTATCGGAAACCGCCCAAAAACGCGAGGAATATCATCATTAGCGCAAACTTTCCGGCAACGGAGCCCAAGAAAGGGAGGGGGGAGGAGGGGCGGAATGCAAGGGAAGCCACTTACTTTCTCGCTCCTCGGAGCCCTCCCGCCGTGCTGCACCGCCGCCGGTGACCTCCTCCGCCCCCTGCCGCCACTCATCTCCGGCGCCGTCTGCATCGATCACCACCAGGGTAGGTTGAGTGGCACGATCGGCAACGTATAGGAGGAGCCAACGACGCCGCCGCGAGACGAAACGAGACGAGACGACGAACCCAGGATGCGGCAGTAATGGCTTACGCGGAGGCCCGGAGGCCCGGAGCTCCGCCGCAGAAGCGTGGAAGCGGCGGATTCCGTGGTGAACTGGCGATCCGGTTCGATTCGTCTCGTGTGATGTTTCTCCTCCGCGTCGCGTGGTGGTGGTGGTGTTCAGTGCTGTCGCTTCCCTTCTCGTGTGATGCGTCTCCGTTTTATTCGCGGCTCGATCGGTCACGCCAGGTGAGGTCTCTTTTTTTTTTTCTTCTTTCTCGCCGTGCCGACTTGCTAGCTGCGACGCGACGAGGTGGTGGGGCGGCGCGGCGCGGCTGGCTCCCTTGCTGCGACTGCGCGCATGGCGGGTGGAGTGGCCGATGGAGGCGAGCGATCTACCGGTCGGTTTGATTGTTTCGGTCGGGCAAGGGTCAGCGGTGGACGGGACGGGACGGGACCCACGCGGTCAATCATGAGCTCGTGTGCTTGTGGCGCGCTTCCAGATTTCTCAGGCTCCCTCCGTCCTGCGGAATAACACGCGGTTCTTCAAAACTATATTTTATTTCTATAAATTTCTTACCTACTACAATATTTACGACAATAAAATTATAATCACATAAATAAATCTAAATATTAATCTAATAATATTTTTTATCAATTAAAAATTAGTTTATTACAAAATAATTATTAGTTAATATTTAAAAAAATACGTACATGTTTTATTAGGTGGGACTTACTAAAGACACGAGCGATATCTTTTGGATTTTACAGAACCATCGATAAACCGATAAAATAAAATCTAGATACATTTATTCAGTTTGATATTTTTTAATTTGATTGATAAAACGTTTGACTCCGTCCGAGAAGTCCAGATTTTACAAAATCCGAACAAACCGTTAAGAACAAAATAAAATTTATTAAAAAATTATTTGTTATTTAAATTTGTGGGGTTATGCGATAGCCAGTTAACCGCGTGGTAACCGGCAATATTGTCAATCTGCTGGCAGTAGTACCTCCAGTATTTTTGTTTGCTTTTTTTATTGGCCGTTAGCTGTAGCTGTCTGATCTGACTCTGATCACTGGCTCACTGCTCTGTTTGGGAAAAAGCTAGCCTGCGTATGCTTACGAAGCAATGCAGGATGCAGCTACTACTACAAAACTGTTCCAAGTTGACATGGTGTAAATAATTAGTGGATACAAGGCTTTATAGGCCCTGTTTAGTTGCATTCAAAATGCAAAAATTTTTAGGATTTTGGTCACTTTTTGGGTTTTTGGAACTAAACATGTTGGTGTAAACTGGGCATGTAAAGATTTTGGATTTGGAAGTGTTTTGGCCCAAAAAGTAGAAATTTTGCATCGGTAGCAGTGTATCCCATCCCTACCCCGCGCTCACAGTCCAACAACAAAAAAATCGCGCATCGTTCGGCTCCTCCGCAACGTCCCCATCGACGTCTCCACCCGCAAGCGCCCGCGCCACATCCGCCGCCGCCGAGGCGCCCGCATCCACCGACGACGACGAGGTCGCCGCCACCGCCGGATCGGCAACCGCCGAGGCCGCCGCATCCGCCGACGACGACGAGGCCGCCGCCACCGCCGAGGCCGCCGCATCCGCCGCCACGACGAGGCCGCCGCCACCGCGAGGCCGCCGCATCCGCCGCCGTTGCATCCGCCACATCCGCGCCGTCGCATCCGTCGCAACCGCGAGACCGCCGTCGGATCGGCAACCGCGAGGCCGCCGCATCCGCCGACGACGACGAGGCCGCCGCCACCGCCGAGGCCGCCGCATCCGCCGCCGCTGCATCCGCCACATCCGCCGCCGTCGCATCCGCCGCAACCGCCGAGGCCGCCGCCGGAGCCGAGATGGAGAGAGGAAGGAGGAAGGAGGCGCGGGGGAGAGGGGGAGAGAGTGAGGGTAAATCTGTATTTTTATAGCATCTCAAAAAATTTACACAGAGAAAACTAAACACCACTCTTGGGGTGTAAACTTTACATCCAAAATCTTTTGGGTGTAAAGTTTACACCCAAAATCTGTAACTAAACAGGGCCATATTCTAACACAAAAAGTGCAACACTCATTTTGCTCCCTGCAAATTTGGTAGCTGCAGCTGTTAACAACTTAACACTGGATCAGAGCAAAAGCCGAGGAGTCTCAGGCTCGCCAGGTATATAAAAGCTCTGATCTTTTAAAAAGATCAGCTTGGTTTATAAGTTTACAACTGTTATGTTATCCAGTGGCCGGTTAGACGAGTGCTGCTGTTTCCATGATGTATCGCATACGCAAAGGCCGGCTCTGCCATGTGAGGAGTTCATCTTTTGCAGTGCTACTCTGTTCATGCGACGCACAGCACATAGTCAGAGACACTGCGAAAAAGACAGGGTCGTGGCGAAGTGTGTGTGCAGAGAAGCTGGGCATCTGGTCGCCCCTGCAAAATTACAAGCGAGCAAGAACACGGAGGTAGGTGAAAAAGTGTGTAGGGTTTTTAATTTTTGCTGCAAAATGATCCGTATTTATCCGTCGTTTTCTACGCAGAAAATGGCAGTATAGTACTGTACTAGCTGTAGTTCTTGTCGACCTTTAAAAAAAGCTTCGAGACTACCTATATACATCGTTATATTTTTTATAAAAAAATAGTCGACATATATTTATATATTTATATTGTAAGTCCCAAAATTATATAATGAGTTCATGTAAGTATAATCTAACAAACATATATTGTTCAAAGCAAGCTCATTTACCTTAAGAAGTCTGCAAACTCTTACTTGATAGCAACCAATAACATCAATACCATCGTAAGCGAGTCCACGGATAAAAAGACACGTATCTTAAAAAAATCTGGTTATAACAAATTTACGACACCAATATAACGTTTCCAAAGCTTTTGCATTTTTTGTTATTAGTTACTAGTTTTTTTGAAGGGAAATTTTTTTAAGGAAAGTTATTAGTTACTAGTTAATCACCCTGTTGTTTTGGGAGAAAAAAATATTAACTAGAAGCCGGCCTCACACATAAAACGTATCTAGGCAACATCAGTCGGTTTTATAGCTCGTCCGAGATCTCTTCGATTACCATGCCTCCTAAACCGGTAGATCGCTGCGGCCACCATTCTTCCATTGAAGCTTTTGTAGAGAGCTTTTGTGCCCGGGCACATGAGGATCGCGGAGCTGGTAAGTAAAACACGTTTCTTCTCGTTTTGGTAGCCAAATTGGCCAGTTTGTCTCGACAAAATTTCGTTCCGAACTGACACTGTCCATGTGACGTGGCCCGCATTGTCAGTGGCGCGTAATCCTACCAATCTTCAGTGTGGCAAGCAACTACACGATCGGTACCTTTATGAAGCAGATTTCGGCCGCGTTCGTTAGTGTATAGTGGGATAGAGGAAGATGAGCTCCCGTGTTTCACGAGCATAACCAATTTGACTATAAGCCGGTAGAGTACTATAGCAACAGCAACGGTACGGTAACGGTGTTAATGACCGTTGGATGAATTGAATTAACGACGTGTGCACTGCCTAACGACCACCTACCACCTTCGTCTTCCTCACGCGTGTGCAGTGAGGCAAGGCCTTTCGTGACGTGTTCTGTTGAACCCAGCCTTTTTTCCGCTGCCGCAGCTGCGCCACAACACCCAGCGGTCCAAAGGCTGCCTCCAGCGTCGATTGGGTTACTGTCTTCTATACCCGGCGGGCAGAGGGCGTCACTGGCATGATTCATCCCGGTCAAACGCTGCACCCAATCCCTTAATGCAACATCGATCCATAGATTCGAGCAGGGCTGATGCGACGGTTCATTGCGAGCTGTGCGCAGGAAGGTCGTCGAGGCAGAGCTTCGCATCGGGCAAGGGGAAAGCTTGCGCAGTCCGCCATTGATCCCGCAGCTGTCATGCATGGAGATGGAGCAGGCGGCGTGAGGTATGCGCATCAACATGCAAAACAGTAAGCATTCAAGCTCTCCATTTCTAGGCCCCCAATCCCGCGGCTATTTGAAGCTCTCCCCCTCGCAAGATGGCTCCACGAGGTTGCAAGCGCAAGTTCACAAACACTAATCCTATTCCCCCTTCATTCCCTACTACTACGCCCTACACTGAAGAGCCCCAAATTTCTCTTACGGCAAGCTTCGACGCCCACTCAGACGAAGCATCGTCCGATTCATTGGTGACGAACGGTGCCTCCGGTTACACCGACATCCACGACGTCGAAGCCGTTGCCAATGTAATCCGAGTGTGCGCCATCAAATCTCCTGAGACAGTGATTCAGCTTGTGCGTAGGCTCACCCCTCGCACGGTTGCAAGATCACTCGATTGGGACCTTCTCCAGTCCGATGGACTACTGAAGGTAGCTTTCTACTCTCACTATGCAATTTATCATGTGTGCAATGGTTGTTTGTTGACTTGTGCGATTAGATGGCCGGTGGTCATGGGCATTGGACCGAGGAGGAGCTACGGGTATTCTTGGATAGCTGTCTCGAGGAGATAGGTGCCAGGAACATTACCTCCTCGTGTCCAAAAGGCCAGGGTTACGTAAACTTGCAGCGCAAAATGTTGGAGAGGGCAGGCAAACAAGTTACCCGCCAACAGTTAAAGAACTTTTGGGGATCTTGTCGCCGTCGCTTTAGTACATGGATATGGCTCGAGGCTCAGGCTACCAGTCTTGGTCGTGACCCAGTCACGCAGACAATTGCTGCCAGCCCCGATTGGTGGGATCAAATGGAAAATGCAAGTCCACAAAACGTTCATTTTTGACCTCAACTTCGATTTTTGTGTGTCATATTATTATATCAAGACCCCTTACGAATCAGTTAGCATTTGCAGATAGATCCCATTTTATTTTGTTGAATACATCACACTTGATGATTAAAAGTTGATACATCACATTTCTTGAATGCATCACAAGTTAGGTTTACTGACTTCGATTAAAATTTGATGATTAAGTTTAGATTCAACCAAGAACGAGTCATTGTCATGACTGCAAAGTAAACATTTTGTGCTTAACCCATGGGACAGATGTAGTTTTGTAGTATACAATTGATATTTATGTTTGTAGGTAACCATTTTTTTTACAAATTTTCATGTCAATTTGATATTACGAAATTAACACAGACTTTAGGTTGGAAGTACGAACTTCACAAGTTATATAATCACGGTTGATATGATTAACACTATTTGTCCATATAAAGTTTGTACTACATGTGTGATATCTATAGGACATAATCAAACTTGAAATGTTAATCACTTTTACATTTACTAGCAATTGTGCCCGTGCGTTGCAACGGGTAAAGTCGAGGCGCGACACGGATGGGGACGGCACAGAGGGGCGCGGAAGCTCCGAGCAGCGATGGGAGGAAGGAGCGCAGTCGCGATGCTGGACGCGGCGCAGATGGGGACGAGAGGGAGGAGCGAACGGGGGTTTTTTTAATCCAAGCCCTCCTTTTTTTCAGCATTGGGATTGCGGGTAGGGCTGACGAAATACTCGTGGCTCGCTAGCTCGTTCGGCTCGTGGATGGCTCGGCTCGGCTCGTTGAGAAATGCTAACGAGCTGCGCCAAGGGTTTATCTTGTTAGCTATAATGAGCCAGCTTGAATCAGCTCGCAAGCTGCTCGTGAGCTTAACGAGCCAGATGCAATGTACAAAGTAGGGCCTAATGTTTTGCTTGTTTTGCTATTCTTTTGCTTGTTTTGTTGTTGATGTGACAATAAATCAATAATTTTTATAATTTTGTGATGGTCAATATGGATCTAATGCTTTAGATTATAATAGTAATAATATCTAATCTAGTTGCATCATTACATTTGTATGGATAATTATCGATGAACAAGTGTTATTACGTTAATTATGGACTTAATGTATCACTTTTTATTTTTTTCAATTGTATATTTGCATGTTTAATAGACTAAAAAAATAAAATGTAATTTGTACATAAATTGCACTGTATTAAAGTGGCTCGCGAGCTAAACGAGCCGGCTCACGAGCCGAGCCTCCTGGCTCGGCTCTCTACCGAGCCGGCCAAACCGAGCCAAGCCGAGAGCCGAGCCTCCTGGCTCGGCTCTCTACCGAGCCGAGCCGAGCCGGTATCCACCCCTAACTGCGGGTTAATTTTGGAAAAAATCAAGGGTTTTTTTTGCAAAATAGCTAGGCAGAATAAAATTTTGGATAGAAACACTACTTGCTTTATAGATAGCTAGCAAAATGTCCGTGCGTTGCAACGGGACGACGATGCAGGGAGGGAAGCAGGTGGAGGACGAAGGTCCAGGCGGCGGCGCGGGAGCTCTGAGCGGCGACGGGAGGGAGGGGCGCAAGCGCAGCGCGGATGGGAGCAGAAGAGAGGGACGTAGGAGGTCTTTTTTTCATCCAAGCCCTCTCTTTCTTTTCAACATTGGACTGAGTTAATTTTATAAACAGTCAAGGGGTTTTCGTAAAATAATACTTTTTTCTTCTTTAATTGGGTTTTTAAAATAGCCGATGGATGCGGGTTAATTTTGAAAAACTCAAGGGGTTTTCTGCAAAATAGTCAGGCAAAACAAAATTTGGGTGGAAACACTACTTGCTTTATATATAGGTATAGATATTACAAATGTTCATGTCACTTTGATTTTATTTAATTAACATGTATTCCATATGGTTAGGCTGAACAAATCAGCTAGCTAGGCTCAAAAAATAATCAACCCGGCCAGTCTTCATATGATTAGCTCAAAAAAGCAGTCAGCTAGGCCATCTTATTAGTCATTTCGGCTCATGATTCATGCTCTAAGGGAAAATGCTTCTTTTGGGCTTGTGAATACATATGCTATATGTTGGTTGTACATATTTCTGAGTAATTATTATGGTCATTTTAGTAGGTCTTTCTGAACTCACTAGTTTTATTTATAGTGCTAATTACAATTGTTGCCTCAAATTGTAATGTTTATTACTTGATGATTTATGAGCTAAATTAATCAATTATGAACTCTTGTTTACTTAAACGTCTATATATATGTGTATGATGGATGAGCTAGAAAAATAAACATCCATGGGTATGGAAGAATATGTTCAATGCTACGATGTAGGGGTCAGATCAAAAAATTAATGCAAATATATTACTTGGGTAAAGCTACTATGCTCTGCTGCTGGTGATGTTAGTATATATTGGTGCCATGTTATGTATGCTCACCATTATGTGTCTTGTCCTTTTTTCCCTTGTGCTATCATCTAACTGACTGTTAAATCCTTAGATAAGTGAGCAATTCATTTCATACTGGCTTTTTCAAATAAGTTAATCTACGAACTTTATATGTCCGCACCTAATTACATGCATTGCTCCTGTCTTGAAATATGAATTGCAAATGGTTCGTTAGTTACATGTTTTTTTCCTTTCAATAAGGTTATCTAACATTTGTTGCAACCTTTGTTCAGCACAATAAAATTTGTTGAATACAGTCTCTCAGTACTGTCATTCTTTTTCATGCAGAGGAGGAGAGGTTCTAAGGTGTTCAGGAGTGCACCACTGCAATTCATAAGGGAACATCATGCAGTGTTTCACGATCGCACTGTCGTTGGCAATCACTCGGCAGTGGCAGGGGCTGAAGCATCTAACGAGGTCGTTAATTTGCAGGCTTTGCCACTTGACATAGACGACTTGGTGGACGACCCAGACATGCCTCTGTCACCAGAACAATCCAACCGTCGTGGCAAACAAGCTGGGAAAAATGTTGCCACCCCTGGCAGGGCAAAATCTAGTGGCTCAAAGCGCTCCAGGGGTGATTCTGCATCTGAAGCTCTCAACAGGCTTGTTGACCTGAGGGTCAAGTCTTAGGAGAGCAAAGCACAACGTATGCGTGAATGAGAAACTCGGAGTGGAGGTGCATGCCTGGATATGCTTAAGGCCGATGGCCACTCTTTTGATTCGGAAGTTTTTCACATGGGGGTCATTCTGTTTAGCGACCCTTACTACTGCCACATTTTCATAGATAATGCATGCACTCCATCTTAGCGCGAGTTTTTTGTTCGCACACACTATGCTATCAAGATGGCCGGTTCAGCTCCTCCACTGTCATGCTCCGGTGGTCCATCAGGATTTGAGGCTGGTTTGGTCCAGGAGGTGGTGGTGGTGGCTTTGGTGGAGGGTACGGTCCGGGTGGTGGAGGATTTGGTGGAGGTTTCGGTCTTGGTGGCTGCTTTGGTCCTGCAGGGTCTTCTGGAGCAGATGGCGGGCCATTATGCTAAATGTGCTGATGGAGATGACATCTCCACCCCTGTTGGCCTGTTTATTATGTTAGAACTTGCAATATGTCGGCTTGTTTACTTAATTGTTGAGTGTTCAGTGTTAACGTTATCTTTCGAACAATAATCTATGTTTGATCTATTATGTTTGATTATGGTAACTTGTGATTTGCCACCGTATCTACAAACCTAACATTCTCATGCAGATTTGTGGAAATTTTTATTCCCTATAATAATTTCTATGTTTTGTCCTAGTTGAATGATAATTACCAGTAAAAATTATATGTTTGTCCATTGCTCCTTAGGAAAATGAGCAGTTCAACAGATGGAAGCGAAGGATCAGGCAGTGAGTACACAACAGAAGAGGACGACATTATCTTGCAACTTGCGGCAAGTTTGGAGGAAAACGTCAACGTATGAGCCCCTAGACGTTCATCCCAACAATCTGGTATGGCATGGATGATGGAGACCATGGGAAATGACTCTCATTGCCAGAATATGTTTCGCATGAGGGCTTCCAAATTCACTCTCTTCACTGGCTTTTGACAACAAGATACGGTTTGCAAGGTACAGTGGAGATATGTACTATGGAGGCCATTGGGATTTTTCTTTTTACAATGGCCGAGGGTAATGGTCACCGTGCAACGAACAACAGAATGGTTCGTTCTGGTAGTACTGTCAGTATTTATTTCCACAGGGTACTTGATGCCATGGCTAGACTGGCAGGCGATATCCTCAAGCCGGTGGATCCCAATAACTTCCCGCAGCACTGTCGTGTGCTACAAAACGAATCCTTCCTTCCCTTCCGTCATGCCGTGGGTGCGGTAGATGGTACGCACATTCCAGTTATTGTGCCACGGAGGATGGCGATTGAGTACCACAACCGGCACAATGAGACCTCCCGTAATGTTCTTATGGTTATTTCATGGGACGGTCGTATTATTTTCGCTGATGCGGGATGGCCGGGATCGGTGCATGATCAAAGGGTTCTTTCCAACGCTATTAGAAGCTATCCATGGAGTTTCCCAAGGTTGCCATGGGGTGAGCTACCTTATCCTCTTACATTTTTCGATTTTTTCCCGTATTTTGTCACCGACGTTGAGACTGCAAGTGTAATAGCTTATGTTATATATTTGGTTTACACAGGGGAATACCTCCTGGTCGATTCTGGTTATCCCAGCAAGTACGGGTTTATGCCTCGATACCCGCATTGCAGGTACCACATGGATGACTTTGTTGGGGCTGACGCAGTTCTTCCACTTGGAAAGGAGAAAAAGTTCAACTACATGCATTCCACAATGCGGAACACAGTTGAAAGGAATTTTGGGATCATTAAAAATCAGTGGCATATTCTCAGACAAATCCCGTCATATCCTGATCCGGTGGCTCAAACGAAGATTATACAAGCAGCACTCGCGCTTCACAACTTTCGTATCGATAGTGCCGATGTGCATTTTGCCACGCAGAACCCGTTGTACAACGGGTTCCCGATAGTTCCGTTGGCTCCACCACTTTGCGGTTGGTACGACGCACCCAACAGTGAGGCCACAATGTCCGCATACCGTGAGACTGTAGCTGAGCAGGTTCATATGGGCTAGCCATTATATGGAACCATGCCATGGTCACTGCTTATTTATTTAACTTATCCCCCCTAGCTTGATTTGTATGGCGACAAACCTCCTTGCCAAACAATATTTGCTGTTGTATATTATTTGATGCTAATTAGAATTATTTTCGTGCTCAATATTTGATTTCCCTTAATTACATTTTTTTTGGTGCGCAATACGGAGTGCATTATTTTGGTGGATGCTGCAGCGACCGAAAGGAATGGACAGAGAGCAAAATGTGCACATAGCAATTTGTAAAATTACAGATACAATTGCCACTAGAGGACTCTATCCATAAGTGACAATATCATTTAATGCGCTACTAACAACCAGTCTTCCATTTATTTTCAAACTGTTACATCAGAAACGGTTTCATCTCTTCCGGACCTGGAATTGGCTATCGGTTGCCCCGTCCGATCCAACCTTATCCGATTGGCCTCGCAGCCGATCACTCCTCAGCCGATGCGACCCCTGTCTCCAGCCGATCCGACTCTGCTTCGCCTTTGCAGACTTAGGGATTCGATTACCAAATTTCAGTGTTAACACATGCCCCCAAGTCCGTGATACGAAGTGTTACAGATTTGCTTGCCTGTTGAAACTCCCGCTCTTTTCTTGACCTAGACTGCTTTGGCTTCTCCCCAAATGCCCTTTAAATATCCACTCCCCTCGGCCGAGACGTCCACACCTTCAAAGCGCACTCAGCCTCCTTTGCACACAAGTTTCTTGCCCTCTCTCTCTTCTTCGACGATCTCACCGGCACTCGTCAAACTTCGTCGCGCTCTTCAGACCAGATCCAACTTCACCCCCGAGCACTCCGATGGCTTCCACTGTCGCCGCTTCGAGCACATCCGTTGCGCCAGCCACTGCCGCCATGCCATCCGTAGCCGCTGCTGTTCCGGCCGCCGCCATGGCCTAGTTTCCTGGTTCATCGGTCTTGCTTTAAGTGCTGGCCATTAGTTTAAACAGTGATTAAATAGAGGGTCACTGATCCTCATTAGTTTAAACAGATTCATTCAATCTTGGGACCGTCCAAGACACAGCAGCAATGGTGGCTTTGTTATGCCGGTGTGAAACTGTGAATATGAATGAGAGATTCAGAGGCCAGGAAGAAGACAAAGTCCCTCTCCTAACCCCTGGAATCCAAAGCTCAAAAGCATCAGCAAGTTCAAATCACCTTTCCGCTAGCAGTGACACTGGACCAGCAGTTTTGAGCAAGACAACCACATGAATGCATAACTTAGTGTTGTGGAGTAACCAACCTGGCTTCTTGTTACTCTTGTTTGCAAATCATAATGGGAAGATGTATCACAATATTTTAGTACTACTCCCCAACAAAATCTTTCTTTGGTTAATCTTATAGTAACTAAAGCTGCTTAAGACTGCTTCCTGTCGTGCCTAATGACATTTCTAAACGTGTGGTTGGCGTCCGGTTTTCAAACGAGTTGGTTGTACTCATGTGAGCTCACTTTGCTTTGCTGCCCAATTGCTATAGTAGCATATACTACTAAGTATTATAAGGGTTATTACAGTTAAGAAAATTCCCTGTGTATTCATGAAGCTTTGATCTCTAATTTTTTATATGTTCCTGAATTTGGCTCATTTCCCTGTATACCCTTGAATTTTAATTTGGATCTCTTTCATATCTTTTCCATTAGTTGACCATTGAATTTCTATCAAAAAGTCCATTTTACCTTCTGCTACGAGAAAACATATAAAATTATGGAGTATATTGTCCGAGGGTAGAAATTTGTTATTTGAGACTATTATATCTATAAGTTTATTATGCTTAGATATTATTTATCATAAAATTTATTTGTAGATATGACATAAAAATAATATTATTTATTAGTTATTAAAAATTATTTATATAACATATAAATATATTTGTCTTATACTGTTGTATTACTATTCAAAAAATAAGCAACATATACAATTTTTAATAATTAAAAAAATAAATATTGATTTTATGTCATATCTAAAATAAATTTTGTCATAAATAATATCTCTCATTACAAACTCATAAATTTAAAAGTCTTATATAACAAATTTCTATACTCTATACTATAGTCTATAAATTTATTTTTTTTCATACCATAGGAAAAAATGAATTTTTTCATAAGAATTTAACGGTCAACTAACATAAAGGACATGAAAAGGGTCTAAATTCAGGGTATACACAGAAATGAGCAAAATTCATAGGCAATAAATTTTTAGGAGTACACATATAATTTTCTCATAGATTAATGGAATCCAACAGAGATGATTGTACAGCATCACAAGTCCACAACAGAGCCCCTGTACAGGTATGTAGCGCAATTTTCAACAGGTAACTTTGATTTCTTACTCCCTCTAGTTAGTTAACATGTTGATTTGGACATATGTCAAGGCAAGTTTTAAAACGTTTGAACATCAAATCTAGCTCTAGATATTTAGATTGGATGCGTGTATATAATGGGATTGATTTCTCCCAGAAGGTACGTTTATAATATTTTACTACCTTCGTCAAAAAAGACTTTGTTTTTAAGCGACTTTGTTTTTAAGCTTATCTCACATGTACCAATACAACCCTGCCCATAACATATATTTTTTAAAAGTCCAATGCACTTATTGTTTTAAAGATGAAGTTGTCGAGGTGTTTTATCCATCTATGGTATTTGTAGAGTACGGTGATCGTTGGTGTCAGGATGTACGTGAGATCGAGATAAAAGAGACGGTAGACATAGATTTTTATATAGGTTCTAGCCCCCTTAACTGATAGGTAATAACCAAAACCCCTTCCATGTATGAGGCTAGATTCCGTATAAATTTTGGTATATGGTGGCCCCACCAAGCCTAACATAAAAGTATTAGATATGTCTTATCCATAACACTGACAGTAGCCCCCGACCTCAATGCAAATGAATGTACTAGCATTTTTGACCATGTAGTCCGAAGACTCGACCTTGTGGGAATCACCTAGCCATTCTCGGAAGGATCGAGTAGGCATAGAATTTTTTACAAGTCTTCTTTCTTGGCTATGATAGAGAACGTGGCCATTTTTGAATTTAGATTGAGGTTAAAAAAATACCATCTCGACGGGTAAACCATTGGCTTACTTAATATTTCTTTCTCCTGTTGTACTTTGTGATGCAGAGCACCATCTTTAGTTGTCATCTTATGTTGGTTCTCTGTTCTATACAAGATATATTACCATGTTGCAGAGTTGTCGTTCTGAATTTCTAATAGTCAGCTCAAAGGGCGATCACCAGACAACTCTTCGACTCTGCTCTGTCATGAGACTTTTTTTGTATGTGTTTGAAATTTGTAAAAATAGCCCGAGCGAAACGCTTAGGAGTAATATGATACGAATCGAAAATATTGAAAATCAATTATATCTATTTGTGACAATAAACGAGTACTCTCACTAGAGCTGCCCTCAGCCGAACGAAAATATGTACTCCTCCTAGCCCCCAGCTGATTTTATGGAACAATTTTCACAAAAGCAACTTAAATCTCATACCAAAATATATTGAAACAGCAAATTCCTAGCCCCCGACCATGAAGTTAAGAAAGCCAATTCCCGATTACATGGCCTGTTAGTATGTTACATATGGGTACTCTTACACAACCATATCTTACATGGTCTTTTGACCCTTCGGGGCCTGACTAATCCGTCATCACTAGGCATCCCCGGCTGAGTGACTGAGACCCGGTGATTAGTCAAGCTAACATAAAAGGATGATAAGAGACGACTTCATTCGATAGAGATATGAGAAAAGGAGATCAATGGACAAATATTGCACATTTGATATATATGAAAACTTACATAGATTAATGCATGGGGATGGTAGGATCGCTACACACAATGGTCGAGTAAGGACCCGGTGTAGCCGTATCCGGACCCGTTATAGAAGTGGGAGGATCGATACCACGATGGTCGACCAAGGACCAAGTATAGTCGTTCCTCAAACACTCATAAAGCTGGGGGCATCGCTGCCATGCTAGTCAAACAAGGACCATGTGGAGTCATTTCTCGACCACTCGTAGAGGTGGGGGGATCGCTGCCATGCTAGTCAAGCAAGGATCAAGTGGAGCCATTCCTTGACCACTCGTAGAGGTAGGGGGATCGCTGCCACGCTGGTCGAGCGATGACCTGGTGAAGTTATTCCTCGACCACTTGTAGAGATGGAGGGATCGGTGGCACACTGTCGAGCAAGGACCAGGTGGAGTTGTTCCTCGACCACTCGTAGAGGTAGGGGATCGCTGCCATGCTAAGCAAGGACCAGGTGGAGTCGTTTCTCGACCACTCGTAGAGGTGGGCTTGAGTTGGTTATTAGATGTGCATCTCATGTGGCCAGCATGACTTCACATGCCTTTTTAAACTAACTTACAAGCATATTGGACATCTATTCATGACCATGCCGAGTGATCAAGCCGACAATATTTGCGAGGAGATTGTCCATAGTAACCTTTTCACAAATAGACTGGGCATGACCGGTACTAGATGTGAGATAAGCCAACGGTCTTTGTTAGTACGTTAGGTCTGACAACTCCGTATTTGTTTGAAAACGTTCTCGATAATGAGGCGTACTCGACCTCTGCCTACTAGGGTGCTTGGTGCTCGAGCGAACGTTGTATTATTTCCTAAAAAAATATTTGCTAGAAGGAAATATATACAACAGAAAATATTGAGCATGTATTTAGAAAGCTGTATAAATATTATAGTATTGTTAGGATATTGTTGACGAGAAATTTCTCTCATGCCTTGGCCTGGGAGATCTGCTTAACTCCAGTGCAGGTCCTTCTCGGCTACCTATGCTGTCCAAGGCGTGCCAGTTGGTTTGATCTGTTAACCAACAAGAAAAATAGAGATATATGCGCTAAGCGTTAGGTTGGATCCTACTGGATCGGCTGCAAGAGTCAATTTACATATATATGCTATCCCAAAGTGTATTTAGACCAAGTAACAAGAATAGATCGGTCGCGCCGAGACAGTATTAGCCACTTAAAGCATATATGCGATGGGATAATAAATATATGCTTTAACAATCTAGCCGATGTCGTAAGTCCAACTGCAAATCGGCTAATACTCCAATTTATCTTATGAAAAGATATTGATGTGAGCTAAATGCGCTAAATCTAGATCAGTTGGCTGTCGGCTATAGCTGACAAACTGATTCTGGCTTAGGGCATTTAACTAGAGCAAGATCTTAATATAAGTGGCGGTTTTAATAAATCTGATAGCAAAATATACTAGAAGAATATTAAAACAGATAAGGCCGGCTGAAACCCCGACACTATCTCTAAACATATATATCTAGCCGAATAGATCATAAAAGGTCTAAAAACGACTTAATATATCATTGTGATGCAACATCAAGTATAAAAAGAACAATCTGATCTACTGTAGCTAATGTAAATACCTCGAGACGGTGGATATCGCATATAATTTAGGTCAACCCTTAGATCTAGCTCTATCGGCTGCTGGTTCTTGACAGAAACGAGCCAACGTTGAGATAGATCTAAGCATTGTTCTATATTATATGCGATATATGATAACTAGCGCAGTATAAATCATTGAATTTAGAGTGTCATAACGATGGAAGCACTAAATTCGACGATATATGCCACTAATGACAACCATTTACCTTAACTTGGGGATCGAAACGATGCAGCCCGAAGCCGGATCAGTTGTTCATCTGAAGAAAAAGGAAGCGATGCGCCGAAGGTTGTATTGATTGTGAGAATGTTTGATTACAAGGATCTCAGGTCCTATTTATACCTAAGAATAACATTATCTGTACAGACCCTGGAATCTATCTAAACTACTATTTAAAATACGACAATATCCCGGGAAGGACCCATGCCGCATTATAATAAACAATCTAAACAAATTCCTAATTTACAGATACAATTGCCGTTACAGGACTCTATCCATAGATGGCAATATCTTTTAACGCACAATTTGGAAACCGAATCTTCTATTTATCTTCAACCACCTTCATCGAAAACGGTTTTATCCCCTCCTCTGACTCAGCATCGGTTGTCGACTATCCTCGTCCGATCCAACCTCAGCCGATTGACCTCATAGCCAATCACACCGCAGCCGACTCAACCTCTGTTCTTCTGGTCTGATTCCGTTTATATTTCGGCCGAGACTTAGGGATTTGGTTACCAAATTTAGCTGTTAACACATGCCCCCAAGTCCGTGATAAGATAATATCGCGGATTTGCTGCTTTTCCAAATTCCCACTTTTTTTGACCAAAACCGTTTCGGCTACCCAAAAAATATCCTTCAAATACCGCCTTCGCGGCCACCGCACGTGTCATATTGCCACAAACGAATAGCCACCTCAACAACTCTCGAGCTCTCCGGCGACCTCCTCGGTGATCCCGGCGACCTCGGAACCCTCGTTCTCCCCGGCGAATCCCGAATGGCGGCAATCACCGGAAATGGCTTCCTCCAGCACTCTTTCTGCCGCGCCGCCGCAACCAGCTTATCCTGAGGTAAGCCTATCAGCTTCATTCCTTTTTTTCCTTCTGCGATTTAGCTACTACCTCTTTGTAATTCCTTGTTCCTTTCCTCATTCTGTAGCACTTAACCCACCAAATCGCAATCCTCAACCTAGCTCATCAGAACCAATACTTCCTGGGGCTGATCAGCAATTTGGACCCAAGTGAAATAATAAACGCAGAAACCGATCGGATCCCTTTTAGGTTTTCCACCCCAAACCTGTCATACTGGACCAGTGCCTTCAAATCATGGCCATCAACCGACAAGTCCTGGCCAGCCTGGTTCTTAAGGATGTCGGCTAGGAAAAGGACGCACTGGACTGAACTTGGAATAGCTCAGTGTTTGGAACTAACAATAGCCGACATGACCAAGAACGAATCCCTTCTATCGGTTGCTTACTACTTTTGGTCCGACGCACTCAACGCCTTCTTATTTAGACAAGGGCCGATGACCTCCACCCTGATGGATGTGGCAATGATAACCGGCTTGGACATCACCTCCACAGTCAGCCCAAGTGACCTTCAGCGCAAGTGCCAACACAACTTCAAGACCAAAAACATTGGTGGCTGGAGCGGCTTTATTTCCATGAACATGAAAGACGGGCCGATTTCGGACAGGGAGCACACCGCCTTCCTCCTTATGTGGCTAGAGAAGTTTGTATTCTGTGGATCTAGCTGTGGCCCAACTAGTAACTGGCAGCACGTAGCCGAAGCCCTTGTAGAGAAAAAGCATATCCCCTTAGGCAAGTACCTATTGGGTTATCTATACCAAGTCTTAAACTCGGCTTCGGCTCGATTGGCCACCAAGCAATCTGTTGGCACTGGGGGCCCATGGTGGCTGCTATAGCTCTGGCTCAACTTACATCTGTACAAGATAGCCGAACTGCCTGCCCTTCTTCAAACTGAGTTCCCATTGATAGAGCCGAGAATTGTGGATGATGAAGAAAAAACCACTCGTCGGCCGACGTCCTACGGTGAAGCTGCTTCAACCTACCCAAGGCTCAAAATTGACAGCCGAAGACTTCACAGAATGGTTTGATCGGCTATACAGCGGTTTTTCCAAACGCCTCCAAAATCTGTTTGCATATGAAGATTTCATTGAACTTGAGCAACCAGACAACCTTCGGCTAGATGAACTCGATTCAGAAGAATACACGGTGCCAAGGGAAATTTTTGTCACTGCCATCACCCCTTGCATCCTTCCCGTTGGTTCATCAAGGCCGCAACGTCACAAAAACTTATGAGTTTTATCACCCCATGGTGGCGGCAAGGCAGTTTGGACTGGGCCAACTGCCCATCGGCTTATGGTTTGCCGACAAGATCCAGCTGAGGGGAAGAATCGAAGGCAACGTAATGATGCTTCGGCTGCTTCAACTCCCAGTTCCTCCTCTCGGCAGCATGAACAGAATCAACCTGACTATAAGCAGATCGCCGATCTTCAACCAGTGGTGGGGCGAGTGGAAGCAACACTTACTCCACCAATCGGCCACGATGTTCCTGACCATCGTCGACCCTGACAGAGTTTCATCGGTAAGCACATTTCCTAGTTCTTTGTTTATTCACCGATCATTACTCATATCATTGGCTAACCATAATTTCCTTCTGTTGCAGACAATCGACGATTCCCCTCCTCCAGTCAATCGAAGCGGGGTGGTGATCAACTACGCGCCCGGCATCCTGCTGAACGGGTGTGGGCTAGCGCCATCCCCAATCGGTTTCAACCCGCCGAAGGTGGGCACATTACTCCATGACCAGACCCGTGAGCCGCTCCGTCGGACAAAGAGGGCCCAGCCATCGGCTTCCGCTACTCCGGCTGCTGAAGCAAGAAAAAGGGCAGCCAAGAAGGCGAAGCGAGCCCCAGCCGACGACGACTTGTCCCCCGTCGATCCAATCGTGGACGCCTTCTTGGCTCAAGAAGTGGAGGATGAAGAGGTTGCAGAAGCTATTGATGAAGCCACAGCCGGTTCCAGCTCAGACAAATACATCACAACCCCATCGGCCGACGAGAGTAGCGTCCAAGAAACTCCAAGTCCTCCGAGGCGTCCTGCTCGGCCGATTACGGTAAATCACTTCACTTCTTTCCCCTTCTTTCCAACTCCAAGTCCTAAACCCTAACCCTAAACCCTAAACCCTAAACCTTAAACCCTAAACCCTAACCCTAACCCTAAACCCTAAACCCTAAACCCTAAACCCTAAACCCTAAACCCTAAACCCTAAACCCTAAACCCTAAACCCTAAACCCTAAACCCTTTCGTCACTGACGAATTGGTCCCATGAAGGATTGGACCCACTATCAGCCTACTCTCACAGTTGCATCACACGTTAGTCAGTGTCGACATTCGTGGGGCCCACGTTCTATTGCGCGTGGAAAACTGGCTGCTTCATTGCTCTTCGCAGTGGGTCCCACGATGAATTCACATTCATTGCGCGGCAGCGGAAGGCACGCAGCGACACCGTCTTGAATGCGCGAACATGGGCCGTCAAAAACAACCGGTGCGATGCGACGACATTGGTTTCCCGTCACGCGCACGGCAGACGTCGTCGTGAGCACCGACAACTGCAGTCTGCGCACAGTCCCTCTCCCGTTAAAACAACATTCACACACGCATTAATTACGATAAACAGGTTTTAGCACGGTTTGGGGCCGAGGAATTCCAGCAGCTGCACATTAATTAAAAAATTCACTAAGGAGCGGGGCCTTCCTCTATACGATCCATCGATAGCATGTATGTATATATGCCTCTCGTAACCATTGGTATTGAAATGTAATATGAGCAGTCGCATTTGAATTCGAATTCAAATTCAAAGATGGGGCATCGACATGATTGGCCAGATTAATCCACCCTCAAGCAAAGGGCATAAATTCATTCTGGTGGCAACAAATTATTTTACAAAATGGGTGGGGCAATTCCTTTGAAAAAGGTCGACTCTAGGGACGCAATCGAGTTTGTTCAATTTTACCTGTATTTCTTTGCTGGGGATGATGAGTTGAAGCTTGCAGACTTGATATCAGTTAAACAACAAGAAGGAGAATCGGCTAAGGAATTGTGGACCCCCATTTTCGAAATGGGAATCTTTCGTGTTCATAGTTCCATTTCCCTGAATCGAGTAGTTTGGTACTAATGAAATATAGTACTGAATTATCAGGTGCATATGCACGAATAGTCTTACACCAAAAGTATTACAATATAAGCCCGAAGGCAATAGTCTAATAATGGGGACCACACGGTCCGGATACAACCAAAAGCAGAATTAAGATAAGGCAGCAGACAGAAGGCAGCGGCATGTCATTGCCACAGGCAACGACCGGTGTCTAAGTTCTATTAGGCGCCTTCGTCTTCCACACCCTCCTGGTAGTAGGTGTACGGGTCTTCCGTATCCTCATTCCCTTCATCTGAAGATTTGTGCGTATAGCAAGGGTGAGTACCAACCGTACTCAGCAAGACATCACCGCAAGGATGCATATGATAGGGGGATATCCAAAGAATGGTTGGGGTTCATTTGCACAAGGCTAGTTTTGTAATTATTTTCACAAACCTAATATCTAGCCAAGTCAAGTTTTATTTCTATCGTTCATTAAGTCGGCGATGGTTCTGTCCACCATCCATTGTGATCCCAAGGATAGCTTCCTGCCACCGGATTATCATTATTTTCTGGGGAGTCTACCTCTTCTCGCCTTTCGAGAAGTAGATCCACCAGCTCATAAAGTCATTATGCATACCATCCCACAATTTTAAAACTTAGAGTCTAGCCAAGAGAGAAACTTGTCACGCCACTCCATATCCGCGAGCACGGCTATTCGAATAGATTGATTCATTCACATTATAGTGGATGTACACTTTACCCGTACTTCGTGACTGCCCAACAAACGAACCTACGTCCCAACACATGAGACGGTCACGGCAAAGCTTTTCAATAACCTCACTTTGGCAGTACCCGCTCCATGAACTTTAGCCCTCTTGCACACTAGCCGTCCTTTCCTAGCAGTGCGAGGAGTTCTGGCACTTTCGGGGTAAGGGCAAAACTCATCTTTAAGTTGTAATTAATTTCAATTTATCATCCATCATCATTCTACACACAGGCCTTCAGCCTCATCACAATCATCAGAACCACTATACAGGGATACTGCCTCCGCTCGGTTTCTACTCCGCTAGGTCTATTCCCATTCGAGAAGTACGGTTGTACTGGCTCGTTCCATGTTATAAGTCTCATGGCTCGGTCCTTAACTGACCGGGGATGACACTTGCCTTTTCCGGAATCCACCCAAATCATCCGGCCGCCCCAGTCAAAAACATTGGTTTTGTATTTTTAGTTTTCATCAAAACTCATTTTATCATCCTAAGGACAATGTGACGCTAATGTCTCCACATGCCATATCTCAACTACCATTCCCAAGGCAGTTGCCCAAGCATATACCATTTTGTAAACATGAGTATGCATGAATCTAGTATTAGCATGCAAAGCATTTACCGAAGATTTCCTTCAGACATATCATATCGTAGGTTACAAAGAATATATCTATTGGTATTCAACATCAAGGCATGGTATAGCAAGAATAGGAATAGTTCGTGTATAGCATGCATGTTTAAGTTTAAAAGCAACACAAGTTCGCAAATAGGCTCAATATGTTCAAAGGTTGTGATGACTTGCCTTGCTTGCACCCTTGCTGACTGGGATCTTCGGTGCAGTCAACTACTCCTTCGGGCTCTATATACATACGTGCGAGAAATCGATTAAATTCGATTATAATTCAATAAAATCACCAAAAGCCGAATAAAATCATAAAAGTGACTCCAAAATTAGTCAACGATCTTAGATGAATTTAGGTTCAAGTTTCGACGAAATCCAAATTAAAACGAATGAGTTATAGTAATTCAAAGTTTTGCGATTCATCGATTTAATTAATTATGAGATGACTTATTTCATTTTAAATTACAAAAAATATTATGGTTGATGATTCGAAAATGTAATACAGAGAAAATAATGGTTAATTCAAAATTTTATCGCCAAATTTATCGGGCCGACAAACCCTAGAGTTAAATAATCGAATCCGACAAATAATAAACCCTAAAGCTTGACGCTATTTTAAATAATTTTGAAGTTTAAATTTTAGCAAGAATTCATAGAATAAAATTAATATTTATTAACAAATTAAACTATAATTAATTTCTAAATTAATTTATGTGACAATTACCCTTAATATTGTTTAATATCTTATTTAAGGAAAACCCTAAAATTTTATTTCGAAGAACTATTGTTTCATCTCAAAATCTCCTCAATGTTTTCCAAAAACATTTTTCCTATTTTCCCTATTTTTCCTTTTTCTTTATTTTCTTCTCTTTTTCTCTTTTCTCTTTTCATTTTTTCCTCTTTCTCTCTTTTTCCTTCCTTTTTCCTCCTGTTTTCTTCTTCCTCCTCCTTGGCTCGGCCGAGCAGCCGCACGAGCGCGCACGACGTGGGGGCGACGGCTACCGAGGAGGGGAAGCAAGAGAGGGGGATTATCGGCATGCGACGGCAAGGACGGCTGGCGCGGCATGCGGCGGCGAGGGTGGCTGGCGCGACATAGCGGCGAGCGGCTTGGCGCGGCGCGGCCATGGCTTGTGCGGCCGGCCACGGCTACGCGCGCGGCGAGCTAGCGGCGTGGCGGCGCTTGGGAGAGGGTTTGAGGCGAGGGGCGGTGCGGCGAGGTGTGGAAGGGGCGGGGCCTTTTATAGGCGCGGGCGCGCGTGGCTGGCGACGCCGGTGCGGCGTGGCGCGCACTGTGCGGACGCGCTGCCGCAGCATGGCGCGGCGACGGTGGGGGCGGCGTGGCTGCGGCGGTGGTGGCATGACGGCTCGGCATGGTGCGGCATGGGCGCGGCAGCGTGGGCGCGTCACCGGCGTGGGGCGCGGCACGGGCTAAGAACACGCGCGCAACGCGTGGCGTCGCGGCGACGTGCGTGCGGTGCGACGGCGCGACCGGCGTTGAACACCGGCGGCGGATAAATAGTGCACTTTTTCTTTTTCCCGGTTTATTTATTTATTTTATTTTTATATACTCCTTTTTGCCTTTCACCAATAAGATTGAAAATATAATTTGGCCCAAATATAAACTTAACTAAATTTTAAATTTTGTTTCACCAAACTTTATTCTATAATTTCCTTTTTATTTATAGTTTAATAATTTATATATCTTCCCAAAAATAAAATCTTGGTCCAAAAGTAAATATTAGTTGAACCTAACTTTTCCCAATTATATTTTTATAACTTTTATTTCTAATATTTATTTTGGAATTTTCTTTTCTCTTAGGGTTTTCAACACCTTTTTGATTTTTCTGACTTTCAAATAAATGTTTCATTATTTATAACAGGCAATAAAACTCGCAAATAAGAGGCAAACAATTACGACGAGATGCAATAATTCAAAAGCTTTTGTACGTCTCAATTTTTAAATCTTGATTTTTATGACTCCGATTTTCAGGGTGTTACAGGAATATATTCAAAGGTTTCGTAATGTCCACAGTCGATGTTATAATTTGAATTTAAGTGATGAGCAGCTAGCAGAACTCGCATTTGAAGGGTTGTCAATACTAATCAAAGATAAATTTTTTTCATGAGTTTGACAGCCTAGCTCATCTAATACAGAAGATATCGGCTTACGAGAGCCGATGTCAAGAAGAAGAGAAGAATCAATTTTGGGGCGATCAAGGCAAGGATAATTTTGAAGCATGACTTCTCATACTCAGAAACTAGGGGGCATGTGTTAACGCCCGAATTTGGTAAGCCCCGAAGTACCCATCGGCTCAAAGCTGGTATCGGTTTAGAGTTCTGCATCGACTGGTGGGATTCAGCAGTCGAATTCTTGTTAGATTCGGTTTGAGAAGGTCTTATCCAGAAGAAACCGAGTTCAGGAAGGATGCGGCTTGTATCTATTAATTAGAAATAATTTGTTAGTTATCCTTTTTATCTTTAGGAAAGTGTGTTAGTGTCCAAGAAGGACTCAGTTTGTTTCCTTTTATCTTTAGGAAAGTTTGGATTATAATCTGTTAGGATCTTTCTTAGTCTGTGGGTATAAATATGTAAGCCCGAGGTTCATGTAAAAAATCTCCTACGATCAATACAATTTAGTGCATCGCCACCCTTTTACTTTTGTTTGTTTCGACGAGTTCTTGTTTTCGAGCATGGGCTGCATCGATTGAGTTTGACCTCCGGCAAGAAGTGAGTTTCGTCATCTTCGCTTGCGCTCGCGTGGCTAGGACTTCCTCGGTTGAGTCCGATATTCTAATCGGGCTGATGCAAGTGTTGCCTATCTGGTATATCGTCTCTATCTTTAGTTTCATTACTGTTTATAGTCACATCGGCTTAGTTAGGACTTTCTCGGTTAGGTCTGATATTCTGATCAAGTTGATGTTTCTTTAAACATAATGTCGCTTTAGATAGATTTGCTATATCCATCACATTAGACAGATATACCGGCTCATTGAGTATTAGATTATCATATACAGTCTCGTGCTGCATTAGTTAGGTCTGACCTACTAGATTGTTATTGATAATCTAAGTCTTGTTAAGCCGATAGACTTATGCTAATGTTTCATCGGAGGGTTAGTCAATCTTATCTGATGTGTTAAATTTCTCTTTGATAGTTTTGCTGCCTTGATTAAATTTAGCACATGACCACTTTGATCGGTGTCATATCGGCTGGTTTAAATCTATCAGGCAATCATCAACCTTGTGCTGCATCGGTTAAGACCGACCTATGAGGTTGTGGTTGTAAGTTAGATTTATTTAAGTCAGTAGGCATCAATCATTGTTTCATCAGGGTTTTAGCCGATGAGTTACCCGGACATTGCATCGGCTTGTAAGGATTATATACAAAGTTGCCTTTAGCTGATTGCACCAAAGGTTTTCAATCATTTGGATTTAAAGCCATCGGACCTCCACCCGATGTGTGCTTTAATCTTCAGATCAATGTTTATTTTTGGTTTACGCTATATTACATGACTATATCATCATGTTATCGTCAGCTGATCACCTTTATATAGATGTTTGCTCAGCACACGGCCGATGGATTAAAACCCTAACTGCATCGGCTGACATCGGCTTCGGCTAGAATCACGCCATCGGCCTATGGGCCGATCGGCTGTTTTGGTCATCGGCTGTTTTGGTCATCGGTCGATCGACTATTTTGGTTATTGGCCTATCGGTCGATATGCTTTATGTTTTGTTGCTTTGTATATCTTGTCAGTGGCAGGATCAAACTGACTGGCACGCCCGCGCTTCATTGATTTTAGGACCTGCAGTGGAGCTAAGCAGATCTCTCAGGCCAGCGTGTGTTTTTCACGTCAATAGTGTCCCAGAAGGAAGAAAGATTCCGGTCAACTAATCAGCCAAAATTTTGGTACGCCACCGTCTAACCCTAAAAAGAGAAAGGCACCAGTATGGAATTCAGGATGTGCCAGTTTTCTGATCGTCACCGGCACAGAGTTTACTCCCGAAGATGGTGAAAAGATTCCACTACGCCTGAGAGGAAATACTTTTCATGGTGCACGTCAGCTAACCCGACATCTCAGGCTTTATGGTCCGCCCAAGCCAGACGATGATGAATCAGAAGAGGTGTCCTCTGATGATCATGGTGAAGTGATCTTTGAAGGCGTTAGTGAAAAAGAAATGGAGCTCAAAGCATATACTCGTTGTGGAGAAATTGGAGACACTACGAGCATGTGCATCCACACCTGCCTTTGTGGTGAGGACACCCATGTGTCAGAGGAATGCCCCACAAGAAATGGCACATGTTTCTTGTATGAGGGAACAGATCACGTGCCTAAGGACTGTCAACTGATTTTGATCCTAGCTAAGGACAAGGAATACCAAAGGACATCCCGATGACCTGCCAGTCAACTCGTGGTTGGTACTACCAATGGTGGAGATATTTCTGATCATCAACTAGTTCCAACCCCAGTAAAGACCATCACTGGTAACAGAGGCGTGGAAAACAAGACTCATGAGTCCTTGCACCTTTCAGTTCCAGTTGCGAGCCTACAGACCCAGTAGAGTGTGCATCATGATCTATCAGGTCTGATTTGTTTTAATTGTCTCAAGCCAGGACACTGTCTCAGAAGATGTCCACTTCCAAGACTAGCAAGAGAAGCCCGTCGCTATTTCAACTGTGAGGAAACATGTCATGTATCCAAAGGTTGTCTAGTGCCCAAGCACCAACATCCTCTATGCACCAGCGTTATCTGCAACACCAATATTCCGCAAGCTGCCCCAGCTTCAGCACAATGTGGACAAATCCAGCCAAAAGGTGCTCGTAAGCCAAAGGATACCAGTCGTCGCCTGTACTGCAACCTCCACCACGACGTATTATCGTTAAGGGCACCAGCAAAGGTCCTAAGGTTCAACCACCAACCTATTCCAAAGCTACAGAACCAGCAACAGTAGGGCAAGCAATGTCAAGGGAACAATGATCCACTCCAACCACAAGGGAACGATACTCTCCTTCAGCAGAAATTGCAGCAATTTTTGCCAGTACCAAGCCACAAGGCTACCGGGAAAACCAGCAAGGCAACCCGTGTTGCCTCAGCTCAGATGCTTGGAAATTAATTGAGTAAGAGCAACACCTCAAGCAAGAAGGTTGTACCTACTGCAACTACTAAGAAGGATGTTATCTTCCCAAGGAAGGACTACACACGAAGCAGTGTCCCCGTTGGAGCACTAGCATGTAAGCAAGGACAGATCAAATCAACCAGGCCAGAATCACAGGAGTAAACGTCACCCAGTCAAGACATTGGCTAATCTAGTCTGCAACAGTCTACAAGTGTTTAAATCTTCAAGTACTTTTGTTTGTACAAAGAAGTTTTCATGGCAGTTATGTAAAAAGAAGGAAATATTGAATAAAGTCTGAGATATATTGTTTCTCTTCTTTTGTAATTCATCTGGAGTATCCAAAAGCAAGTTAACCTATGTAACTACCAGTGTTACAAGAAACCTGGAGTTCTTTTTCCCCGACTCATTGTGGTTTTGTTGAGCTTGACAACATGATTATTAGCAAAGGAAAGAAATGGCTAACCCACGAAGTGAAACATGGTTAGACCACTGTGGAGATTGTGGCAATCGGGTATCTACATGGTAAGCTTATCCGACTGGAGGTAGGGATAGATTGTGCCTGCTATATCTGTAAGCCGAACTTGACTTGGGTGTTACGGTTGCCGATAAAGATAAGGCAATCGGCCTATAGTCACGGTTTGGTAAGATTGAGGAAACCAACTTAGAATAAGATAGGGTTTCCGACTTGTAAACCTTTCCTCCCAAGACTATATAAGGGGGGTAAGGGGCGTCCCTTGAGGGATATTCCGATAGGAGATCAGCTTTTAGCTCTCAGCTTTAGATCACGAGATCAATAAAGACACTCGGCGGATCGAATCCACCGAAACAGGAGTAGGGTATTACCTCACGAGAGGGCCTGAACCTGTCTAAACCTTCTTCTTCTTCTAATCCATTGTGCTTGGCGATCTTGACTGCGACCCCAGAAAATATATTGCCGAAACCAAGTTTCGACAGTTGGCGCGCCAGGTAGGGGCCGCGCGTCAAGACTTCTTCAACAATCTCGCCGACAAGCGTGATGGGATCTCCTTCAAGACTCGACGACTTTGCCGCCAACCTCGCCGGCGACTCCTCCTTCGACTCGGATTCGAACCAGTCGAAGGGAAAGACCCACTCGGCGCCTTTCGGGCTCCCCAACAGCGCCGAGATCTTCGACAACATCTTGAAGACCAAGATGCGATCCACTTTCTCCGACGACGGACTTCACTCGGCACCATTCGGATTACCGGATACCGCCGAGATCTGCGCCAAACTCCTCGCCTCCCGACGGAAGCAATCTACTCACGAAGACCTCTCGGTGCCGTTTGGGTTACCAAACGCCGCCAAGATCTACAATCAACTTCTCCCCGAGTTGGCGGCAATCCACTCGGAGGAGCCTAATCCCCCAAGATCTGACTCGGACTGGAATGATCCAGATCCGGATTTCCCAGGATCAAGGGAGGTCGCTGTCATCCTCCCATCATTCGGCTCTTGCTCGTCTTCAGAGCTCAACGGATACCTCGCTCCGCCGGCTTCGACAATCTCTACGACATCCCTTCGACGAAGCCGACAACTCCGATCGCCACATGGATGCGAGCCGAAGTGCTGACGTCCTCATGGCCGAGCGACGAGTCCGACTCAGCCATGGCCGAAGGCTTGCCGAAGAGGAACGAGCGAGTGGAGCTTGAGCGCAAGACAGCCGAGGAGGATAAACAACGCAAGGACGAGGCTGACAAAAGGAAGCAGGATCTACGTGCAGCCAGACGATCTGCCCAAGAGGCCATCCTCCAAACACGGGTTCGCGATACCAACATCTTCCGGACGCCACGCAGAATGCTATCGCCGCGCTCACGCTCTTGGACACCGTCATGGAGACGGCTCCGCCAACGTGACTCCTATACTTGGATAAGATCAAGACCATCGTCGCCGCCACGGCTAACGGCCATCCCACCACTTCGGCGCGAAGGCCGATCGAATCCATGGCCGAAACGCGATAAAAGCCGGCTTCCGCCTCGAAGTCGGAGACTACGGAGGCCCGAGCCGGCTCGGCCGTCAACTAGGCCAAGAGGCCCACCTCGCGAGTCCACACCAAGGCACCAAGAGCGACGGCCGACTCCCGCGACAAACGACATGGACGTCCACCGTCCACCACCGAGTCCGCCGCAAGCCCAGCTATCCAACCAGCCAACCGAAGACCCCGCCGAGTGATCTGCGGGAAGTCCTCGATCGCCGCTACCGAGCGCGACCAACGCACTCGGGAAGATCGAAGGGGATCACCCGATAGCGGCGACGATGGAGTACCGGCCTTCACTCGGGAGCTCCGCCGAGTGCATTGGCCGAGTGGCTTTAAGCCTACAGGGATTGAAAGGTACGATGGCAAGACCGACCCTGAATCTTGGTTAACTGTATATACCCTTGCCATCCGAGCTGCAGTGGCGACAACAAAGCCATGGCCAATTACCGCCCGTGGCCCTCGCAAACTCAGCCGAAATTGGCTCACAAGCCGCCAAGAGGCTCAATCGGCTCGTGGAGCGAGCCGAGGGACCACTTCGTCGCCAACTTTCAAGGCACCTTCGAGAGGCCCGGCACACACTTCGACCTCTACAACGTCATCCGAAGCCGGACGAGCCCCCGAAGGATTATATTAGGCGTTTCTCCGAGAAGCGCAACAAGATTCCGAACATCACCGATGACATCATCATCGCCGCCTTCCAGAAGGGAGTCCGTGATGAGCTGCTTATCGGCAAGTTCGGGCACAAGCCACCGAGGACGGTGAAACAAATGTTTGAGACGGCGAACTCATACGCCAAATCCAACGATGCCATTAGGGCCGCCCGTCAAGACCGGCCCGACAGAAGGGAGGACAAGCAAGCAGGAGGAAGCCGAAATCCTAAGAAGGATGGTGGCAACGGCAACCAGGGCCAGAAAGATCGCAAGCGCCGATCCGAAGACCTAGTGGCCGCGACCTCGAATACTCAACGCCGTCCCCGAGTCGCCGCCTACGACGCCATCATGAACGCCCAGTGCACCCACCATCCGAATCACAAGCACGCGGCGAAGGACTCGCTTTATCTACAAGCAGCCACGAACAAGACGCGGCGCAGCTCAACAAGAAGCCGACGACGAGGCCGGCCCGTCCGGCGCCAAGAAGAACAATGCGGCTGAAAATGCCGAACCTTTTCAAGACCGAGTGGGGGAGCTCAACCACATCTTCGGGGTCCGCTAGCCTATGAGTCCAAGAGGAAACAAAAGCTAACCGACCGGGAGGTCAATGCGGTTCAACCCGAAGTCCTCGCATTCGCGATGGTCGGAAGTGGCCATCACCTTTGACCGCTCGGATCATCCCGACCGAGTGGTTCATCCGGGCGCTATCCACTCGCCCCGGACCCCGTGGTCCGCAATATCAGGCTCAAGCGTGTCCTCATCGATGGGGGCAGCGCCCTCAACATCCTGTTCGCCAAGACCATGGATGAGATGCAGATTCCGAGGGCTGAACTGAAAGCAAGCTCAGCCCCCTTCCACGGAGTTATCCCGGGGCTGTCTTCAACTCCACTCGGGCACATCTCCTCCCAGTCACCTTCGGAGCCCGAGAGAACTTCCGAACGGAGAACGTCACCTTCGAGGTGGTCGACTTCAAACAACGTATCACGCCATCATCGGGAGGCCCGCGCTTGCCATGTTCATGGCGATCCCCCACTACACTTACCTCTGCATGAAGATGCCGGGTCCCAACGGCGTCATCACTCTTTGCAGCGACGTGAAGCAAGCCTTCACCTGCGACAAAGAGAGCTGCGACATGGCCCAATCTCGCGAGAGATTACGTGGCCAACAAGAAGTCCGATTGGCTGCATCGACTTCGGCGAGGGCGAAGTCCCCGCGAAGAAGATAGCCAAATCGGGATCCGGCGACGCCAAGACCAAGAAGATCTCCCTTGATTCGTCCGATCCCTCCAAAACCGCTGTAATCGGCGCCGACCTAGATCCTAAATAGGAAAGCGCGCTCGTCACCTTCCTCCAAAATAATAAAGATGTTTTTGCTTGGAAACCATCTCGATATGCCCGGAATTCCTAGGGAGGTGATCGAGCACTCTTTGAACGTCAAAGATGACGCCAAACCAATAAAACAACGATTACGCAGTTCGCACGGATCGAAAAGATGCGATCAAAGAAGAACTAGCAAAGCTCTTGGCGCCGGCTTCATTAAAGAAGTCCTTCATCCCGACCGGTTAGCCAACCCAGCCCCGGTCCGCAAGAAAACGAGGCAATGGCGCATGTGCGTTGACTACACCGACCTCAACAAAGCCTGCCCCAAAGATCCATTCGGGCGCCTCGCATCGACCAAGTCGTCGACTCAACGCCCGGCTGCGAACTCCCGAGTTTCTTGGACTGTTACTCGGGCTATCACCGATCAGCTTGAAAGAATCCGACCGCTTGAAAACATCGTTCATCACGCCGTTTGGGGCTTACTGCTACATCACCATGCCTTTCGGCCTGAAGAACGCCGGAGATACATACCAGCGCATGATCCAAAGATGTTTTCAAACGCAGATCGGCAAGAACGTTGAAGCTTACGTCGACGATGTTGTCATCAAAACCAAACGAAAGAAGACCTGATCGCCGACTTAGAGGAAACCTTTGCAAACATCCGGGCCTTCGAATGAAGTTAAACCCTGGAGAAATGCACCTTCGGCGTCCCATCAGGCAAGCTGCTCGGCTTTATGGTGTCACATCGCGGCATTGAAGCAAATCCAGAAAAGATCAACGCTATCTTAAACATGAAGCCCCCGAGTAATCAGAAAGACGTCCAAAAGCTCACTGGCTGCATAGCGGCGCTAAGCCGTTTCATATCCCGACTCGGCGAACGAGGCATGCCCTTCTTCAAACTGCTAAAGAAGACAGACGACTTCCAGTGGACCACGAAGCCCACAAGGCCTTTGAAGATTTCAAAGAATTCCTTACCACGCCACCCGTCCTGGCTTCGCCTCAACCCCAGGAACCCCTGTTGCTGTACGTTTCAGCCACCCACCAAGTGGTTAGTACGGTCCTTGTGGTCGAACGCGAAGAAGAAGGACGGGCCCAGAAGATTCAAAGGCCAATCTACTTTGTCGGCGAAGTATTGGCGGAGCCAAAATCCGATACCCTCGTGTACAAAAATTGCTTTATGGTGTTCTAATAACCGCGAGGAAATTGGCACACTACTTTCGGGTCACTGGTCACCGTCATCACCTCCTTCCCACTCGGCGACGTCATCCACAACCGCGAGGCAACCGGGCGTATCGCCAAGTGGGCCCTAGAACTGATGCCGCTGGACTTAACTTTTAAGCCGGACGTCCATCAAGTCACAAGCCTTAGCGGACTTCCTGGCCGAGTGGGATCGAACAGAAGAACACGTGCCTCGAGAAGACCTCCAACACTGGACCATGCACTTCGACGGATCCAAGAGGATCACCGGCTTGGGAGCGAGAGTCGTGCTGATCTCCCGACCGGGAAAGGCTAAGATATGCCCTTCACCTCCACTTCTCCGCATCACACAACGCCGCCGAATACGAAGCTCTTTTACATGGACTGCGCCTCGCATCTCACTCGGATTCGTCGGCTTATTGTGAAAGGCGACTCCCAGCTGATCGTCAATCAAGTGATGAAAGACTGGTCCTGCTTAAAAGACACTATGGAGGCCTACCGACAAGAGGTCCGCAAGCTTGAGGACAAGTTTGATGGGCTAGAACTCTCACATGTCCTCGGACATAACAATGAAGCCGCCGATGAGCCGGCACGTTCGGATCTAAGCGTGAAGCCGCTCCAACGACGTCTTCGTCGAGCATCTCTACGAACCAACCGTCATGGCGAAGACGACTCCTAACGAACAAACCGCCAACGAAGTCGCCATGACCGACACCGACCGGAGGACGCCGCTCATCAAATTCTTAACTCAGCAAGAGCTGCCGGATGACCGGGATGAAGCAGAACGCGTCCGGCGTCGTTGTCAAGCGTACGTCATGGTCGACTCCGATCTATACAAGAGAAGCCCCTCCGGAATTCTAATGAGGTGCATCACACCCGAAGAAGGGAAACAATTACTCCAAGATATCCACTCGGGCATATGCGGAAGCCACGCGGCGGCGCGCACTCTAGTCGGCAAAGCTTACAGGCAAGGATTCTTCGGCTCACCGCGGTCTCCGACGCGGATAAAGTCGTAAGAACCCGCGAAGGCTGTCGCTTTTTGCCCGACAAAGCCATGTCCCGCCCAGAGCTTCAAACAATCCCACTTTCCGGCCGTTCGCGTATGGGGGCTGGACATGGTTGGCCCTTTCAAGAAAGCTCCGGGAGGTTTTACACACCTCTTCGTCGCAATCGACAAGTTCTCCAAATGGATTGAGGCCAAACCGGTCGCCACAATCACTGCTGACAAAGCACGAGACTTCTTCCTCAACATTGTGCACCGCTTCGGCGTCCCTAACAGAATCATCACTGATAATGGGACTCAATTCACGGGAGGCATCTTCAAGGAATTCTGCGAAGACTTTGGAATCAAAATCGCTATGCATCGTAGCTCACCCTAAAAGCAATGGGCAAGTCGAGCGAGCAAACGGCATGGTCCTTCAAGGCATCAAGGCTCGCGTTTCGACCGGCTAAGCCCTTACGCCGGCAAGTGGGTCCAAGAACTCCCCTCGGTCCTATGGTCGCGCGAACCACACCCGGCCGGGCCACCGGCCAAACTTCTTTCTTTTTGGTCTATGGCGCAGAAGCCATGTTGCCAAACGAGATGGAGTACGAGTCCTCCGGTCCGCAGCTTCAACGATGAACGCTACGACCCCGACCGAGTGGATGACCTCACCCGATTGGAAGAGGCCCGCGAGGCGCTCTCATCCGTCGGCCAAATACCTTCAAGGGCTCGGAAGATACCACGCCGCAACGTGTGAGCACGAGCTTTCATTGTTGGCGACTGGTTCTACGCAAGATCCAGACCACCAAAGACCGACACAAGCTATCTCCCTTATGGGAAGGACCGTACATAATCGCCGAAGTAACTCGGCCCGGTGCTTACAGGCTAAAGCGCGAAGACGGGTCCATGGTGGAGAACTCCTGGAACATCGAGCACCTTCGACGATTTTACGCCTAATTTGGCTAAGGCCTCATGTTTTCCTTGACTGCCAACCTCAAGCAAGATGACTTCTTGAGCTAGCAGTCGGGGGCTGATACACATATCAATAAAGCTCAAGTTTTCCTCGTCAACTTTTGTGCATAATTTAGTTTATCATTGTTTAATGTCCTTTGACTCGAGCTCAGTGTCTAAGGACTAAGAGTTTTCCGATGACCTAATCGAGCCTAGGCTTGATGACAGCCAGACGAAAACTACTTAAGAAATTTCACGCAAAAGCTCGAATCAAGGCATTGACATAAATAAACTAAAAATAGTCACAAAGATTCCACATCAGAATGTTACGGTTACATGACATTTACAAAGCAAAGTCAGAATATAGTTCAGAGCTTGAAATTGTTTACTACATCCAAAGATATCTTCTTCGCCGCCTCTTGCGCCTCACTCAGCATATCTAAGGCTTGCTCGTCCGTCGTTCCCTCAGCGAAGCCCTCCCCGACTGAATGGATATCCACTCGGGGGTAGAGGGACTTGGTCTGCGCAAGAGCCAGACCAGCCCCCATGTTGGCCGCCTCGGTGATATTCTTCAGGTATCGTTCGGGAGCCAGCCGAAGCTTGTCGAAGATCTCGATTGGCTCCAGCAAGCTGGTCCCAACTCCTTGATCGAACAAGGACATCAAGATCGGCGTGGCGGCGTTGGCGACTTCTTCCCGTATCTCGTCGCTGGATTTGATCCGCCCAAGCAAGACGTCATATTGGGCTCGGGTCTTCATCTTATAAGCTGCAAAAAGTTCCATCGCTCAAAGCACTCGGAAATAAAGCAGACACGGGATTTGACTTCAAAGAAGGTTACCTTCAAACTCGGCCTCCATCTCGGCCTTGTCGAGGCTGACCGCTTTCACTGGACTTGAAGCGAGTGGACCTCCGAAGAATTTCCTACAACGAAAGAAGATTATCAATAGCCAAAATCAGCATGAGAACCATGATGAAGCCGGGAGAGAGCGGAGCTTACTCCCGATTGATCCGCGGAGGTCGAGGTTCGCCTCCCGGAGCTCCGCGATCTCCCTCCTTAAAGCCGCCTCCTTGATGCGGCCTCCTCCCGAGTGGCCTTCACTGCCGCCGAACGTCCTCCAAGGAGTTTAAGTGGGGGACTTGCTTCTCCAAGCACTTCGATTTTGCCATTGAGCGGCAATATTCCTTCGCACGCGAAAGCAAGTGGAGTGACCGACCGAAAGATAACGATGAAATAATCAAAGAGAAAGACAAAAGGCTTACGTTGAGCAGTCGGGTCGCCTCATTCAGCTCTCGACAAGGGCATCCCTTTCATCTTTTCGGCTTGCCGATCTAGGATGATGCCCTGTCTCTCGCCTTCCGAATCCCGCCACTCGATTCGATCGGGGAACCCAGGTCTCGAAGATCGCAACCTGGGATCTCTTCTACCGTGGCCGACAAGCAAGAAAGACAAATGAAGACATGATAGCTTCAAAACGAAAAGACGAAGGAATGTTTGAAGCAAGTCTTACCGGTTTGGTGGTCGCTTGCCTAGGTGGAGCGGCCTGGCTGGCTTTCTTCTTCTTCGGGCTCGGCGCCGAGTGACCCCCAGTCGGGGGTGCTTGAGCCGCAGCCTCGGGTTTCCCGGATGATGACTGCTTCCGCCGGGATATCGACCGGCAGTGGGGCTCCTCTCTAGGGGCGTCCTCCGGAGGCGAAGTTTGTTTCTCCGAACGCCGCACTCGGTTCCGGGCTCCGGGTTTTGGCTCTACGGCCTTGGCACTTCGGGAGCAGCGCCGGAGTCGGCCCCTCACCCCTCCGGTAGGATCTATGTCCTGGGGCCTCCTGCAAAAGTGAATACAGCGAAGATAAAGAAAAGTTTTCTGCGAAAGAGCTCAGGACTTTGGTTTCAGAGCATACCTGGATGATCTGCGGATCTTCGGTGCCGTCCGCGGCGATCGCCTTAGAGGCGGGGTCTCGACTGGAGGAGCTGGGATGTCGTCATCCGAGTCTTCGATGATCAGCCTCCTCTTGCTCGCGCGCTTGTTCGAGTCCTCACTCGGCGCTGCCCGCTTCCCGACTGGATCAGCCTGGATTTTGATCCCGCCAGCCGGCTTCTTGGTGGGGCGACGCGGCGCGTCATCATGGGCCACCTTATATGGCATGGAGGTGATAGAGGCGTTTTCCTGCAGAAGAGGGAAAGTACAACATTAAGCGACAAGACGTCAAGATTGAAAGATACTATGAAGCATCCAATCGGCTTACCGGAGGAGGAGGTCGGTGGATGCTGAATGGAAGGACTGGCAGAATGAGGGCCCGCTCGACTGCAATCCCGGATGAAAAGAGCTTGTACATCCGGATCTTCAGGATCTCGTATGTGAGTGGATCCGGGTCCTCCCGATTGGGGTCCGTTCCGCCTTCATACTCGAAGGCCGGCCGACCGCTCCTTGATCGGCGCCGTCGGCACGATGAAGTGTCGAGTGATTTGTTCCCGCGAAGATTCCTCTTCTTCATCGCCGGATCTTCGCGAGCGATCATTGGCTTCGTCCCAATCTTGGGCTACGGGACGGTGCTCCAAGATGGCTTGGGGACAGGAGGAAGACCGACAAAGGCGGGCGGCCGGGTTCGAGATTATTGATGTAGAACCACCGCGTGCCACCTTTGTTGGAAGATTTCAGAGGGAGAGAAAAGTAGTCTTTGCGGAGAGATCCGCGAAGTTGGAAGCCTCGCTCCGCCAACGACGCAAGGTTGGTCCTTATTCGGGTGGGGTTTCGGATAGAACATACGACGGAATAGATTGAAGTGAGGAAGAATGCCGAGAAAAGCTTCACACACATGAATAAAGAGGGCTATGTGAAGTATTGAGTTGGGGTTCGATGATAGAGATGAAGTCCATAATAGTCAAGAAGCCCCTAAGAACTCGGAGGTGGGAAGGCTGAACCCGCAGTAGAAAAAGGAAGTGAAGACAACGAGCTCACCGGTGTTTGGGGTCGGAAGTCCTCCCCGCCGCGGGCGCCACCCCACGAGTTCCTTTGGCGGAAGCACGCCGTGCTTCACCATCTCCTTGAGGGTAGATTCCCTCACTTCCGAAGCGGCCCATTGGTCGAAGGGAATCCTTTTTCCTCCGCCATGAGAATGGGTTGATGGGAAGTGGATCGCTGGAAAAAGTTGGATCTTTGGCGATGGAATGTGGGAGAGTTGGCCGTGGAGGCTGGTTGTTGCGAGATCGAGCTCTTAGATGGACGGATTTAGGAGCGCGCGAGTCTAGGGTTCTCCGCGGTGAGCCGTTGAACAGTACCGTGAGAAGGGGAATCGTTTGGAAGGCGAAGAGGCGGGGACGACCTCGCGTCTTTATAGAAAGATTTGAGGGTTGCGCTAGGTTTTCTGGTGAGTGGGCCGAGCCCATAAGAAAATCTACGGCCCAGCTAAGGTGTGGTCCGATACGTGTCCTTAGGGACTTAAGCGGATGAGCTTAAGCAGATTTGCCCTGGCAATATGCGCGTGTCCGAGTGCCCTATACCTTTAAAGATCCTTCCATACCGCGGTTTGCTTGACTTCATGAGAAGCTGGCACGATGCAATTTGGAAGGTGACCAACAGCTGAGTTTTTATAGCCGCCTTGGTGAACAAGGGCTGTTTGGTTTTTTAGCATTTGGTCGGGTAATCTTACCAATGCTGTTTGTTTTCCACCTTGGTGAAGATCTTTATAAGATTGAGACCAGTATTATGGCAAAAGCTATTTAATAACTTGGTCATATTTTTCATATGATTGAAAAAATTTGTTTTTCCCATGAGGGATGATTAAAATATTTGTTCCGGGATGACTCGGGCAGATCTACTCGGATAAGCATGAGCTTATCGAGTGCTTTTTACCCGCTAGGGTTGATTGAGTTATTTATTCCGAAATTACTTGGGCAAATACACTCGGATAAGCAAGAGCTTACCGTGTGCTTTTTTACCCGTGAGGGATGATTGAATTATTTGTTCTGAGATGACTCGGGCAAATTCACTCGGATGAGTATGAACTTGCCGAGTAATGAGATTTCAATGATTGCTTTAGCATGAGCTAGGCATCTACATGAAAATGATTTTTTATAGTTCTTGACTATATGCTTAGCCTATTTTTGACTAACCACATAGTCGGGGGCTACACCTAATTAGGTGCATCAGGAGATGCACCTATATATTTATTTTTGAGAAATTTTTTAGATATTTTCAGCCCTTCACAGTCTTTGGAGCCACTCGGGAAGATTCAGGCAGAGATGATGAAATCACTCGGCGCCAAAAACACTCGGTCAAAGAGATTTTTTTGGTTGAGTGATTGTTTTGGTCTGAAGCTGAGTTGTCTCGTCGACTGAAAAGAACTCGGGGGCTACTGTAGAGATTGTGGCAATCGGGTATCTACATGGCAAGCTTATCCGACTGGAGGTAGGGATAGATTGTGCCTGCTATATCTGTAAGCCGAACTTGACTTGGGTGTTACGGTTGCCGATAAAGATAAGGCAATCGGCCTATAGTCACAGTTTGGTAAGATTGAGGAAACCAACTTAGAATAAGATAGGGTTTCCGACTTGTAAACCTTTCCTCCCAAGACTATATAAGGGGGGTAAGGGGCGTCCCTTGAGGGATATTCCGATAGGAGATCAGCTTTTAGCTCTCAGCTTTAGATCACGAGATCAATAAAGACACTCGGCGGATCGAATCCACCGAAACAGGAGTAGGGTATTACCTCACGAGAGGGCCTGAACCTGTCTAAACCTCCTTCTTCTTCTTCTAACCCATTGTGCTTGGCGATCTTGACTGCGACCCCAGAAAATATATTGCCGAAACCAAGTTTCGACAACCACTGAACCTTCATTATGAGGAGATACATCAAAAGGGTCATATGATGGACACCTTAAGAGTATGGGAAGATGCACAAAATATTTGTGTGGGACATCATATAAGGATTACTAGAACTCTCTAACTTTGGAAGTCATGTGTAAATGGTAAGTGGCAACAACAGCCTAGTGGTGTGTACCCGGGAAGTCGGCAGAAATCATTCCATACATGGGTCAGAAAGATACAAGAGTCATGTCCAGAAAGGTGTAGCCAACACAACATAGTGTATGTCAGAGAATCCTGCTTGTTGAATAATCTCTACTCAAGAATTGAAAGGGGACTTGTTTTGATAAACAGAAACTCTCGGCAACATCAAAGTTAGTTTTCAACAGTCGTACAGGTTACAGTATTCATGGGAAAGCAAATGCAGAGCTTATAGTCTATCGATCTAGAGGAGTCAGTCAAGGATAAGTGAAGAAGTGAAAGGTTACATTAAGGAAATAACCTTTTGAGCTTGGTCTGTTAAATGCTCAGTGCTAGTTTCGAGAATCAACTATGCAATCCGTTCAGGCAGATGGCACCAAAGTTACACAGAAGCGGAATAGTCATGCCAGTAGTTACAACCAATGGGAAAACTAATCGGGAGTCAGTATGTTCAAGCATTGCATGAGAGTCATTCTTATGTGGGACCTCCCGCAATCATTTGAGTGTTGAGTTCCAAACGCCACTGGGATAAAAGTGTACCGTCATTGACTAATTTTGATCGACCGATGGAGTATCCAATTTTCAAAGTCAACGTTCTTAGTAAATAAGACAAATGTGGGACAACCTCAAAGCTGGCAGTGTATTTGTTCGCGATCAGGCAAAAGCGTAACTACTTGTTGTAAAAGTGAGCTCGAAGATGAGTTTAGTTATACCTCGTAACCATTTTGCTTGGAGGTTTAACCCCGTGAAGCAGATTGGGTTGCAATCAAAGGAATCATTACGAGCCATTAGTAGAGTTACATCAATCTCAAGTTAACAAGCTCGAATCTAAGGCACACCCCAAGCTGTCATGCCAACAATTCAGCCAAAAGAAGCGATAACTCAAGACACTCACAGTTTAGATAAAGGCAGATCAAGCAGCGTTTTGAAATGCCTATCGTTCACGTCAAGAGCAGTGGAAGCGAAATTTAGAGTTCGTGGTTTCATGAAAGACAGTTTCATGGGAGGTGCTTTGTAGGCCTAGACCTGCAGTGGTAATTAATTGGGAGTCTTTCAAGGCCCCAGGAACCAAAGGACCACTTATCCAAGTTTAGATCTTACCATCTTCCCCAACACTAATCATGCATGGAGAACATGAAGCGAAGACGAAGAGACGACGACAAGTAGCTTAATGGGAGGTGCTCTGCAGGCCTAGACCTGCAGTGGTAATTAATTGGGAGTCTTTCAAGGCCCCAGGAACCAATGGACCACTTATCCAAGTTCAGATCTGCCCAACGGGCAGGCTATGGAGAGCACATATATATTACATTGGGAATTTGAATTTATGATCCTTAAGATTAACAAATCACATGTTCCCTTTGTTTACTTTGTGTACTTAGTTAGATTGGCACGCCCGCACATACATATATCTCTCTCTAAGCGGAGAGATTCCAATGTCATGTCTCTTTTTTATCCTAAACAAAAAGATACACGAAATAAACAAACATATAGAGCTCATTTTTATATTAGTTTTGCAAGTTAAATGGCTCAATTTGGAGTTCATATGAATCTTAGAAGTTTTGAGCCATTTAAATCAATTTCTGGAATTAAACTCGATTTATTGCACAACTAAGTCGATCTATGACGTCAGCCGATGGGAGAGGTGGGGCCCGCTCAATGCGGAATGGTGCACGGTGGACCGGGTCCATGCGTGGTCCGAACGCGCCTCCACCACGTGGCGCCGACACGTCCACCACGAGGGACAGGAAGCCGACACGGCAAGACCGCTGGCAGAGATGACGGGTGCCACGCGGACGGCCCATATCTCCCGAAGGAGATCGGGCAACTGAAGGCATAGGGGTCGGCTTGTCGACCGGGCCAAGCGAACGGCAGCGCGGCGACGGCGCTCGACGCCAAGAGGCCACCCGTGGCGAGCGGCGACGATACGAGAGGGAGCACGGGTGAGAGCAAACGGGAGAAGAGGAGGAGGGGATTCTCACCATGCGCTAGGGCCGCGCGGGGCACCAGGAACACGAGCGGCAGCGGAGCTCCTCGAGAAGACGGCATGGATGGCAGCTCGGCGATGTCTGATGTAGCCGGAGGAATAGCCAACCTACCAGGGAACCTGGGGTGGAAGAAAGGGTGGTTAGGAGAGTGAGAGGAGTCGTGGCGAGATGGGAAACACTGATCAGAGATGGAGTTCGCGACGGAACTCACGAGGGAGCAAGGGGAGGCGGGTTTTGGCGACTCCTGGTGGCGGTCGAGGGGCTCCTTGACCCAACGAAGGTGGTGGGGGCGATGATGTAGCTGGGCACTAACTACGGTGGCAGAAAATTGTGGCCGAAGACAATAATGGTGGTGGCAGCTTGGGTTGCCGGTGGAGGTGGCGGCTCTGTGATAGATTACAAGAGCGGAGCATCGGCTAGGATACAGCGCAGAGCGGCGGAGAAAAAGACGACAGTGGCATGGCGTGACAACGTCGCTAGCAACGGCAGTGCTTCGCCGGAGCACGACGGCGAGCGGCGGTGCGAGGGAGAAAGTGACGAGCTTGGGGAGAAGAGGGAAAAGAAAGAAGGGAGCATGGGGTCTCTTTTTATGGGCTCAACCGGAGCGGCTCTAGGCTGGGAAGAATCGCAACAGGCGGCAGGGTGGAGCGGCGATGTGGGGGCGAGATGTGGCTCTACACCGTGCGATTTGCGGGGAGGAGTGAGAGGAAGTGGAGGGGGTGGCGGGGACCAAGTCCACACGGTTTGGAAGCGGGAATAGGAGAGGGGAGGCGCGGGAATGGCGTGGGGGCGGCGACGTGCTCCAGCCGGACCGGTCGGAGGTTGAGGGAGAGCCTAACAGGTGGGCCCTACCTGTCGGCGGCTCAAGGGAGAAGGGAGGTGAAGTGGACTTCTTGCGAGGGAGACGAGGCAAGCTGGGCCGGCGGAGGAGGAGGAGAGGGGAACTCGCCCAAGGAAAATGGGAGGAAGCGGGCCGAGGCCAAGGGAGGAAAACAGACTTCCATCGGATTCGGCCCAAACCAGAGGAGAAGATTTTTAATTGGTTCTTCAATTTAATTAATTGATTAAATAAACTTTGTATTATTAAAATTATTTCTTGATCTCCAAAAATTTACAGGAAATCTCAGAGAGTACTTTAGGGCACGGAGAATATTACGAAAATATTTTCTAGCCATGATTTTTAAATAAAATTTTATTTTACACATTAATTTCACTTGATAATTTATTTAACTTTAAATATTATTTTCTATAAATGTATTGTTAAATGATTTTAATCCCGAACAAAAATTGGGGCGTGACAGTCATATCTCCCAAAGCCGAAGTCGTCAAAAGATTCCTCGTTGGAGATCTCGCCTCTTGAACCCATCTCGTCGAAACCTTGAAGCACCAAGTGAAGGGTTGCGGAGGCTACGCTAGCCGAAAACAAAAATTTTAACCGTGCAAACCAGGAACACTTGCAAGTAAGGGCCGATAGATCGTTACCGATTGGAGTAGAGTGCGCGGAATAGCCAATCGGGGCAATCCGATCCGGAACAGTGTAGCCGATTCCCGGAGACGCCGATATGTCAATCAGCCGATTCGAGTCGTCCGGCCGCGTTCTCACGCCTCGCTCCGATGCGCCGACCGCAGCCGATCCCACCACGCCGATCGCTCCGTGCGGCCGATCCGAAGCCGATCAACGGCGCGCAACGTAGCGCGCCTCTACCGGTATCCACACGTCCGGGGGAACGCCGTACACCCGTGTGCTAGCACGCGATGCAAGGCTAGGGTTTGGCTCGAAGGTAGGGAGGGTTTCCGTGGAGATTGATCTCGGCGACTTCTTGCATGCGATGCAATTGACGTACCGCAGCCTCTCCACCCCTCCCTCCTTTATATAGAGTTGGCCGACGGGACTAGTGGCCGATTAGGACTCTATTTTGAATCGGATCTCATCCGTATCTCATAGAGTTGGCCGCCCACACGTCGTAAGCCCATAGGACTCTATCCGATCGGATCCCTATCCGATCGAGCCGTATCCGAGTCCAACTCGAATATCTATTCTATCCCCTTAAGCGTGCGACCACGTAGGTTCAGGTATACTCGGTTTCGGCTATAGTCTAACTTAGCCGATCGTCGGCTCGAGTCCAACTCAGCCAACCCGTCAACGGCGGCGCCTAGCGCACATATTGGCACCATAGTATACAAGAATAATATCAGCTACGAACCTGTAATGTGTACACAAATCCCTTTGCCTCACGATACCGGTTAAGCTATAGGCAAGATGTGTGCCATCCCTTCAATAGCTTAACCATTCACTCGAACCGTATTGGATTATCATGCGTTGATTGACTCCTCAATCAACTTAGCATGGCCATGCATTTCCATAATCCATTACCTCGAGGGGTCCAGAGATATCTCTCCAAAGGAGGGGCAAATTCCATCTTGATCACTCACATCCCACTCCATGTTTCATAGCAAACCCGAAAACTACCTTTATAACTACCCGGTTATGGAATAGTGTTTGGTAGTCCCAAAGTAGGCTACTACACATGTTGGAATCCATGGTGATCTCGGGTCTAAGGACTTTGTACCAACACTACACGAGACCAACTAATGGCACATTAATTCTGTAGTGTCTCATGGTGGGTCTATCCAACAATGTGTTCTCCAACACATATGTCCATGTTTATTGATTTGGTATCTTCATACCCATGATCTATGAGACATGATCATCAATCAATAAACATGCCGATCTTAGAATCATATTTGTTCCAACAATATGACATATGATCGAGGATCGTTTAGAAATAGATTCATACATATAGAGTCTCATAAATAAGTCACGTACTTATTGATCAATACAAGATGTCTATTTCATGGAACTGAATAACACTTTATTCATAAATACATAAACATTGACGTGATATCCAACATCTCCATGTTGCCTCTAGGGCATATCACTAACAATCTCCCACTTGCACTAGAGTCAATCATGTAAGTATCTAATACCCATTGCTCTTGTGTGCGCCTCATGCTTGGTGAGGAGAGGTTTTGTCGTGGATTGGCTATGTTGAGATCCGTGTGCACTTTGCATATCTTGACATCACCTCTGTCCACTATCTCGCGGATGAGATGATATCGTCGAAGTATGTGTTTGGACTTCGATGTGACCTCGGCTCCTTGGCTTGCGCAATGGCTCCACTATTATCACAATAGAGAGACATTGGACCGGTCGTACTAGTCATAACACCAAGCTCGAAACGAATTTCTTGATCCAAACGGCCTCCTTTGCGGCTTCCGAAGAAGCAATGTACTCGGCCTCCGTTGTAGAATCAGCAACGGTATCCTGCTTGGAACTCTTCCAGTGTGCGCCTCCGTTCGAGCGAGAACACGAACCCATTGCGATCTATAATCATCCTTGTCTGTTTGGAAGCTAGCATCGGTGTAACCACTTACAACGAGCTCTTCTTCACCTCCATAGACTAGGAACATATCCTTAGTTCTTCTCAAATACTTAAGGATATTCTTTACGGCGATCCAGTGACCTTCACTGGATCGCGATCTGCTCGTAGCACTCAAAGCGTACGAGACATCGGGCGTGTACAAAGCATGGCATACATGATGGATCCAATTGCCGAAGCATATGGAACCATACCCATCTTATTCCGCTCATCATGTATCGAGGACACCGATTCTTGCTAAGATTAATGCCATGTGACATGGGCAAGAAACCTTTCTTGGAATCATGCATGTTGAACCTTTTCAACACCTTGTCAATGTATGTACTTTGGCTTAATCCAATTAGCCTCTTGGATCTATCTCTATAGATCCGAATGCTAATATATATTTGCCTCCCTAAGTCTTTCATGGAAAAACTATTTTTCAATGAAGACTTGACGGATTCAAGCATAGGGATATCATTTCCAATCAGTAATATGTCATCCACATATAAGATTAGAAATACAATTGCGCTCCCACCGACCTTTTTGTAAACACAGGCCTCTTCTTCATTTTTGATGAAACCAAACCCTTTGCTTACTTCATCAAAATGAATATTCCAACTCCGAGATGCTTGCTTCAATCCATAAATGGATTTCGTAGCTTGCATATCTTTCCGAGCGATTCGGATCGACAAAACCCCGAGGTTGTATCATGTATACATCCTCGCTTAGGTTTCCATTTAGGAAAGCCGTTTTGACATCCATCTGCCATATCTCATAATCGAAATATGCAGCAATCGCTAGGATAATCCGAATAGATTTAAGCATTGCGACGGCGAGAAGGTTTCATCATAATCAACTCCTTGAATCTGTTTAAAACCTTTCGCCACCAATCGCGCCTTATAGATGTGAACATTTCCATCCATATCGGCCTTTTCTTAAAAACCCATTTTACACTCAATGGTTTTGACACCATCAGTGGATCAACCAAGTTCCAAACTTGATTGTCGTACATGGATTCTATTTCGGATTTCATGGCTCCAAGCCACTTGTTGGAATCGGGTCCCACCATCGCTTCCTCATAGGTCTTAGGTTCATCGTTGTCCAACAACAATATATCACATTGTTCCGCTTTGTGTACTGTCGGGTGCACGACGTGATCTTTCGGACCTCCGTGGGGTGGTGTATCTACAACGGTGGCGCAACACTTTGCACCTCTGTTGTGGTTACGTGGTCGCTGAAATATTTTCTCGGTGTTTCTTGAACTTCTTCAAGATGCACCCTGCTCCCACTAACCCTTCTTGAAAGAAACTCTTTCTCCAAGAAGACACCGTGTCGGGCGACAAACACTTTGCCTTGTTCCCGATTATAAAAGTAATATCCCTTAGTTTCCTTAGGATATCCCACAAAGAAGCACTTGTCGATTTGGGTGTGAGCTTGTCGGATGAAACGTTTTACATAAGCTTCGCATCCCCAAATTTTGAGAAAAGACAAACTAGGGGTTGCCCTGTCCATATCTCATATGGTGTCTTCTCAACCGACTTAGATGGAACTCTATTTAGTGTGAGCGCAATGTTTCAAGAGCATATCCCCGAAGGATAACGGAAGATCACTTTGGCTCATCATCGACCGCACCATGTCCAACAAGGTGCGATTTCTCCGTCGGACACTCCGTTCCATTGCGGAGTTCTGGCGGAGTCAGCGTGGAACAATTCCACAATCTTTCGGATGATTACCAAACTCTTGGCTCAAGTATTCCCTCCACGATCGATCGTAAAAACTTGATTGTTTTCCCTAAATGATTCTACTTCATTCGGAATTCTTTGAACTTTTCAAAGGATTCGGACTTATGCCTCATTAAGTAGATATAACCATATCTACTAAAGTCATCGGTAAAGGTAATGAAGTATTGATAACCACCACTGGCCGTTGAGCTCATTGGTCCACATACATCGGTATGTACGAGTGCCAATAAGTCACTTGCTCTCTCACTATGTCCCGTGAAAGGTGCCTTTGTCATCTTACCAAGTAAACAAGACTCACATGTCTTAAATGATTCAAAATCAAAAGAGTGAAGCAATCCATCCTTATGGAGCTTCTCCATGTGTTTCTTATTTATATGGCCTAAGCGACAATGCCGGATAAACGTGGGGTTTATATCATTAGAGAGTTGCCTTTACGTATTAATGTTATAGATAGGAGACGCTTCAAGATTCAAAACGTATAATCCATTCACCAATGGAGCATGAAAATAGAACATATCTCTAAGATATATTGAACAACCATTGTCCATTGATCTAAAATCATATCCTTCCGCTTGCAAACATGAAGCGGAAATAACGTTTTGACATAGTGTTGGAACACAATAACAATTATTCAATTCCAAAACTAATCCGAAGGTAGATGAAGTGGTGCGTGCCGAAGCAACCGTAGCAACGCTTGCTCCATTGCCGACGCGCAGTTCACCTCGCCCCTTCTCAATCCTCTACTTCTTCTCATTCCCCGCAACGATTTGCAAATATGAGCTACTGATCCGGTATCAAATACCCAAGAGTCGTAGGTGAAGTAGCGAGATTAATGTCTATAACATTAATACTGAAGCGAAGTCGTACTTTGCTTCTTCTTAAGATCCTCCATGTACTTCTTGCAGTTCCTTTTCCAGTGGCTGTCTCCTTGCGGTAGAAGCAAACGGCATCGATGCCGCCGACCCCTTCTTGCCCTTCTTTGCATTGGAGGCACTCGCGATCTCATCGGGAGTTAACTTCCTCTTGGTGCAAAGTTTCTTGACGTGGTTTGCGCTTTGCCTTCGCATCATCATCACATGATGACCGTTTTTCTGGATACTCTCCTCATTGTCTTTAGCATCCCATGCAATTCAGCCAAGGTTCTATCCATATTGTTCATGTGATAGTTTAATATGAATGGCTCGAAGCTCGGAGGGAGCGGCGGAGAATCACATCGGTAGCCAACTCTTGGCTAAGGGGAAAACCTAGTTTTCCGGACTCTCGATATAGCCAATCATCTTTATCACATGCGGATCGACGGGATTCCCTCAACAAGCCGCACGCAAACAAGGACTTTGAGGTGTTGAACCTCTCGGCCCGAGCTTGGTTCTCAAACATGCCACGCAGTCCCGAATAATAGTGTGAGCATCGCTGCTCTCATATTGCTTCGAAGCTCGGGGGACATTGTAGCAAGCATGAGACGGCTTATATCTAGGGCATCATTAGTGTGCTTCTCATAAGCCCTCCGTGCGGTTGCGGTGGCATTATTTGGCAAATCCTCGGGATAGGGTACTTCAAGAACGTACTCCTTACGCTCTTGCTTGAGAACAATTCTCAAGTTGCGATACCAATCCATAAAGTTTGTTCCATTTAATTTTTCCTTTTCGAGAATAGATCGCGAATTAAAGGTACTGGGTGTAGTATTAGCCGCCATTTATTCTACAACAAAAAAGCAAAGTTTAGCACAATGTTTATGCTATGTCTATTGTTAAACAATTTAACATTAGACTCCCATTACGTATTTTCCACCTTCCCTCTAGGTTACGTATTGGGTCAAGATCCACATGTTAATTAATTTTCTAGTGAGCTTTGGCATCCTTGCTAGAAAATTAGTAACATCGGTAAGCAACACCTTGCTAATCACATCTCTATGTGACTTTTGTTGTTGGTGTGACATCTGCATGCCCGGCGCCAACCTATGCCCCAAGGCCCAAAACTGTTTTGATAGCCTTGTTAAGTAAACCAAATGCTCCTGCATGTATATGTCGACATATACCCCCTCGTGTTATGATAGAGAATGACACTCTGCTTTTGCGAGACCCACCATTGACGAGCATAACGGTGACGGGTGCAACATTTGGAAGGGCATCATTACTACTTAATTTTGCGAGGATGCTATCCTATCAAACAAACATATCACATATGAAAGCAAGAAGAATAGCATATAGTGAAATAGTATGGCCCCCTTCACATGGTGATCTCCATCTCCATGCCGGTGTCTGAGGATCTCCATCTTCATCACCGTTCTTTCGAGTGCCGAATGCTTGATTTCTTCAAACTAAGCTACTACTATAGAAGCTCTAATTGAAGATTACATCGACACGCAGGTCGTGAAAGAATATTACAAGCATTGCACGTATGAAAGAATATTACGGGATTGCACATATGAAAGAATATTACATGCATCACATGCATCTCATACATCTCATACATACAATAGGGCCATACCATCTCAAAGCATTCTCTGCAAAAACAAGTTAGGCGTAGAAACGTTTCTACTTATCGCGAGCTACGGCATCGAGACGACCTATAAGGGGGTACGCACACGGCGGTCCCTCGCGGGCTTCGGGCAGCGCCGAACACCACACGAAATTCATAGATCCAATCTATGAATTCGCTTACGAAACCATGTCGGCATAATCATATTATGCCGTCCCGATACACTATCAAGGGAGATGGTTTGCGTAGGCGCGAGCAGCAAACAAGGTCGGACTACGAAATAGCTTCGGCATAATCACATTGTACCGTTCCGATACACTATCAAGGAACGCTATCTCGAACCCAACTCAAACCGAGTTATATGGAAATTGCTTCGACGTAATCACATTACGCCGTTCCGATACACTATCAAGGAACGCAATTACCATTAACTCTCCTCAACGAATCCCGTAAAACCGATTGATCTAATCAACCCGTGTGCAAAACTTGTTCCAGATCCAATCTAAAACCCGAACTAAGCAAGATTAGCTCGATACCCTTGAAGGGTTGCGCGGAGGCTACGCTAGCCGAAAACAAAAATTTTAACCGCGCAAACCAGGAACACTTGCAAGTAAGGGCTGATAGATCGTTACCGATTGGAGTAGAGTGCGCGAAATAGCCAATCGGGGCAATCCGATCCGGAACAGTGTAGCCGATTCCCGGAGACAGCCGATACGTCAATCGGCCGATTCGAGTCGTCCGGCCGCGTTCTCACGCCTCGCTCCGATGCGCCCGACCGCAGCCGATCCACCACGGCCGATCGCTCCGATTGCGGCCGATCCAAGCCGATCAACGCGCGCAACGTAGCGGCGCCTCTACCGGTATCCACACGTCCGGGGACGAACGCCATACACCCGTGTGCTAGCACGCGATGCAAGGCTAGGGTTTGGCTCGAAGGTGGGGAGGGTTTCCGTGGAGATTGATCTCGGCGACTTCGTTGCATGCGATGCAATTGACGTACGCAGCTCTCCACCCCTCCCTCCTTTATATAGAGTTGGCCGGCGGGACTAGTGGCCGATTAGGACTCTATTTTGAATCGGATCTCATCCGTATCTCATAGAGTTGGCCGCCCACACGTCGTAAGCCCATAGGACTCTATCCGATCGGATCCCTATCCGATCGAGCCGTATCCGAGTCCAACTCGAATATCTATTCTATCCCCTTAAGTGTGCGACCACGTAGGTTCAGGTATACTCGGTTTCGGCTATAGCCTAACTTAGCCGATCGTCGGCTCGAGTCCAACTCAGCCAACCCGTCAACGCGGCGCCTAGCAACACATATTGACACCATAGTATACAAGAATAATATCAGCTCGAACCTGTAATGTGTACACAAATCCCTTTGCCTCATGATACCGGTTAAGCTATAGGCAAGATGTGTGCCATCCCTTCAATAGCTTAACCATTCACTCGAACCGTATTGGATTATCTACGTTGATTGACTCCTCACTCAACTTAGCATGGCCATGCATTTCCATAATCCATTACCTCGAGGGCCCAGAGATATCTCTCCAAAGGAGGGGCAAATTCCATCTTGATCACTCACATCCCACTCCATGTTTCATAGCAAACCCGAAAACTACCTTTATAACTACCCGTTACGGAATAGCGTTTGGTAGTCCCAAAGTAGGCTACTACACATGTTGGAATCCATGGTGATCTCAGGTCTAAGGACTTTGTACCAACACTACCCGAGACCAACTAATGGCACATTAATTCTGTAGTGTCTCATGGTGGGTCTATCCAACAATGTGTTCTCCAACACATGTGTCCATGTTTATTGATTTGGTATCTTCATACCCATGATCTATGAGACATGATCATCAATCAATAAACATGCCAATCTTAGAATCATATTTGTTCCAACAATATGACATATGATCAGGGATCGTTTAGAAATAGATTCATACATATAGAGTCTCATAAATAAGTCACGTACTTATTGATCAATACAAGATGTCTATTTCATGGAACTGAATAACACTTTATTCATAAATACATAAACATTGACGTGATATCCAACATCTCCATGGTGCCTCTAGGGCATATCACTAACACCAAGCCCCCTACCTGGTGCACCACTATCGACGGGCTATACCCGAAAACGGTATTTGGAGGGTATAGAGAACGTTGGAACCATGATATACGTGAGAATAAGGTACAGGAGACGGGAGACATGGATTTTTATATAGGTTTATGCCCCTTGACTCACAGGTAATAGCCCTACTCCTGCTGGCCAAAAGCGGTATTGCCTTTATATATCAGTATCACACGAGTACAATATTTAAAATGACCTAATCTAGTCTCTCAATCACCGGATATGAACTCGGCGAGATTGGAGGTAGCTCTAGATCCCTCATGTCGGCCTTTGTGGTTCTGTATTGTGTTTGTCTAGGCTTGTATTGACTTTGTGTTGATCTGTCTTAGATTGTCTAAATTGTATTTGCCTCTGTTGGCATGTCCCCTGTCATCCTGGTGGGTCTTGTATTTATACCATCGGGTGACCCCTTGTCCAAGTAGAACTAGGGAGCCAAGTATGAATACGATCATAGTAGTCCTTATAGCGTCCGAGTATGTTTTATACAATATCTATTGTGTGAATGTTTCCTATATTAGGCCGACTATGGTCTAATACTAGGAGCTTACTCTGTTCTTTCTGTATAAATCATATTTATTTACGGATACATAGTACTCAATATTCAATCTAAAACTGCTTAGTGTATCTGTTAACAGCTAAATTTGGTAACCAAATCCCTAAGTCTCGGCCGAAATATAAACGAAATCAGAACAGAAGAACACAGGTTGAGTCGGCTGCGGTGCGATCGGCTATGAGGTCAATCGGCTGAGGTTGGATCGGACGAGGATAGCCGACAGCCGATGCTGAGTCAGAGCAAGGGATAAAACTGTTTCCGATGAATGTGGTTGAAGATAAATAGAAGATTCAGTTTCCAAATTGTGCGTTAAAAAATATTGCCATCTATGGATAGAGTCCTGTAACGACAATTGTATCTGTAAATTAGGAATTTGTTTAGACTGTTTATTATAATGCGGCATGGGTCCTTCCGGGGATATTGTCGTATTTTAAATAGTAGTTTATGTAGAGTCCAGGGTCTGTACAGATAATGTTATTCTTGGGTATAAATAGGACCCGAGATCCTTGTAATCAAACATTCTCACAATCAATACAACCTTCGGCGCATCGCTTTCTTTTTCTTCAGACGAACAATTGATCCGGCTTCGGGCTGCATCGTTTCGATCCCAAGTTAAGGTAAATGTTTGTCATTAGTGGTGTCTCTCGTTGAATTTAGTGCTTCCATCGTTATGACACTCTAAATTCGATGATTTATGCTGCGCTAGTTATCATATATCGCATATAATCTAGAACAATGCTTAGATCTATCTCGACGTCGGCTCGTTTCTGTCAAGAACCAGCAGCCGATAGAGCTAGATCTAAGGGTTGACCTAAGATTATATGCGATATCCACCGTCTCAAGGTATTTACATCAGCTACAGTAGATCAGATTGTTCTTTTTATACTTGATGCTACATCAACAATGATCTATGAAGTCATTTTAGAGCTTTTATGATCTATTCTGCTAGATGTATATGTTTAGAGACAGTGTCGGGTTTCAGCCGGCCTTATCTGTTTTAATATTCTTCTAGTATATTTTGCTATCAAATTTATTAAAACCGCCTCTTATATTAAGATCTTGCTCTAGTTAAATGCCCTAAGCCAGAATCAGTTTGTCAGCTATAGCCGACAGCCGACTGATCTAGGTTTAGCGCATTTAGCTCAGATCAATATCTTTTCATAAGATAAATCAGAGTATTAGCCGATTTGCAGTTGGACTTACGACATCGGCTAGATTTTTAAAGCATATATTTATTATCCCATCACATATTTGGATTAAGTGGCTAATACTTTCTCAGCGCGGCCGATCTATTCTGGCCACTTGGTCTAAATACACTTTGGGATAGCATATATATGTAAATTGACTCTTGCAGCCAATCCAGTAGGATCTAACCTAACGCTTAGCGCATATATCTCTATTTTTCTTGTTGGTTAACAGATCAAACCAACTGGCACGTCTTGTACAGCATAGGTAGCCGAGAAGGACGCACTAGAGTTAGCGATCTCCCGGGCTGCGCGTGACGAAATTTCTCGTCAACGTGCTTCTTGGCACGCCGGTGGGACTATCTCTTCCAACTCGGCTAGGACGCATCGACGCAGTTGACAAGATGGTCGACATCAAGAGTCCCAGCGTTTCGCAGGACAACATCGTGCCTGTGAAGATGGAACAACTATCGGCTGAACAACAGGCCGACTACAAGAAGATGGTAGAAAAGCTCCAAGCCAACTACCTACAGTCGTTCACCCAGACAAGGTCTGGAGCCATGCACCAAAAATACAAATTTAGCATGGACAAACTCAAGGCGTCCTCCTCCAGTGGATCAAAGGGCAAATAGAAGGCGGAGGAGCCGATTCAAGAAAAAGACGATTCGGGCCTACATACTTTGCAAGACCGAATCGATTCGGCTGTCCACCATGCGCTGGTCAACCAGAGTGGCATTCTTGTCAACACCCTTAACAATATGATCGCCACTGTGGTTGACGCCAAGATAGCCGAACAACTGCAGCAGGGCCGACTTACTTCACAGACGGCCAGTTTCCTGGTTACTGGACGTTGCCACCCAGAATCGGCCGATTCCACCACCAGCACAGCCAGGGCCGCCAGGAGGGGTACTCAACCAGCCGAATCCATCCGGATTGGCCACGAGACCAGTTATCACCATGCTGAATCGACAACAACCGCTGCCCCAGGATCAGATCGCCAACATGTTCGACGACAATCAGCCGTTAGAGCCGGTTGCCCAGATTGGACTGGACAGACAGTACAACGCCGGTGGCCGACAGCTGTTCCTGGGCCCACCAACGCCACCACCGGCAAATCGACCGCCTCCCGCTGATCACCCGTTCCAGTACCAGTATCAAGGAGGCCGCCAAGATCATCACTACAGGCCCCAGACGCCACCACCACTGTATCGGCAAGCACCCGTACCATATGATCCATAAGAGCCGGTACAGCAGGACAACCGGACCTGGGCCGATTTGATTGCGGACGTCATGCGCGATCAATTCGGCCTCAAGCCAAAGGACTTAGGGAACATGTATCGGTATCCTTATCCGGAGCATTTTGAGCGTATTCCATTGCCCAACCAATACAATATCCCAGACTTTTCGAAGTTCTCAGGGCAAGACAACGTGTCAACCTACGAGCACGTCAGCCGATTCTTGGCGCAGTGCGGCGAAGCATCGGCTACAGACGCCTTGAGAGTCTGATTGTTCCCTTTATCTCTTTCGGGATTGGCCTTCACCTGGTTCTCTTCATTGCCTTACAACTAAATTCAGAGCTGGGCCGATCTTGAAAAACAATTCCATAGCTATTTCTACATCGGCAACCATGAAATGAAGTTGTCGGACCTCACCAGTATCAGGCAAAAGAACAATGAATCGGTTCAAGAATACATTCAACGCTTCAGAGAGATGAGGAACCGATGCTACAGCCTGGTGTTGTCGGATGCCCAGCTAGCCGATTTGGCCTTCCATGGCCTGATCGCGCCGATCCGCGAGCGCTTCTCCGCTCAAGACTTTGATAGCCTGGGACATCTGGCACAGAAGGTGACGACCCATGAACAAAGATTTCAAGACACCAGGAAGGCTGTAGACCCCATTTTTGAGGACGGGAATCATTCGTGTTCATAGTACCATTTCCCTGGATCGAGTAGTTTGGTACCCACGAAATACAGTACTGAATTATCAGGTGCAAAGTGCACGAATAGTCTTACACCAAAAGTATTACAATAGTAGGCCCGAAGGCAATAACATTACATGCAGGACCTACTGGTTTGGATACAACCAAAATCAGAGATTGGATAAGATAGCAGACAGAAGGCAGCGGCATGTCGATTGCCACAGGCAACGACCGGGGACTAAGACCTAGTAGGCGCCTTCTTCTTCTCCACCCACCTGGCAGTAAGCATAGGGGTCCTCCAGATCTTCCACGCCTACATCTGTAGGTTTGTGCGTATAGCAAGGGTGAGTACCCAACGTACTCAGCATGCCAACACAAAATGATGCACATGATAGGGTCATTCAAAGGATGGCTATGGTTTATTTGCATAAAGCCAATTTTCGTAAATCATTTCACAAACCATTCATCTAGCCAAGTCAAGTTTTAGTTCCAGAGTGTATTAAATCGGCGACGGTTTTGTCTGCCATCCATCGTGATACCAAGGATGGTTTTCCGCCTCTGGGTCATCATGGTTTTCTGGGGAGTCTACCCCCTTCTCGCAGTTCGAGCAGAGGATCCCTCAGCACATAAAATCATCATGCATGCCCAACCCATCAGTTTAAGTTTTTATGAGTCTAGCCACGGGAGAAACCTGTCACGTCGCTCATTATCCGCGAGCACGGCTATTCGAATAGATTGATTAACTCACACTGCAGTGGATGTACACTTTATCCATACTCCGCAACTACCCATTGAATGAGCCTACATCCCTCTATATGGGATGGTCACGGCAAAGCCTTTCGATAACCTCACTTTGGCAGTACCCGCTCCATGAACTTAAATCCTCATGCACTCTAGCCGTCGTTTCCTAGCAGTGAGAGCAGTTCTGGCGTTCCCGGGGTAAGAGAAAGACTTGCTCCATCTTTGATCCTTCAACCTTTATGTTCCTTTCTTCATGTCTTCATTTCTTCATGTTGATCGCATGCCCGATCTCTGCTCAGGTACCGACCAATGGTACACCCCCATTGATAGGCCCTTAACTTCCGTCCAGGTACCCACCAGTGGTGAGCCCCCACCGGTAGGCCCTTACCTCAACGCTTACACCTGAACCACTATGCAGGGATATTGCCTCCACTCGGGTATCTACTCCGCTAGGTCTATACCCATTCAAGAAGTATGGTTGTACTGGCTCGTTCTAGGTTGTAAGTCTCATGGCTCAGTCCTTAATCGACCAGGGACGGTACTTGCCTTTGTCGAAATCCACCCAAATCCATCCATCCGCCCCAGTCTAAAACATTAGTTTTATGTTTTCATTTCCCAACAAAACTTATTTCATCATGTTCAAGGCAATGTGGAGCTCATGTCTCCACATGCCGTATTCCAACTACCTTCCCTAAGGTAGTTGCCCAAGCATATAGCTCTTTGTAAAAGTATGAGTATGCAAGATTCTAGTATAAGCATGGCTAAGCATTTTACCGAAGATATCCTCCGGTTATATCACATCGAGGGTTACAAGGATTATATCTTAAAGGTAAGCAATATCAAGGCATGGTATATCAAGCATAGGTGTTTTGTGTATAGCATGCATGTTTAAAGTTTAAATCAACATCATTTCGCAAAATAGGATCAATATGTTCAAAGGGAAGTGTTGACTTGCCTTGCTCGCGACCTTCTTGACTTGTGTCTTCAGCGTACTCAACGGCTCCCAGGGATTCTATACATACGTGCGAAATATCCAATTGAATTCGATCAGAATTCAAATAAAAACCATCAAAACCAAATAAATCACAAAAGTTGTCCCTACGGCGACTTTATGGTCGTAAACGGATCAATGATCAGGTTTTGCTAAAGTTCGGGTCGAAACGAGCGAGTTGCATCGATTTGAACTCTTGTGTTTTCTTTGATTTAATTTATATGGGGTGGCCTTATCCCCAGTTAATGTAAGTCTATCAGCATTATAACCGATGATCCAAAATTGTCTATTTTGACGAAAGGGTAACGAGAGTGTTTACATTGATTTCCTGGTTGAATTCTTAACCCTCCGATGAGCTTGGTGTCGCGGTCTATCGATAATTGGGTTGGGAAGGATTAAATATAAGACATATATGTATATAGATATATATGTATATATAGGGAAGGGTTGATTAGGAGTTATAAAGATGGTTTTAAAATTCTTATAAAGGTTCCTATTCGTAAATGTAATATTTAGGTGAATAAATGGGTTTCACAAAAGACAAGAATTTTTGGAGAGGGAATAGGTTAAGAAGTTTGAATATAAAGTTCATACTTATTTGTAAAAGAAATTTTGGAAAAAAAAATAATCTCTTGAAAAGATGTAAAATTCCTTGTAAATAAAGTTTAGGGATTCAAAAGAGTAAATATAATTTTTCTATGATTTTTACTAGGCTTCTCTTAATTTTAAACTCCTTAAAAGAAATGAAAATAAAATTTTTTTCAAAAATTTGCGCCGGCTAGGAATCAAACCCGCGACCTCACTCTCACTCGGCTCGGCTCAAGCCACCGAGCTACCGAGCCAATCTTGTCTATCTTCCCCTCTCTTTCTTTTTCTTCCTTCTTTCCTCTCTTCTTCTTCCCCGCGAGGCCGATGGCGCGCAGCACGCCGAACGACGGCGAGGGGGACCGGAGCTCGGGAACTAAAGGGCCATGCACCATCTACGAACTACGGGGAACGCGTTTTGGGGCTTGCTGGGCCGGGAGGCGACGGGAGGGCTGGCGATGGCGAGGCGGCCATGGCGGCGACGGCACATGTCGCGGCGGCTAACCGCGACGAACGGCCACGGCGAGGGTTTCGGGAGCATCATAGGGGTACGGGAAGCTAGCTAGGGGATTCATTTGGCCGGGAAGCATCGGGGTGAGCCGGCGCGTGCACACGCGCGGCCGAACGGAGCGGCATGGCGGGGCTCGCCGGCGACGGACTCCGGTGGGTGTTTGGCTCGGGAAAGCCAGGGGAATGGGAGGTCTAGACGTGTAGAAGGTGAACGTACCTTCAATTCGGGGATATTTCCACCGTGCACGCGAATTTGGGAGAATCGCTCGGCGGCTACGCTAGGGTTCTTCGTCCGCTCGTCGGTTTTCTCCAAAATTCGAGCAATGCGGTGGAGGAAAGTTGGGGGAAATTTGGGGGAAAGCTAGAGGGAGTGATGAGGAAGAAATTTTGCATTGGAAGCTTGGCTCGAGGTGGTCGTTTTATAGGCGGCCGGCGGCATGGTGCGCACCGCGGCGTCGGCGCGTGGGCGCGCGGAGCGGCCGATGGCGGCCACGGCGAGGCTACAGTGGCGGCGATGGGATGGCTCGGCGCGGGCGCACGTGCCATTCAAAAATTAAATTTTAACCTGCATTTCCAACCTTTTTGGCCATTTTCATTATATTATATTATATTATATATTTTTTATTTAATTCATTTTCCCTTTATATCTTTTTATAATCTTTATTTTCAAACCTATATTTTGAAATTTCTTTTCCTTTGGGATTTTTAAATTATTTGGTTTTCTCAATCTTTTAGATAAATTTCTCTTTATTAATTTCTCGCAACAAAGTCGGCAAATAAGAGGCAATAAACACGGCGAGATGCAAAAATACCAAAAGTTTTTGTAAGTTCCATTTTTAATTCCCGATTTTTAAATTCTCCGATTTTCAAGGTGTTACAAAGGCCGTCAAAAACATAACTCAAGTCATCGTCGAGTCGGACTCCGATTCCAACGACGATGACGCGAGGTGGCGGCGGCCGAATGGGCCAAGAACAAAAAGGCCATCGTTTGCCAGTGGCTGCTGAAGACGACCAAAGAGGAAAAATATGACTTTGACATCACCAAGGCCGATAGGATCTTCGACTTATTACTCAAGGAGAAGCAGATCCAGCTTTCCGAAAACCATGTGATCCCATCGGCCGATGAATTGAAGAAGAAGAAATACTGTAAGTGGCACTACTCTATATCTCATGCCACTAACGACTGTAAAGTCTTCAGACAGCAGATCCAGTCAGCGATAGAGGCAGGGAAACTCAAATTCGCTGATTCCACTCAGCCGATGAAGGTAGATGGCAACCCCTTCCCAATCAATATGGTTCAAACCGGCCCTAGGCGAGCTGATCGGCAGCGCAGAATGACGTACAACTTAGCCGAAACATTGGAAGGGGTCAATGCGAGGATGAGCCGACGGAAGCCAAGCCGTGCCAATCAACATGGTGTGCCCCATTGCCCGATCAGTGATCGATAGCCGACCAACACGAACAGCCGACGCCGCCCCCAACAGCAATCTTGGCGGGAAGAGGCTCGGTTTGAAATGTTTTATCGGCAAGAGCCAGAAACACGAGGCCGCCGGTACGACAGGAATCACAGCGGTGCCGATCCCCATTGGCATTGTGAATTTTTCAGGCGCTGCTCAGAAACCGGGATGAGGCTGCCAACGCAAGAAAATTGCCCGGCCTGCAGCGAGTACCGCGAGGACGAACGCAGAAGCCAGCCGATCACCGATCCAGCTCAGTTTGTCCCAAGACCCATACAGCTCAACCGGCACCGGCAGTCCATTCATGATCGGCTAGGGTCGATCCATCAAGACTTCTTCGACGAAACTAAAAATGATGACTACTACGACGAAGAAGAGGCCGATGATGAAGAATCGGCCAACCCCCAATGGTGCCCCTCTGACCTCTTCACCAAAACGCAGAAACACAAAATTCAAAGGCTAAAGCGTGAAGGAAGGGGAGAAGAAGTTCGGCAGATGATCGAAGAACAACGCCGTCGGCTAGCCCAGATCAAAAGGCGATGGGTCCCCAAAAGGAAAACCACCACAGCCGACGAGGAACAAGCCAGGGAAAGTTCAGCTGATCAAGCCAGGAGGGCAGCCATGGGGAAAGGCAAAGTCTCTGCATCGGTCAATATGGTATTCATATTGCCAGCCGAATTCGGTGCTCCTGAAGCCGATGCAGACAATATTGAAGACACCCTGGTCAAGCTAGCACTGTCCTCGGATCAAGCAATTTTTGACAAGCCAGAGGGGACCGAAAATCGGCACCTAAAGCCGCTATATGTAAAAGGTTTCATCAACGGCAAGCCGATGTCAAAAATGCTAGTGGATGGGGGAGCCGCAGTAAACCTGATGCCCTATGCAACATTCAGGAAATTGGTAAAGGGAGCCGAAGACCTGATGCCCTATGCAACATGATATTAAAGGACTTCAGCAATAACCCATCAGAGACCAAGGGCGTGTTGAATGTCGAGCTAACCGTCGGCAACAAGACCGTGCCCACAACCTTTTTTGTCATCGACGGGAAGGGGTCTTACAGCCTGCTGCTCGGGAGGGATTGGATACATGCCAACTGTTGCGTCCCTTCCACTATGCACCAATGTCTGCTTCAATGGGACGGTGACAAGATAGAGATTGTACCAACCGACAGGTCAGTAAGCGTCGCCAATGCCGATTTGCCACTCTGGGAAATCGATGGCATTGATTGTTTGTCCGGGAAAATCTGGCAAGCCGATTTTCTAAAAGTGTCCGATTCTGCCACACAGCCAATTGGAGATGATGGGCCACAGCTGCTGCTCTGAGCAAGACGTCGTGGAGGGCTCGAACATCTACGGCACGGACACCGCGAACGAAGATGATGGCAAGCTAGGGCAAGGTTTTATGTCGGCCGACGAGTTAGAAGAAATAGATATAGGCTCTGGTGACAGGCCTAGGCCGACGTATATCAGCAAAAATTTGTCTTCTCATTGTAGATCCTAGCTTATTGATTTGTTAAAAGAATATAAAGATTGTTTTGCTTGGGAGTACTTCGAGATGCCTGGTCTTAGCTGATCTATTAGTTGTTCATGAATTGCCGATCAAGGCAGGCTATCGGTCGTTCAAACAACCTCCCAAGAGGTTCAAAGCCGATATGTATGATGCAATCAAAGCCGAAATAACTCGGCTATACGATGCTGGATTCATTCGGCCGTGCCGATACGCCGAGTGGGTCTCAAACATTGTCCCAGTATTAAAAAAGAATGGCAAACTCAGGGTATGCATCGATTTCAGAGACTTGAATAAGGCTACCCCCAAAGATGAATACACAATGACCATAGCCGATTTGCTCGTAGACGCTGCATCAGGCCATAAAATCATCAGTTTTATGGATGGCAACGCAGGCTACAATCAAATCTTCATGGCCGAAGAGGACATTCACAAGACTGCTTTTCGATATCCTGGGGCGATCGGTTTGTATGAATGGGTTGTTATGACGTTTGGGCTAAAAAATGCTGGGGCAACATATCAACGGGCCATGAACTATATCTTCCACGACATGATCGGCTCTCTGGTGGAGTTCTACATCGACGACGTAGTTGTCAAGTCCCGGGAGATAGAGGACCACATAGCCGATCTAAAGCAAGTGTTGGAGCGAACAAGAAAATATGGCCGAAGATGAATCCATTAAAGTGCGCATTCGGCATGTCAGCTGGGCAATTTCTAGGGTTTCTTGTTCATGAAAGAGGAGTTGAGGTTACACCAAGAAGCATCAATGCTATCAAAACGATACAACCTCCGAAGGACAAGAAGCAGCTTCAATCATTAATCGTCAAAATCAACTTCATCAGGCGGTTCATAGCCAATCTTTCAGAGAAGATGGAGCCGTTCACGCTACTGCTTCGGGTTAAAGCCGATCAAGCATTCACATGGGGGGCAGAGCAGCATAAGGCCATAGACAATATCAAGAACTATTTGAGCTCGCCTCCAGTTCTAATTTCTCCACGAAAAGGAATACCGTTCAAGCTTTACTTGTCAGCCGATGACAAGTCAATCAGCTCAGTTCTAATCCAAGAGGTTGAGGGCAAAGAAAAAGCTATCTTCTATCTCAGCCAACGGCTATTGGACGCCGAGACAAGGTATTTACCGATAGAGAAGTTATGCATGTGTCTATATTTTTCATGTACAAAGTTAAGGCTTTATCTGCTATCCAACGAGTGCACAATAATATGTAAAGCCGATGTTGTTAAGTACATGCTATCAGCTCCAGTTTTAAAAGGGCGGATTGGAAAGTGGATTTTTGCCCTGACCAAATTTGATCTGAGGTACCAAGCACCCAGGGCAGTTAAAGGACAAGCTATAGCCGATTTCATCGTGGAACACAGAGATGACTCAATCGGATCAATCGACATTATGCCTTGGACATTGACATTTGATGGCTCGGTGTGCACTAACGGCTGCGGTATCGGCTTGGTCATTATTTCGCCTAGGGGGGCATGCTTTGAATTTGCTTTTTCTATCAACCCCCACGCTACAAACAATCAAGCCGAATACGAAGCAGTGCTCAAGGGATTGCATCTTCTCAAAGAAGTTGAAGCCGATGCCATAGAAATAATGGGGGATTCACTATTGGTCATCAGCCAGTTGTCAGGGGAGTATGAATGCAGAAATGATGCGTTGTTGGTCTACTATCAACAATGCCGAGAATTGATGGATAGCTTTCGGCTAGTTACACTGAAACACATCCCCAGAGAGCAGAATACAGAAGCCAATGATTTAGCTAAAGTGCATCAGGCTACAAGCCGATGGTAAAAGAAGTTGGGATAGAAGTCGCTGCCCTGACAACCAATGATTGGAGGTTTGAGATCTACAGCTATTTACAGAACCCCTCTTAATCGGCTTCAAGGAAATTGCGATACAAAGCCTTAAGATATGTTTTGCTTGATGAAGATCTCTACTATCGGACGATTGATGGTGTGCTGCTCAAGTGTCTTAGTGCCGATCAAGCCAAAGTGGCTATCGGAGAAGTGCATGAAGGGATATGCGGCACGCATCAATCGGCTCACAAGATGAAGTGGTTACTTCGGAAAGCAGCATATTTTTGGCCGACGATGCTGGAGGACTATTTCAAGTATTATAAAGGCTGCCAGGATTATCAGAAATTCGGCACCATGCAAAGAGCACCAGAATCGGCCATGAACCCAATCATAAAGCCCAACTTTTGATAGAGTCTGGTGGCAATGATGAAAACCATGTGAAGGGCGATCCAGTCAAAGACATTGGAAAAAGTCTAACTTTCAGAGCTTCTTCAGCCGATGCCTCCCCACATTGAGCTAAGAAACGGCTAATATGTTCTATTGTAGATACACCATCCTGCCCCAAAAACATGAAAAAATCTGGAATTTTATACCGGCTTGGAAGTGGAACCCTATCAAACCACTCAGGATATGGTAGCCGATACACAGAAGTTTGATCTTTAGGTTTAATTCCAGACTGCTCCTCCATCACCTTTGCAATCATATCGGCCCAATACTCTCTAGACTGATACATTTGAGTTTTCTCTGGCCGATACTGTTGTTGCGGCTCTTCATGCTGATACTGATCAACTTGCCCCCCGAGCTAATATTGTTGTTGCCGATGATGTTGAGATTGCTCACCAATTTGCTCCCATGCTCACTTCTTAAGGCAATTACCCTGGGAACTATCTCCTCGACCAAACCACGTAACATACTCATCAAAACTCCAGATTGATCGAACACAACACGATGAATGATTTTATCAACTGTGTCTTGAAGCGTCTGATCATTCATCGGCTCAAAAGATTGCCCCTTCTCTTCATTCATCGGCTTGAGAGATTGTTCTTCCTTGGCCTTGACTTCTTTATCAGACATCTTATTGCAATTATGAGTCCCACGAGCCGTATAAAAAAATCTATTGTCAAAACCACGGTTCCACCGGGCGTGCCAAAAACGTGTTGACGTGAAAAACACACGCTGGCCTGAGAGATCTGCTTAGCTCTAGTGCACGTCCTAAAATCAATGAAGCGTGGGCATCCAGTCAGTTTGATCCTACCACTAACAAGATACACAAAGCAGCAAAACATAAAGCATATCGACCGATAGGCCGATAACCAAAACAGCCGATCGGCCGATAACCAAAACAGCCGATGACCAAAACAGTCGATCGACTGATAGGCCGAGGACACGATTCTAGCCGATGGCACTAACACACTTTCCTAAGAAAAAAATGAAAAACTAAAAAATTCTTCCTAATTAATAGATACAAGCTGCATCCTTTCTGAACTCGATTTATTCTAGATAAGATCTTCCAAACTGAATCTAACAAGAATCCGGCTGCTGAATCCCACCAGTCGATGCAGAACTCTAAGCCAATACCAGCTTTGAGCCAATGTGAACCTTGAGCCAATGGGGACTCCGGGGCTTACCAAATTCTGGCGTTAACAGACACTGCATCTCATTTTTGGTCGGTGTCCTGGTGTACACATCCCCTGAACTGTTTCTTGAATGACGACCTTGCTCATTGTAACCATAGCAAAGGTCATGTGTTTCTCTCCAGCATGATGGCAGGGTTGGTGTCGTCGTCTTCTGGGAACTTGGCAGCATACTGGCGGGAGTCATCAAGGCTTGCATTGGAGCATATTGGCGTTGCTCTTGATATTGACCCTAAACTTGAATCTGGACTTGCATCTGTTGCTGCTAAAATTGTCGTTGCGTTGCTGCATTATCATGGCCATTAACTGCGTCTGATTGGCCACTACCTGGGCTTGAGTTGGATCCCTAGGAGATGGAGGTGGAATACTCACAGTGTGGTCCTGAGCTGACCATGAGACTGTTGGGGTCCGGATTCACTGTCATTGCCCCTAGATTTACCCATCTGCTGCAGGAGGAGAAAGGGGAGGACAAGAGAAAGATTACACTATAGGCAAGACCTTAATCCGCTTGACTACTGATCTGATGTGCATGTACTTTTATTGTTCAAGTTGATTAGGCAAACAACCTAGTATGGTGACATCCCCACCATTGATGTAAACCATACACCTGCACATAGCAAACAACACATGACCTAGGAACTATCGATACTACTCTTTCGGAAAGGATAGGGTTTAAGGTAAGCTCCAGAGATACTTCACTTGATCCTCGAGAAGCGCTGGCTCGAGCTGCTCGGCTTGACCTTCTTGCTTGAAGCTTGGGGCTTGACTTGACTTTCATGAAGCTTCAGTTGATGCTCTAGGCTTAACAACTATAGAGTTGGAGGGGAAAGGAGGGAACTTTAACAAATTATTTTGCAAAGACTCCAGAGGGAGAGAAGAGATATTTTCACAAATACGGTTTTCACAAAACTTGTCCTTAGGGGTTTGACCATTTGGCTCAATCTACAGTTAAGATGGCTCTGATACCAACTTGTCACGCCCGTAATTTTTTTTTCAAATTTTCAAACTATTTTGTGTGTTAAATCCCTGTCCAGGAATTAACCATGGTACACAAAATTACAAATTAATTTACATATCCAAACGTATAATAAAGCGTAAATATATTTACAGAAAAAAGAGACACTTAGTTCTCACACTCAAAAAGAAAGCAGCGACAGCGGGAAAAAACGATCCTAGCGGGGCTTCAGCACCACTGCACAGGCAAACTCAACTAGAGTGTGAGCCTTGGTCCTCTAACTCTATCTTCAACTCAGAAGCACTATACTTCTGAAAGGAGGAATAATTGCAAGGTTGAGTACAACCAACGTACTCAACAAGCCACACCAAGAAAGCAGAATGTGAGGGAAGGCAAAGAGAGGCTTGGGCTATTTTGCATAAAAGTATTTGCAAACATTTATTATTTTAAAACGGGAAAAATCGTTAAGTATTTAAGGCAAGATTAATCCTTAACTAAACAACTCTATAACCACGTTGAACAGGCTCAACCATTTTCACCTAAACTAAACAAATTTATAGGTCAAAATTATTAAGGGTGAGACTAATCATGGTGAATCTGGTTGATCACGCATAACCGCGGGCATGGCAATTTGGTGTGCAACTTTACCCATAAGACACGATTTCACATATGTTGACATGCCACGAAGTATCACCATGATACTACAAAGGGAGAAATTGTTACAAGACCTTTCACATAACTTCCCCTAACCAAGCGCACCATACCAAGGTTTCGCCCCCACTCCTCTAAGGGCAGTGGGCAGCCCCCTGAGTGTCGCGGTGAATTCGGAAGCCGATCAACCGGTATAACCCCGATCGACCCAACTCCATCATGCCCACCCTCACCTAGGAACGTCGGCTAGGGAATAACTATACTATTGGTCCAGTAGTTGCCCTTTCTTGCTTATGGTAAGCACTCTTAGTCTTATTGGGTTTCCCATGAACCGGTCCTTAATTGTCATAGGGGTGACAAACAAAACCATGCACCCATAGTCACCTTTAACTCATATTTTAGTTAGGATAATTATGACCAATAAGTTTGGCAAGGTGTTTCGAGCTTGCAGCTTATCAGAAACTAAGTATAGATAGTGTAATTATCCGATTTAGTGAGCTAGTGGTAATTAAGCATGGCTAAGCATATCATTCTACCAAAAGTCCACATCAGTGACTAAAGCTAGTCAAATTATCACCCAAGTTTGACAAAGGAAAGGAAATCAAGTAATACGAGACAAGCAAATAGATAGGTAATGCCATTATCCAATGTAATTAGCCAAACGTGCACTCTATTTGCAAACAACAAAATGTTTATAAAATAGGTTCAATATGCTTCAAGGGGAGTATGACTTGCCTTGCTTCTTCAAACAATCTTCTGAATTATTTTCCTCGTGAGCGCGAACCTTCGAAATGGCGGAAACAACACGCTAGCACGCAAAATGAGAAAAACCTAATAAAAACTAAATAAACAGTACATGAAAAGTAAACAAACATGTAGAGCTAAATTTTACAATTCGAATAGCCATTATTAGAGTTCGTATGAATTAGATATAAATTTTAGAAGTTTTGGACCATTTAAATAAATTTTAAAAATTAATTTGATTTATTACATAATTATTAATTATTTTTAAGGAAAAAGGGCTAGGGTTGACGTCGGCGGATAGAGGCCAACGTCGCCACGGCAGCCGACGCGGTCCACAGGTCGGTCCATCGTGGACCAAGTCCATGGCGGTCCACAACGCCGTGGGGCTGGCGTGCCACCTGGCACACGCGCGGTGCTGACGCGGCGGTCACGCGGGCGGCCGAATGGACACAGCGGCGCGGGCACGGGGAGCAGCACGGCGACGTGGCCACAGCGCGAGGCAACCGGCGACCAGCCGGCGGCGGCGAGCACGGAGGGAAGCAATGCGAGGAATGGCGTCGCGTGCATGGGAGAGCGGTGACGCGTGGTTGGGAGCGAGAGAGGGAGGGAGAACTCAGCTGTGGGCGAACAACGCGAGCGAGAGATGGTGGCCGACGCTCGGGCAAGCGATGCGGGAGGCGATCCAACGATGAGGAGCGACGACGGAGGGGTGACCGGGGCTCGACGCGGCACGATGAATGCGGCGGCGGTCTCGGTGCGCGGCGCCGTGCCCGGAGAGGCGGCGGCGAGCGGCGGAAGATGGAGAAGCGCGGGGAGAGCGCTAGGGGCACGGCGGGCTTAGGGAAATTGGGGGAAACAGAGAAGGGGAGCACGGGGAGAGCTTTTATAGGCGCGGCGAGGCGGCAACGGCGGGGATCTGGTTGGATTCCTTGCCGGCGTTAAGAGAGGGGGGAATAAATCTGGCGGTAAAAGCGGTGATTAATGGCGACAGAGTTAGCGTGGGATGAGTGGGGAACAAGCAGCGTGATGGCGTGGGGTTAATGCGCGCGCGGGAGCGGCGGGGAAGGAGCAGGATGCGCGACGACAAGACGCGCGCGAGCGGCAGCAGCGCGGCCAGAGGAGGAAGAAGGGCCTGACATGTGGGCCCCACCTTTTGGCGACCCGAAGAGGATGGGATGCGATGTGGAATTTTCGGTGGGCGCTTTAGGGAGACGGCCTGTGGCCACTGGACCGGACCGAGGGAGAGAGGGGTAGCGCGGGAATGGAGGGGACGGAATTTGGACTTTTGCGCAAGGGAGGCGGGCAATGGGCGGCGGGCGGGCTCGGAGGGGAGGAGAGAGAGGAGGTGGCGTCGACTGACCGGGCCGCAAGGGAGGAAAGCATACTTTGGAAGGAAATGGGCCGAAAGCGGCCCGAGAACAGGAGGAGGAAAATGATCTTTAAATTATTTTGTTTTTCTATTTAAATTAATCATTGAAATGATCTTTAAATTTTCATAAATACTTCAAGTGCTCAAATATTTTCGAGAAAATCCTGAAAATAGATGGACACTCAAAGTATTTAATAAGAATATAACCAGATCATTTAATGATTAATTAATTTCTTTAAATAATTACTAAAATGATCTTTGTATTATTAAAATTATTTCTCGAGCTCCAAAATTTCACGAAAAATTTCAGAGAATACTTTTAGGGCATGGAGAATATTTCAAAAATATTTTCAGCTATGATTTCTAAAGGAAATTTTAATTTCCTTATTAATTTCACTTGATAAATTATTTTGCCTTTTTATTTAATTTCTAGGAAATGAATTATTTAATGATTTTTAATCCCGAACAAAAATCGGGGTGTGACAACCACCTCCAAAGGCTCAGCTTGAATTTTCACTAATCATACCTCGTTTCCTTTCGGAGGTAAGGAAAACCTTCACAAACATTTCCGGGTCAATCCACAAATCACCGGATACCTATGGGAGATACCTAACCGTCTAGGAGATCACTCTCTAAGAATAATAGGCATCAAACCACAACCCTACAAGAACCACCAAGTGCTCAAGTCATCCTAGCTCTCTCTCACTCTCACAAAACCTCTCAAAACCTTCAATTCTCTCACAAATTTGCTTCCTAGGCTCAAGAATCAAGTTGGAGTGGTATAGAATAACATGGGAGAGGCTAGGGGACAGAAAAACGAAAGTTTGATTGCCTGAAGTGAGCTGGAGAGGGTGTGGGATATTTTATAGATTAGTGCTATCGTCACCTAGCCGTTACTCACATTTAAACTGCAAAAGTGTCTGAAAGTTTTGGTCTGGGACCCTCGAAACTTCCGGTCAACACTTAGGAATAGCGCTAGCGAAGACACTCGGAAGTTTTGGTGAAGAACCCCAGAACTTTCGGTTAGGACTCTCTCTCCTGAAAAGGGCAATTTTCTAAAAAAAGGCTAGAAAAAAATCTCACTCCTCAGGATTTCGACTTTAAGCACTTAGATCTTCTCAGGCCATAACTTGGAACCCCTCTTGATAGTACGGTTTTCTAAAACTCAAAATTAAATGAAAACAAAAATTTAAATAAGGCGTCGAATCCTCTCGCCGCTTTGCAATTGTTGTTGGGGGTTTCCTTTGCTCACATTTTGCATACCTAAGCACTTTGGGACTAATCACCTGCACTTATCTCAATTAAACGTATTAATCCCTTAACCAATTTGTCAGTAACCACTAAAACCCACTTAGGGGGCTAGATGTACTTTCAATCTCATTATAGAGCAGAGTCGAAGAGTTATCTTGTGGTCGCACTTTGTGTTCAGTACAAGAACCTTAGAACGACAACACTATAGCATGGTCACATGTCTTGTATGGATCCAAGAACCTACATAAAGAGAAAGAAAGATTGAACAAATCGTTGGTTTACTCACCGAGATGATATTTTTTACCTTAATCCAAATTCAAACAATGGTCATGTTCTCTATCATGACCAGAAAAGATGATTTGTCAGGTATTTCATGCTTACTCAGTGTTTCGAGAATGGCTAGGTGATTCTAACAATGATGGATCTTCGAGCCACATAATCGAGAACACTAGTCCGATCATTTGCATTGAGGTCGAGGCTACTATCAGTGTGTTATAGATAAGGCATACCTAATACTTCTGTGTTAAGCTCGACAGGGCCCACCATATACCAAGTTTTATACGGAATCATGTCTCATATAAGGAAGGTACTTTGGATAAGGAAGGAGAAAAGAGTCCTAATTGGATGCTATAAGGACTACTCCGATCGTCTCCATACTTGGCTCCCTAGTTCTACTTGACAAGGGGCCACCCGAGGGTATAAATACAAGATCTCCCAGGAGGAGAGGGGACACGCCAACACAGGCCAATACAGATCTAGACAATCCAAGACAGATCAACACAAGTCAATACAAGCCTAGACAAACCCAATACAGAGCCACAAAGACTAACATGAGGGATCTAAAGCTACCTCTAAGCTCGTCGAGTTCATATCCGGGGAAATAGAGACTAGATTAGGTCATCCCAAATATTATATTCATATGATACTGATATATAAAGATAACATTGACTTCGGCCAACAGGAGTAGGGATATTATCTGTCAGTTAAGGGGACTGAATCGGTATAAAAATCCATGTATCTCATCTCTTTAACCTCAATCTTACAAATACCGTGGTTACAACGTCCTATATACCCTCTAAATACCGTCTTCGGGTATAACTCGTCGACATGGCTTGATTTTATATAAATCTTGGTATATGAAGGGGCCCGCTGAGTTCAACACAAGAGAATTAAGTATGTCTTAACACTAACATAAGTTTTTTTTAACAAAATAGATAGGAAAGATAAAGTCTATGTGGGATGGAGGGAGTACTTATCAGGTTTTTAAAATATTTTGCAATTTTAGTTATAATCAAGTTATGTTGAAAGACCACTTTCATGTCGAAATGGCATGTGTTTCGTCATTCTAGAGAGTACTTATATAATAAATAGTACAAATTATAATGGCATTTCATTTCTAATATTCTAACTCTTACACTGTTTTAAAATATAAATATTATTGATCGTTTAATAAAGATTAAGATTAAGAAAAAAGACTAGTGCCTCCAAATAAATAATGGGTGGGAGGGGATGAGAGGGAAGGTGGAGCGTAAGATGGAAAGAAATTTTAGAGAGATGATTGACAGTACAGGTAGTACTATAAATTGTGCTAGAAATCCTTCTATTTTAAAATAAAACTCAGGGTTTCTTTGAAACACAGGATTATCAAAACACTTGAATAAGAAAATACAGGATTGAAAGGACTGAAGTGCACTAGCACTTTAAATCCTACATATTATAATTCCTAAGTTTTGAGTCAACCCAACAAATTTCATAGGATTTTGGATGGCTATTCCTTCTATTCAAAGGACCACAATGGAAAATTTTCCATAGATTTGAGTCTGTTAAAAATTCCTTAAAAACCCTTTGTTCCAAAGGAGCGTAGAAGTTAATATAATTCCCAATGTGTATTCCAAACAATATCATACAAATAATGGTAAAAAGAAAGATCTTTGATTGCCCCCTTCTAAAATGCAATATATACCTAAACGTATCGAGTATAAATTATTTTGCCTAGCCGTGACACCCTGGCCGAATCATACTTACGCTTCTTTAAAAGAACCAAACAAGCTAAAAGGTACTTGAGATGGAGGAAGTAAAATACTCCAAAGTATATACACTGTAAAGGACAAAACACAAAAGTATGATTGTCTCTAAAATGGGGGCCTATAAATAGCAGGAAACTGATCAAAGCTTCAGTAACTGATGTCACAATTACAGAGCGAGCTTGAATCTGGGCCCCGGATGAGCTGGCCCATTTCAGTAAACGTGACAAAGTGACAGCTAAAAGATGTGAATTGCCAAGGCAATGCAAAAGGGCTTGGAGTTAGCTTCAGTTGCTTGCTGAACACATGCTAAAATGTCAACCACATGGTAGATTGTTCTTCGGCCATGGCCCACCAGATACCTTTTTACCTTGTGCATGCTTGCCTGCCTGCTTCCATCGCAGAAAGCCAGAAAGTTACTGTTTGTCACGGCAGGCGCCCCACGGAAGGTATGGCCAGTGGGCAGTGGCCACTGGCCACTGCAGCCGGGCAAATGCCAAGCAAATGTATTCAGTCAGTCATGTGCCAAAAGGTAGTAGCTTGCTGCTTTTGCCTCTGCCTGCCTGACATCCTGGAGTGGCTGGTGAAAAATTGTACCGTAAAGCTTACACTGTCTCTCTCCAATTCTGATTCTTTGTTGCTCAAACTGATGCTCACAGTGACTGTTCCGGCTTGGTTGGCAGTTTAACATGGAGATATCATGAGAAATTCGGAATCCAGGACAATCATATCAGAATCCAAAGTTGGCTTGCTCTGGAATCATTCATTTGTCTTGGTTTATTTTGTTGTTGACTTTAAGCCCACATGGGATAATAGTACTTCTTGCTCAAGAGATCACTATTATGCATTTCATTCATGGTGTCCGTGTCACCACATGGTGCAGATTGTAGGCCTAGCTCGATTGGCCGCACATTTGCTAGTAATTTTGATCAATGTGCTACCGTACCATTCTTTAAGCTTCACCCATGACACAGTGTTTGGTTGAAGGGTTTCCAATGGAATTTCAAAGGTTTCAATTCCTAAATGAAAAAAATGTTGTAGAGCCATTTGGATTGAAGGAATTGGAGTAAATGGAAAACGAAGGAAAATTTTCTGTCCTCCATTCTTGAGTCAAAACACAATAAAACAAACATTCACTCCAATATCATGTTACTAGAGCAAACAATTTTTTGTCCTAAACGCCTATACATAAGTGTTTTCTATATTTATATATATACTCCGTTTTACATTTGTTTTCATATGTTTTATTTTTCTGCGTTTCAAACACATGCCAAACTCATTGCACTTTCACCCTCATGTTAGGCACATATAGAGGGCCTCGTGTCTTTGTCAGCCCAACACACTCCATGATCTTAGGCCTATATATACTACCTCGTTTGCAATTTTCATCTCCAAGCAAAATAAGTTTACTTTAGATCCCTCAGTTTATCACCGAGTCTAAAATTCATCCTTGAACCGTAATACCAAATATAACGTATCCCTCAACTCCCAAAATCAGTGTAAATAAAGTCTTAAGGTGGTTTGGACGATAGTTTCAACTGACGTAGCGCTTACGTGACATTGACAAAGTCAAAAAAAATCATGAAACCTATATGTCAGTGAGTGTTCGGTTAAAAATAAAAGTTTGTAGTGTAACCCACTCTCTTTCCCCTCTTCTCTCCCTTCCTCCTCTCCCTCGCTCTTGTGGTTGGAGGAGAGTGGCACGGCCACGCCGCCGCGGGAGAGGACGATGTCTGCTCATCTATGTCGGCCTCCTTAGCGCCGTCGACCTCACTATCCACACGAACGAAGCAGGCTGCCATCCCTCCTCTCTCTCTACCTATTTGTCACGCCCAGAAATTCAAACCAGAATTTCCGAAGCTAATTTGTGCATTCAATCCTCGTCCAGGAATCAACCGAGGTACACAAATCGATAATTATTGATATTACAGAATCCAAGTCTTATAAACAGTATAAAAGATTATAAAAATTGCAGCGGAAAAGAAAAGACTGGCTAAACCAAAACTCGACTCTTGCGACGGAACTCCAACACACCACAAACAACCTTGACGTTGGACGCAAGCCTAATCCACATCGAAACCTTCCTCTGCCTCAACCTCTCGCTCTAGTGGGGAAAATTGAGCAAGACTGAGTACTACCCACTGTACTCGACAAGTCATACCGGAAAAGAAAGTATGATGCAGGATAATTTACAAGGAAGGATAGGGTTTCATTTGCATAAACAACATTTCATAAATAATAATAGTTAAAAGCAATAAAACAGTAGTATATAATTAAGCAATATTAGATAATCACTGTCCAACGTTAAACCCACGTTGCAACAGGCCCAACCATCCATCTATACTAGTCAAGCTCCATTAGTCATATTATTACTTAAATGAGACTAATCACGGTGAATTTGGTTGATCATCCATAACCGCGGGCCCAGCTATTCCAATAGTTTTACTCTAATCAGAGGTGTATAACTGCACCAACAAGACACAGCCTCACGACACGTTTTCGCATGCTGGTGTACCACCATGATACCCCGGAAAGGGATTGTGACAGGACCCTTCGCATAACCCTCTCTAACCAATCGTACCACACCAAGGTTTCGCCCCCACAACCATCAGGGCAATGGATAGCCCCCCGCGTGCCACGGTGAATCGGACGGCTCAGGTCGCTAGGGTTCTACGCGCGGCGGTCGGCCGGCTTTCCGGCAATGCGGGCGGCAGCGGCGGATGACGGCAAACGTTCGGGAAGCGGCACGGCCGGGCGCTAGTGTTTTTAGGATGCGACGCGAGGGCGCGGGATTAAGCTAGGGCACGGCGAGAAGGAAAATCGAGAGGGGAAACTCACCGACGTCGGGGACAAAACCGGCGGCGGGATTTGGGCATCGACGAATTAGGGCTAAAATACGATCGGCAAAAACAGAAAAATGGTGTGGAGCTCGTGGATTTTATAGGGGGGCTCGAAGACCGGATCGCGCATGATTTGGCCTAGAATTTCTCACCGGTCGTTTGGATATTGGAGAGAGAGAGAGAGAGAGATCGATTCGGTTAGGGTTTTGCACCCGTATTGCCGATGGGGCCGAAAGTACCTTTGCGCTTGTGTAAGATTTGGGACAAATACTTGGTGTACAGTGCTACTGTTCGGAAAAAAAGAGGGCGCTAATCAAGTAACGGTTGCACATTATGGTTCGAAAGAGGAAAAGTACTAATTGATAAAAATGAGGGAAGATGCTACTCGGAAAATGGCTGAACTTAAGATTAATGCAATGTGTTTAAAGGAGCATATTCGAAAGAAAAAGAAAGTTGTAGATCAAAAGGAGGTTTAAACTGTTAGTTGTAACACGGCATGGGTCCTGTTTGGGATAATGTTGTGTTTTAAATAGTAATTGAGATAGAGTCCAGGGTTTGTACAGATAATTGTATCTTGGGTATAAATAGGACCCGAGACCACCTGTAAAAAATATATACAACACAATCAATCAAACCTTCGGCGCATCGCCAACCTTTTTCGTCAGACGAGCACTTTGTTTAGCTACGGGCTGCATCGTTTCGATCCCCAGATCTAGGTAAATGCTTGTCATTAGTGGTATAATCTATTGCTTCTAGTGCTTCCGTCGTAATGACACATTAGAATCAGGAGTTTATATTGCGCTATTTATTATATAGCGTATATAAATTAGATCAATGTTTAGATCTATTCTGCCATTGACTAGTTCTATCCAGAACTTGCAGCCAATAGGGTTAGATCTGAAGGTTGGCTGGTTTGTATGCGGTATCCACCGTCTCGAGAGGTATAAATCGGCTATAACAGATTAGGTTTTTCTTTTGATACTTAATGCTGCATCGGGTTCGAACTATTAAGTCATTTTTATAACTATTAATGATCTGTTCAGCTGAGATTTGTATAATTTAGAGACAGCGCCGGGGTTTCAGCCGGCCTTATCTGCCCTGATATGTTTCTTTAGTATATTTATTATTAGACTTGTATTAGGACTGTCTCTTATGTTAAGATCGCATTCTTGTCAACGTTGCCAGCCGAAATCGGCCTACCATCAACAGCCGATGGCCGATTTTCAAGCTATGCATCTGTTTCAAGAGTGATATCTTTCTATAAGATTCATCGGAGTACTAGTTGATTCCTTGTTAGCTTTCCAGTATCAACTAGGTTATCGATCCATATATTTATTATTCTTTATCGTATTTGGGTTAAGCGGCTGATGCTGTCTCGGTATAACCGATCCATTCCAGTCACTTGGCTTAAATGTAGTTTAGAATAACATATATATGTTCATGGATTCCCTTAGCCGATCCCATGGGGATCTAACTTAACACTTAATGCGTATTCTCTTATTTTTCTTGTTGATTAACAGATCAAATCAACTGGCACGCCCTGCACAGCACAGGCAGCCGAGAAGGACCTGCACTGGAGTTAAGCAGATCTCCCAGGCCAGCGCGTGAGAGAGATTTCTCATCAACACACTTCTTGGCACGCCCGGTGGAACTTTCTTTGTCGGCTCGACTCGGACGCATAGGGTCAGCCGGCATGATGGTCGACTCCAAGAGCCCCAGCATTACGCAGGACAACATCGTGCCTGTAAAGATGGAATAGTTATCGGCTGAACAGCAAGCCGAGTATAAGAAGATGGTGGAAGAGCTCCAGGCTAACTACTTGCAATCTTTCACCCAAACAAGATCCGGGGCCGTGCATCAAAAATATAAGTTCAGCCTGAACCACACTAAGGCATCCTCCTCTGGTGATACAAAAGGCAAACAGAAGATGGAGGAGCCGACCCATGTACAGGATGATTCGGCTGTATATTCTCTACAAGACCGGATTGACTCAGCCGTCCATCACGCGTTGGTCAACCAAAGCAGCATCCTGGTCAACACTCTCAATAACATGATAGCTACTGTGGTCGACGCCAAGATAGCCGACTAGCTGCAACGGGGGCCAACGTACTTCACAGACGGCCAATTTTCTGGTTACAGGACGCTGGTCACACAGAATCGGCCGATCCCACTAATAGCGCAACAAGGACCGCCGAGAGGAGTCGGTCAGCCAAATCCAGGTGAATCGGCTATAAGGCCAGCGATTACTATGCTGAACCGACAGCAGCCGCTGCCCCAAGATCAGATCGCCAATATGTTCAATGATAATCGACAGTTAGAGCCGATCGATCCAGGTAGACGGCACAACACCGGTGGCCGACAGCTTTTTCCAGGACCACCAACGCCACCGGCGCATCGGCCACCTCCCGCTGATCATCACTACCAGTACCAAGGAGGCCGTCAAGATCATCATTACAGGCCTCAGACGCCACCACCGCTGTATCGGCAAGCCCCCGCACAGTATGAACCATACGAACCGATACAACAAGACAACAGGACATGGGCCGATCTGATCGCAGATGTCATGCGCGATCAATTTGGCCTCAAGCCGAAAGACTCAGGGAACATGTACTGGTATCCCTATCCAGAGCACTTTGAGCGGATCCCGTTGCCCAACCGATACAAGATCCCAGGTTTTTCGAAGTTCTCAGGGTAGGATAACGTGTCAACATTCGAGCATGTTAGCCGATTCTTAGCACAATGCGGCGAAGCATCGGCTACGGATCCCTTGAGAGTCCAATTGTTCCCTCTTTTTCTTTCAGGATCGGCTTTTACTTGGTTCTCCTCATTGCCCTACAACTCAATTCAGAGCTGGGCCGATCTTCGAAATCAATTCCACAGCTACTTTTACTCCGGCAATCACGAGATGAAGTTGTTGGACCTCACCAGTGTCAGGCAAAAACACATCGAATCGGTCCAAGAATACATCCAACGCTTCAGGGAAATGAGGAACCGATGCTACGGCGTGGTGCTAACGGACGCCCACCTGGCCAATTTGGCCTTTCATGGCTTGATCGCGCCGATCCGAGAACGATTCTCAGCGCAGGACTTTGACAGCTTAGTCCACTTGGCGCAGAAGGTGACGGCCCACGAACAGCGATTCCAAGACACCAGAAAGGCCATCAAAAAAATAACTCAGGTCGTCGTTGAATCAGACTACGAGTCCAACAACGATGACGCAGAAGTGGCGGCAGCCGAGTGGGCCAAGAACAAAAAGGCCATCGTCTGCCAATGGCTGCTGAAGACGGCTAAGAAAGAAAGATACGATTTCGACATTACCAAGGCCGACAGGATCTTCGACCTGCTGCTCAAGGAGAAGTAGATTCAATTGCCTGAAAATCATGTGATCCCGTCGGCCGAAGAATTGAAGAAAAAGAAATATTTCAAGTGGCACAACTCCACATCCCACGCCACCAACGACTGCAAAGTCTTCAGACAGCAAATTCAGTCGGCGATTGAGGCCGGGAAGCTGAAGTTCGCCGATTCAAATCGGCCGATGAACGTAGACGGCAATCCTTTCCCGGTCAACACGGCCCAAGCCGACCCCAGGCAAGCTAATCGATAGAACAGAATGGCGCATGGCTTAGTCAATACATCGATCGGGGCCAAGGCAGAAAGCGATCAAATTGGATGTTACGCCGCGCAAATTAATATGGTGCGTCCAGTCATCAGATCGGCTTACCGACGACCGATCCATGAACGAAGCCGATACCGTCATCAGTGCCGGTCTCGGCAAGAAGAAGCTTACAATGAAGCACCTCGTCGGCGCGAGCCAAATACCCAAAGCCAACGATACGAGGTAAACCACGACAATGTCGATCCGCATTGGCATTGTGTTTTTTTCAGGTACTGCTGGGAATCCGGCATGAGACTGCCAACGTTGGACGATTGCCCAGCATGCAACGATCGCCGCGACAAGGAGCACAGGAGCTCACTGCCTTCAACTCCAACTCGGTTCGTCCCTAGAGCCATTCAGTTAAACCAAAGGCGACGGTCTGTCCATGATCGGCTCGGCCCGATCCACCAGGATTTCTTCGTCGACGAAAACCGCGATGGGAACAACCGCGACGATGAAGAGGCCAACGACGAGGAATCGGCCAACCCCCCAATGGTGCCCGTCCGATCTCTTCACGAAGACGCAGAAAAGAAGGGTTCAACGGCTTAAGCGTGAAGGGAGAGAAGACGAAGTGCAGCAAATGATCCACGAACAGCATCGTCGGCTTGGCAAAATCAAAAGGCGGTGGGTGCCCAAAAAGAAAACTGCCATAGCTGACGAAGAACAAGCCGAGGAAAGCCCAGCTGATCAAGCCAGGAGGGCAGCTAAAGGGAAAGGCAAAATTTATGCATCAGTTAACATGGTATTCGTGCTGCCAGCCGAATTCAGCGCTCCTAAAGCCGATGCAGACACCGTTGAGGATGACCTGGCAAAACTAGCAATCTCACCAAACCGAGCTGTCTTCGACAAACCCGAAGGAACCGAAAATCGGCACTTAAAGCCGTTGTACGTTAAAGGATTCATCAACGGCAAGCCGATTTCCAAAATGCTAGTTGATGGGGGAGCTGCAGTCAACCTCATGCCTTATGCAACATTCAGAAAGCTAGGCAAGGGAGCCGAAGACCTAATAAAAACCAACATGGTGCTCAAAGACTTTGGCGGCAACCCATCAGAAACCAAGGGCGTCCTCAACGTTGAACTTTCCATCGGCAACAAGACCGTGCCCACAACATTCTTTGTCATCGACAGGAAAGGGTCTTACAACCTGCTGCTCGGAAGGGACTGGATACATGCCAACTGTTGCATCCCTTCTACAATGCACCAGAGTCTGATCCAATGGGACGGCGACAAGGTCGAGATCGTGCCAGCCGACAGGTCAGTTAGTGTCGTCAGTGCCGATTTGCCGCTTTGGGAAATCGAAGGCATCGATTGTTTATCCGGGAAAATCTGGCAAGCTGATTTTCTAAATGTATCCAATTCCACAATATAGCCAATTGGAAATGACGAGCCGCAGCTGCTGCTTCGAACAAGACATGGTGGAGGCCTCGAGCGTTCTCGGCATCGACACCGCGGACGAAGACGATGGCACGTTAGGGCAAGGTTTCACATCGGCCGACGAATTAGAGGAAATCGACATCGGCTCCGGTGATAAGCCGAGGCCGACGTACATTAGCAAAAACCTGTCTCCTCATTGTAGATCCCAGCTTATTGAATTGTTAAAAGAATATAAAGATTGTTTTGCTTGAGAGTACTTCGAGATGCCTGGCCTCAACCGATCAATAGTGGTCCATCAGCTGCCGATTAAGGCAGGCTATCGGCCGTTCAAACAACCTCCCAGGAGGTTTAAGGCCGATATGTATGATGCAATTAAAGCTGAAATCACCCGGCTATACGACGCCAGATTCATTCGACCTTGCTGATACGCCGAGTGGGTCTCAAACATTGTCCCGGTGTTGAAGAAAAATGGTAAACTTAGGGTGTGTATCGATTTCAGAGACCTAAACAAGGCAACCCCTAAAGACGAATACCCAATGCCGATAGCCGACTTGCTCGTCGATGCTGCTTCAGGCTACAAAATCATCAGTTTCATGGATGGCAATGCAGGGTATAACCAAATATTCATGGCTGACGAGGACATCCACAAGACCGCTTTTCGGTGTCCCGGCGCAATCGGCCTGTACGAATGGGTAGTGATGACGTTCGGCTTGAAGAACGCCGGGGCAACATATCAATGGGCCATGAATTACATCTTTCACGATATGATCGGCTCACTAGTAGAGATATACATTGACGACGTGGTTGTCAAGTCAAGGGAAATAGAAGGCCACATTGCTGATCTGAGACAAGTGTTAGAACGGACGAGGAAGTACGGTCTAAGCTCCCCTCACATGGGGGGCAGAACTGAAGGGTTACGCGGAGGCTACGCTAGCCGAAAAACAAAAACTTTTACCGCGCAAACCAGGAACACTTGCAAGTAAGGGCTGATAGATTGTTACCGATTGGAGTAGAGTGCAGCGGAATAGCCAATCAGGGCAATCCGATCCGGAACAGTGTAGCCGATTCCCGGAGACAGCCGATTCGCCAATCAGCCGATTCGAGTCGTCCGGCCGCGTTCTCACGCCTCGCTCCGATGCGCCCGACCGCAGCCGATTCCACCACAGCCGATCGCTCCGATTGCAGCCGATCCGAAGCCGATCAACAGCGCGCAACGTAGCAGCGCCTCTACCGGTATCCACACGTCCGGGGACAGAACGCCGTACACCCGTGTGCTAGCACGCGATGCAAGGCTAGGGTTTGGCTCGAAAGTGGGGAGGGTTTCCGTGGAGATTGATCTCGGCGACTTCTGTTGCACGCGATGCAATTGACGTCTATTCAGCTCTCCACCCCTCCCTCCTTTATATAGAGTTGGCCGACTGGGACTAGTGGCCGATTAGGACTCTATTTTGAATCGGATCTCATCCGTATCTCATAGAGTTGGCCGCCCATACGTCGTAAGCCCATAGGACTCTATCCGATCGGATCCCTATCCGATCGAGCCGTATCCGAGTCCAACTCGAATATCTATTCTATCCCCTTAAGCGTGCGATCCCGTAGGTTCGGTATACTCGGTTTCGGCTATAGTCTACTTAGCCGATCGTCGGCTCGAGTCCAACTCGCCGACTGTCAATAGTGGCGCCTAGCAAGCACATATTGACACCATAGTATACAAGAATATAATATCGGCTCAACCGTAATGTGTACACAAATCCCTTTGCCTCACGATACCAGTTAAGCTATAGGCAAGATGTGTGCCATCCCTTCAATAGCTTAACCATTCACTCGAACCGTATTGGATTATCCGTCCGTTGATTGACTCCTCAATCAACTTAGCATGGCCATGCATTTCCATAATCCATTACCTCGAGGGGCCCAGAGATATCTCTCCAAAGGAGGGGCAAATTCCATCTTGATCACTCACATCCCACTCCATGTTTCATAGCAAACCCGAAAACTACCTTTATAACTATCCAGTTACGGAATAGCGTTTGGTAGTCCCAAAGTAGGCTACTACACATGTTGGAATCCATGGTGATCTCAGGTCTAAGGACTTTGTACCAACACTACCCGAGACCAACTAATGGCACATTAATTCCTGTAGTGTCTCATGGTGGGTCTATCCAACAATGTGTTCTCTAACACATATGTCCATGTTTATTGATTTGGTATCTCCATACCCATGATCTATGAGACATGATCATCAATCAATAAACATGCCGATCTTAGAATCTTACTTGTTCCAACAATATGACATATGATCGTGGATCGTTTAGAAATAGATTCATACATATCGAGTCTCATAAATAAGTCACGTACTTATTGATCAATACAAGATGTCTATTTCATGGAACTGAATAACACTTTATTCATTTATACATAAACATTGACGTGATATCCAACATCTCCATGTTGCCTCTAGGGCATATCACTAACAATCTCCCACTTGCACTAGAGTCAATCATGTAAGTATCTAATACCCATTGCTCTTGTGTGCGCCTCATGCTTCGGTGAGGGAGAGGTTTTGTCGGCGGATCGGCTATGTTGAGATCCGTGTGCACTTTGCATATCTTGACATCACCTCTGTCCACAATCTCGCGGATGAGATGATATCGCCGAAGTATGTGTTTGGACTTCGATGTGACCTCGGCTCCTTGGCTTGCGCAATGGCTCCATTATTGTCACAATAGAGAGACATTGGACCAGTCGTACTAGTCATCACACCAAGCTCGAAATGAATTTCTTGATCCAAACAGCCTCCTTTGCAGCTTCCGAAGCGGCAATGTACTCGGCCTCCGTTGTAGAATCAGCAACAGTATCCGCTTGGAACTCTTCCAGTGATGCGCCTCCGTGGGCAGAACACGAACCCATTGCGATCTATAATCATCCTTGTCTGTTTGGAAGCTAGCATCGGTGTAACCACTTACAACGAGCTCTTCCTCACCTCCATAGACTAGGAACATATCCTTAGTTCTTCTCAAGTACTTAAGGATATTCTTTACGCGATCAGTGACCTTCACCGGATCTCGATCTGGTATCCGCTCGTAGCACTCAAAGCGTACGAGACATCCGGGCGTGTACAAAGCATGGCATACATGATGGATCCAATTGCCGAAGCATATGGAACCATACCCATCTTATTCCGCTCATCATGTGTCCGAGGACACCGATTCTTGCTAAGATTGATGCCATGTGACATAGGCAAGAAACCTTTCTTGGAATCATGCATGTTGAACCTTTTCAACACCTTGTCAATGTATGTACTTTGGCTTAATCCAATTAGCCTCTTGGATCTATCTCTATAGATCCGAATGCCCAATATATATGCTTGCCTCCCCTAAGTCTTTCATGGAAAAACTATTTTTCAATGAAGACTTGACGGATTCAAGCATAGGGATATCATTTCCAATCGTAATATGTCATCCACATATAAGATTAGAAATACAATTGCGCTCCCACCGACCTTTTGTAAACACAGGCCTCTTCTTCATTTTTGATGAAACCAAACCCTTTGATTACTTCATCAAAACGAATATTCCAACTCCGAGATGCTTGCTTCAATCCATAAATGGATTTCGTAGCTTGCATATCTTTCCAGCGATTCTGGATCGACAAAACCCCGAGGTTGTATCATGTATACATCCTCGCTTAGGTTTCCATTCAGGAAAGCCGTTTTGACATCCATCCGCCATATCTCATAATCGAAATATGCAGCAATCGCTAGGATAATCCGAATAGATTTAAGCATTGCGACGGGCGAGAAGGTTTCATCATAATCAACTCCTTGAATCTGTTTAAAACCTTTCGCCACCAATCGCGCCTTATAGATGTGAACATTTCCATCCATATCGGCCTTTTCTTAAAAACCCATTTACACTCAATGGTTTTGACACCATCAGTGGATCAACCAAGTTCCAAACTTGATTGTCTTACATGGATTCTATTTCGGATTTCATGGCTCCAAGCCACTTGTTGGAATCGGGTCCCACCAACGCTTCCTCATAGGTCTTAGGTTCATCGTTGTCCAACAACATTATGTCACGTTGTTCCGCGCCCGTGTACTGTCGGGCGCACGACGTGATCTTTCGGACCTCCGTGGGCCTGGTGTATCTACAACCGGTGGCGCAACACTTTGCTCCTCCCGTTGTGGTTCTCGTGGTCGCGAAACGTTTTCGGTGTTTCTTGAACTTCTTCAAGATGCACCCTGCTCCCACTAACCCTTCTTGAAAGAAACTCTTTCTCCAAGAAGACACCATGTCGGGCGACAAACACTTTACCTTGTTCCCGATTATAAAAGTAATATCCCTTAGTTTCCTTAGGATATCCCACAAAGAAGCACTTGTCGATTTGGGTGTGAGCTTGTCGATTGTAAACGTTTTACATAAGCCTCACATCCCCAAATTTTGAGAAAAGACAAACTAGGGGGTTGCCCTGTCCATATCTCATATGGTGTCTTTTCAACCGACTTAGATGGAACTCTATTTAGTGTGAGCGCAATGTTTCAAGAGCATATCCCCGAAGGATAACGGAAGATCACTTTGGCTCATCATCGACCGCACCATGTCCAACAAGGTGCGATTTCTCCGTTCGGACACTCCGTTCCATTGTGGAGTTCTGGCGGAGTCAACGTGGAACTATTCCACAATCTTTCGATGATTACCAAACTCTTGGCTCAAGTATTCCCCTCCATGATCGATCGTAGAAACTTGATTGTTTTCCCTAAATGATTCTCGTACTTCATTCTGGAATTCTTTGAACTTTTCAAAGGATTCGGACTTATGCCTCATTAAGTAGATATAGCCATATCTACTAAAGTCATCGGTAAAGGTAATGAAGTACGATAACCACCTCGGCCGTTGAGCTCATTGGTCCACATACATCGTATGTACGAGTGCCAATAAGTCACTTGCTCTCTCACCGTGTCCCGTGAAAGGTGACTTTGTCATCTTACCAAGTAAACAAGACTCACATGTCTCAAATGATTCAAAATCAAAAGAGTGAAGCAATCCATCCTTATGGAGCTTCTCCATGCGTTTCTTATTTATATGGCCTAAGCGACAATGCTAGATAAACGTGGGGTTTATATCATTAGAGAGTTGCCTTTCGTATTAATGTTATAGATGGGAGACGCTTCAAGATTCAAAACGTATAATCCATTCACCAATGGAGCATGAAAATAGAACATATCTCGAGATATATTGAACAACCATTGTCCATTGATCTAAAATCATATCCTTCCGCTTGCAAACATGAAGCGGAAATAACGTTTTGACATAGTGTTGGAACACAATAACAATTATTCAATTCCAAAACTAATCCCGAAGGTAGATGAAGTGGTATCGTGCCGACAAGAATCGTAGCAACGCTTGCTCCATTGCCGACACGCAGTTCACCTCGCCCTTCTCAATCCTCTACTTCTTCTCATTCCCGCAACGATTTGCAAATATGAGCTACCGATCCGGTATCAAATACCCAAGAGTAGAGGTGAAGTAGCAAGATTAATGTCTATAACATTAATACAAGCGTAAGTTGTACTTTGCTTCTTTTTGAGATCCTCCATGTACTTCTTGCAGTTCCTTTTCCAGTGGCTCGTCTCCTTGCAGTAGAAGCAAATGGCATCCGATGCCGCCGACCCTTCTTGCCCTTCTTTGCATTAGAGGCACTCGCGATCTCATCGGGAGTTAACTTCCTCTTGGTGCAAAGTTTCTTGACAGTGGTTTGCGCTTAGCCTTCGCATCATCATCACATGATGACCGTTTTCTGGATACTCTCCTCACTGTCTTTAGCATCCCATGCAATTCAGCCAAGGTTCTATCCATATTGTTCATGTGATAATTCAATATGAATGGCTCGAAGCTCGGAGGGAGCGACCGGAGAATCACATCGTAGCCAACTCTTGGCTAAGGGGAAAACCAGTTTTCCGGACTCTCAATGTAGCCAATCATCTTTATCACATGCGGATCGACGGGATTCCCCTCAACAAGCCCGCACGCAAACAAGGACTTTGAGGTGTTGAACCTCTCGGCCCGAGCTTGGTTCTCAAACATGCCACGCAGTCCCTGAATAATAGTGTGAACATCGCTGCTCTTATATTGCTTCGAAGCTCGGGGGACATTGTAGCAAGCATGAGACAGCTTATATCTAGGGCATCATTAGTGTGCTTCTCATAAGCCCTCCGTGCGTTGCAAGTGGCGTTATTAGGCAAATCCTCCGGATAAGGTACTTCAAGAACGTACTCCTTACGCTCTTGCTTGAGAACAATTCTCAAGTTGCGATACCAATCCATAAAGTTTGTTCCATTTAATTTTTCCTTTTCGAGAATAGATCGCAAATTAAAGGTACTGGGTGTAGTATTAGCCGCCATTTATTCTACAACGAAAAAGCAAAGTTTAGCACAATGTTTATGCTATGTCTTTTGTTAAACAATTTAACATAAGACTCCCATTACGTATTTTCCACCTTCCCTCTAGGTTACGTATTGGGTCAAGATCCACATGTTAATTAATTTTCTAGTGAGCTTTGGCATCATTGCTAGAAAATTAGTAACATCGGTAAGCAACACCTTGCTAATCACATCTCTATGTGACTCTTGTTGTTGGTGTGGCATCTCCATGCCCCGGCGCCAACCTATGCCCCAAGGCCCAAAACTGTTTTGATAGCCTTGTTAAGTAAACCAAATGCTCCCGCCGTATATGTCCGACATATACCCCCTCGTGTTATGATAGAGAATGGCACTCGCTTGGACCCACCATTGACGAGCATAACGGTGACGGGTGCAACATTTGGAAGGGCATCATTACTACTTAATTTTACGAGGGATGCTATCCTATCAAACAAACATATCACATATGAAAGCAAGAAGAATAGCATATAGTGAAATAGTATGGCCCCCTTCACATGGTGATCTCTATCTCCATGCCGGTGTCGCAGGATCTCCATCTTCATCACCGTTCTTTCGAGTGCCGAATGCTTGATTTCTTCAAACTAAGCTACTACTATAGAAGCTCTAATTGAAGATTACATCGACTCGCAGGTCGTGAAAGAATATTACAAGCATTGCACGTATGAAAGAATATTACAGGATTGCACATATGAAAGAATATTACATGCATCACATGCATCTCATACATCTCATACATACAATAGGGCCATACCATCTCAAAGCATTGTCTCGCAAAAATAAGTTAGGCGTAGAAACGTTTTCTACTTATCGCGAGCTACGGAATCGAGACGACCTATAAGGGGTACGCACACGGCATCGGTACGCACAACGGCGCCGGAACACCACACGAAATTCATAGATCCAATCTATGAATTCGCTTACTGAAACCATGTCGGCATAATCATATTATGCCATCCCGATACACTATCAAGGGAGATGGTTTGCGTAGGCGCGAGGCAGCTAACAAGATCGGACTACGAGATAGCTTCGGCATAATCACATTATACCGTTCCGATACACTATCAAGGAACGCTATCTCGAACCCAACTCAAACGAGTTATATGGAAATTGCTTCGACGTAATCACATTACGCCGTTCGATACACTATCAAGGAACGCAATTACCATTAACTCTCCTCAACAAATCCCGTAAAACCGATTGATCTAATCAACCCGTGCGCAAAACTTGTTCCAGATCCAATCTAAAACCCGAACTAAGCAAGATTAGCTCTGATACCACTGAAGGGTTACGCGGAGGCTACGCTAGCCGAAAACAAAAACTTTTTACCGCGCAAACCAGGAACACTTGCAAGTAAGGGCCGATAGATCGTTACCGATTGGAGTAGAGTGCAGCGGAATAGCCAATCAGGGCAATCCGATCCGGAACAGTGTAGCCGATTCCCGGAGACAGCCGATTCGCCAATCAGCCGATTCGAGTCGTCCGGCCGCGTTCTCACGCCTCGCTCCGATGCGCCCGACCGCAGCCGATTCCACCACAGCCGATCGCTCCGGCCGATCCGAAGCCGATCAATAGCGCGCAACGTAGCAGCGCCTCTACCGGTATCCACACGTCCGGGGACAGAACGCCGTACACCCGTGTGCTAGCACGCGATGCAAGGCTAGGGTTTGGCTCGAAAGTGGGGAGGGTTTCCGTGGAGATTGATCTCGGCGACTTCTGTTGCACGCGATGCAATTGACGTCTATTCAGCTCTCCACCCCTCCCTCCTTTATATAGAGTTGGCCGACTGGGACTAGTGGCCGATTAGGACTCTATTTTGAATCGGATCTTATCCGTATCTCATAGAGTTAGCCGCCCATACGTCGTAAGCCCATAGGACTCTATCCGATCGGATCCCTATCCGATCGAGCCGTATCCGAGTCCAACTCGAATATCTATTCTATCCCCTTAAGCGTGCGACCCTGTAGGTTCAGGTATACTCGGTTTCGGCTATAGTCTAACTTAGCCGATCGTCGGCTCGAGTCCAACTCAGCCGACACGTCAACAGCGGCGCCTAGCAAGCACATATTGACACCATAGTATACAAGAATATAATATCGGCTCGAACCGTAATGTGTACACAAATCCCTTTGCCTCATGATACCGGTTAAGCTATAGGCAAGATGTGTGCCATCCCTTCAATAGCTTAACCATTCACTCGAACCGTATTGGATTATCCGTCCTTGATTGACTCCTCAATCAACTTAGCATGGCCATGCATTTCCATAATCCATTACCTCGAGGGCCCAGAGATATCTCTCCAAAGGAGGGGCAAATTCCATCTTGATCACTCACATCCCACTCCATGTTTCATAGCAAACCCGAAAACTACCTTTATAACTATCCCGATTGGAATAGCGTTTGTTAGTCCCAAAGTAGGCTACTACACATGTTGGAATCCATGGTGATCTCAGGTCTAAGGACTTTGTACCAACACTACCCGAGACCAACTAATGGCACATTAATTCTGTAGTGTCTCATGGTGGGTCTATCCAACAATGTGTTCTCTAACACATATGTCCATGTTTATTGATTTGGTATCTCCATACCCATGATTTATGAGACATGATCATCAATCAATAAACATGCCGATCTTAGAATCATACTTGTTCCAACAATATGACATATGATCAGGGATCGTTTAGAAATAGATTCATACATATCGAGTCTCATAAATAAGTCACGTACTTATTGATCAATACAAGATGTCTATTTCATGGAACTGAATAACACTTTATTCATTTATACATAAACATTGACGTGATATCCAACATCTCCATATTGCCTCTAGGGCATATCACTAACAAGAACAGCAGAAGACGTTAGACAACATAAAAGATTATCTAAGCTCCCTTCCAGTTTTAATGCCTCCACAAAAGGGAATACCGTTTAGGCTGTACTTATCAGCCAATGACAAATCAATCGGCTCTGTCCTAATCCAAGAGATCGATGGCAAAGAGAAAGCTATCTTCTATCTCAGCCGACGGTTGCTAGATGCAGAAATGAGGTATTCACCTGTGGAGAAACTATGCTTATGCCTCTATTTTTCATGTACAAAATTAAGGCACTATCTGTTGTCCAACGAGTGCATAGTAATCTGCAAAGCCGATGTAGTTAAGTATATGCTATCGGCTCCAGTGCTCAAAGGAAGAATTGGGAAGTGGATTTTCACACTAACAGAATTTGATCTGAGGTATCAGGGACCAAGGGCAGTCAAAGAGCAAGCCATAGCCGATCTCATTGTGGAGCACAGAAACGACTCAATCGGCTCAGTGGAAATTATGCCTTGGACTTTGACGTTCGATGGCTCGGTTTGCACCAACGGCTGTGGCATCGGCTTGGTCATCATTTCGCCCAGGGGGGCAAGCTTCGAGTTTGCTTTTGCCATCAGTCCCCACGCTACAAACAACCAAGCCGAATACGTAGCCGTCCTTAAAGGATTGCATCTGCTCAAGGAAGTCGAAGCCGACGCCATCGAAATAATGGGAGATTCATTGTTGGTCATCAGCCAATTATCAGGAGAATATGAGTGCAAAAACGACGCACTGATGGTCTATTATCGGCAATGCTGGGAATTAATGGACGGTTTCAGGCTAGTTACTTTGAAACATATCCCCAGAGAGTAGAACACAGAGGCCAATGACTTGGCTCAAGGGGCATTGGGCTATCGGCCGATGCTGAAGGAAGTCGACATAGACGTTGCCGCCATTACAGCCGATGATTGGAGGTTTGAAGTTTAAAACTATCTCAAGAACCCCTCTCAATCGGCTACAAGGAAGCTACGATACAAGGCATTGCGATACGTGTTGCTCGATGAAGATCTGTACTATCGGACGATTGACGGCGTGCTACTCAAGTGCTTGGGAGCTGATCAGGACACAGTGGCTATCGGAGAAGTACACGAAGGCATCTGTGGCACACATCAATCGGCCCACAAAATGAAGTGGCTACTTCGCCAAGCAGGGTACTTCTGGCCGAAGATGCTGGAGGACTGTTTCAAGTATTACAAGGGCTGCCAGGATTGCCAGAAGTTTGGCGCCATACAACGAGCACCAGCATCGGCTATGAACCCAATCATCAAGCCGTGGCAGTTCAGAGGATGGGGTATTGATATGATCGGCCAGATCTATCCACCCTCAAGTAAAGGACATAAATTTATCCTGGTGGCAACGGATTACTTCACAAAGTGGGTGGAGGCAATTCCCATCAGAAAAGTGGATTCTAAGGACGCAATCGAGTTTGTCAAAGAACACATCATCTACCGATTTGGCATTCCACAAACAATAACAACAGACCAGGGATCTATCTTTGTATCGGACGAATTCGTTCAGTTTGCCGACGACATGGGGATCAAGCTACTTAATTCTTCGCCGTACTACGCACAAGCCAATGGGCAAGCCAAGGCCTCAAACAAAAGTTTGATCAAGTTGATTAAAAGAAAGATCTCTAAGTACCCTAAACAATGGCACAGCCGATTAGCCGAGTCACTGTGGGCGTATCGGATGGCATGCCACGGGTCAATTCAGGTCCCTCCATACAAACTGGTCTATGGATATGAGGCAGTACTGCCATGAGAAAGTGTCGTCGGCTCAAGGCTCATTCAGCTACAGGATCAACTCACAGCCGACGATTATTATCACCTGATGGTGGACGAATCGGAAGATTTAGTTTTATCTAGGATGAGGGCCTTGGAAAAAGTCACAAAAGATAAAGAACGAGTAGCCAGAAATTATAATAAAAAGGTGGTGCCTAAATATTTTGAGGACGGCGAACTCGTTTGGAAATTGATACTGCCGATCGGGTCTAGAGACAACAAGTTCGGCAAGTGGTCACCAAATTGGGAAGGGCCTTTCAAGATCCACAAATGAGCTTACATGCTAAAAGGACTGGATGGAGAAGTATTTGGAAGGGATCTTAATGGAAAATACCTAAACAAATATTACCCAAGCGTATGGATCAACTCGTGATTCGGCTGTGGCTACTTCAGCCGATTTACGATAGCCGATGTCTTACACTAACAAGGCATCGCCTTTAGGCATTTTTATGCAGCATTTATTTTTTACTAAGTTTCCTACGATCGGCTCATGAGTGGCCGATAGGGATGGAAGGATGCGCTCACGAGCCGATTGCTCCAACTCACAATTTTGTCGACACCGAAGTTATCAACAAAACTTGGGGGGCACATACGCACACGAGCCGATTGCGAAATCGGGCCAATTGCAAATATCTGAAAAATATTACCCCAGTATTTGGGTCGATGCTCGAATCGGTGCGACAGCCGCTGATTTTTATTCATAATCGGCATGAAGCCGATTTCGATCACATATCTCCCAGATAATCTCTGATGGCCGCCAGGGCCCGGTCGACAGCTTCTGGAGATTCTGTATCTAAAGCATCCAAGATCAAATATTCTAGCCTAGTGACTCTTACATCAGTGGTTGTGATTAACAGTTCATTGGCAAGTTGTGTCTGCCTTGCTACCAGCCTGTCGTGACGTGTGAGTGTTGCAGACGCCGAATGAATAGACGCCGATTGAACACTACTGAGGTTTATCGGAGGTCTGGTCACCGGATGACGAGTCTCTTGTTCCCTGAAGCGCTGCAAGTTGATTCTTACTTGTCGGTCTTGGCTGACCGTCAATTCATACGGGGTGTTCATGATCTCTAGAATCGCCCGTAGGGGATGGGGCGGCTGCGAGAAGAGTAACTCCTGAGTACTTAGAGAAAAGAAATGGTGAGGATGGATGGGTTGGAAGATCACCTGGTTCACCGATGAGCTTGAGGATGCCATGAGTAGTCTTGCTGAAAGCTTGGAAACCTGGAACTTGTACGCCTGGAGATAGAGGGAATTTCTTCTTCGGTTGTGATGTGTTCGGGAAGGCCTGAAGTGGTCTATTTATAGAAAGAAAAGATGTGTATTTGGATGTGAAAGATCGTTGCAGTTATGCAAGTCGAAGAGGTCAACATTAAAAGCATTGGGAATCGTTGAATGGTTGGTGACTACTCAAGACCGGATACCTATTGTTCAGGACTCACGGGTTTTTTGAAATACACGTTCCGATGAGTTAGACTCTGAAACCAAATCGGCAGTACATTTAAATATTATCGGTCGATAACCAATAAGACTAATATTCGAGCGCTGACACTGTCGTGGTGCGGTCTCGGAATCGGCAACGTAAAGCGATGCGAGCGGCTAGAGCCGATTTCAACGTAAGCAATTCAAGATACTGCTCGTGGCCGAAAGCCGATCTTATCTACAAGTAGACGGTCTTATCTACAAGCATAGTGGCAGAAGATTAATAAATTAGATTACACGATGCAAAGCCGATTTCAAGAACAACTAAAACGATTGTCCAATCCCAGCACAAAAGTGTGACAAGTGTAGTACAAGAGGCATTAGCCGATTTCAGAATATCAGAAAGTTACAACCTCATTGTTTCAAGAAATCGGCTATGGCCGACAACGCCTTCCGCCTCTGGTCCACCTCTTCAATAGCTCTGACGTCGTCGGCCTCGGACCCCGCCACCGGCCGGATGCCCTTCACCAAGTTGCGCAGATGTGCCACAGCCGCCTTGATGCCTTGGCGTTGAGTTTCGATCTCGGCCGGCAAACCAGCCATGTACTCCTTATGAACATCGATCTCGTTCGTAACTTGAACGAGATCGGCCATTAGCTGGTCCTAGCGCGTGAGGAGCTGCTCGAGCTTGGCCGCCGGCTCAGCCTTCAGGCGGTCGAAGGCGGCTTTCTGGCTCTCGATGGCCTCCTTGGTCGACTGGAGGGTGGCCGACCGTGCCTGGTTCTCGCGGCGATCGGCTATCTGCTGCCGTGCCCGTTCGTATTTGAGCTGATGGGCTTCCATGAAGGTCGCCGGCACAATGGCGTCGGCTAGGGCTTTCGGCAGCTGGCCTTGAATGTCTTTGAAGCGCGCGCGTATCGAGCCGCTGTCGACCACCAGTGCGTCCAGAGAGGCCTCCAGCCGGTTGCCGATGTCGGCCAGGGTGGCCCTCACGTCCTCAGCCGGCGTCACCGACGCCTCCTCGCCGATTTCGCCGGGCTCCTCGAACTCCGACAAGTCAAAGTTGAGGAGGTCGGCTATGTTCTGCAACAAAGAAAAGAGAGATGGTCAGAAGACTTCGAGTTGATAGAAGCCGATCATCAGTTTCGGTCGGCTGACCGTTGGCACCAGGGTCGGAGCAGTTAGCTCGGCTGGATCGCCGCCTGCGGCCGTCGGGGCCTCTTCGTCGACGTCATCACCGCCGCCCGCGGCAGGCGCAGCATGCTCGCTGGACGCCTGGGGTGCAGCCGATGGAGACCACGGGGGCTGCAGAAGAAATAGTTAGCGGGTAAATCGGCTAATTACTGCGAGTCAAATGGCAAGAGACGATTAGCGATGGCGCAGGGCGCGAGTACGGCCGGCCAATTTCTTGACCTGAAAAGAATGTTTTAATTAGATGCAAATGATTATCATGAAGCCAAATCTGGTGAAGTAAAAGCTTACCGGCCGATGTTTTGCTGGGGGACTTGGGACCGACGGGACGTCGGCTGGAGCATTGACCGACTCAGGACTCGAAACCCTGGGTTCGGCCGCCGCTCCAACAGCCGCCGACATTTCCTCGCTGACGACGGTGTCGAGGAACTGCGCGACGGCCGGATCCAAGGGGGGGAGGCTATCGGCTGGTGCCGCCGGCTTCTTCTCCTTCGGCCTCTTGGGGGTAGGCGCGGCCGACGGCCATGGAGTTGGTGCAGCCCTTTTCTTTTGGGCGATCGGCTGATGCACCTGCCCTCGCAGCAGCAATGCCAGCTTCGGCGCCCCCAGCCGATGGCCGACGGAGCAAGGCCGCCCCCATCCAGAACGCCTAAGCTGTATTCAATGGGGCGACCAGAGTCGCTCACCGTCGGCCGCTCCATCTCCGTCTCCTGCAAATCAAAGGGCAAACATTAATCAGCCATATTAGCCGATGATAAGAAGGAGAAAATCAGTTGGGACTTAAAGCTTACCGAAGGGATCTCCTCGGGCAGGAGAAGGTCGACGTAATGGGACGACCACTGATGGAAGATGTGGCGCTTGATTTCAGCCCACCATCGGTCGTAAGCGGCACTTTTCTTCAACGCCAATGTCATCACACCGACGTCGCCGAGGGGAGGGCCGGCTATATTCAGCAGCCGATCCATTATCAGGTCCTGGCCGACCACCCCCCTCGTTTCAATCTTATCGGCATAGAAGAAGCCGATGGGCAGCTGTCCAAGACCGAACTGCCTCGCTGCCGATACCGGGTAATAGAACTCATAACTCTTGGGCACTGATCGGCCCTAATGGATCCCGGTCGGCAAGATGCAAGGGGATAGAGTGGCGATGAACAACTCTCTGCATCCCGGGTTGTCGACTGAGTTGACATCTTCCCAATTGAAGTCGGCCGGGAACTCGAACAGCCTCCGGTCCCGGTAGAAATACCAGGCACGGTTTTCGTGAGACAGCCCATCGTAGAGGGCTATGAACCATTCGACCAGCAGTTCGGCCGATTGCTTTGAGCATGCGTGGGCGCCTGCTGCCTCTCCGTAGCTCATGCACCTCCTGGTGGTGATCTGGTTGCCGTCGTCATCTTCAATCGGCTCCAGCCTTGGGTATTCAGCTTCTGTCAGAAGGGGCCGACCAGCTATCTTTTGGGTCGCCAGCACCAACCAGATCTGCAGAAACCACCAGGGGCCGCCGGTGTTGATTGGAGCGTTGGCGGCTATCTTCGTGGCGACCCGATGTAACATCTGATATAAGTAGCCAAGGAGGTACTTCCCCAGCGCGAGTTTTCCCCCGTCGGCCAGGACTTCGGCTACGACCTGCCAGTTGGCGGTCGGCCCGCAGCTCGATCCATAGAATATGAATTTTTAGAGCTACATCATTAAGAATGCGGTATGCTCTCTGTGGCCGACGGGTCCATCCTTCATGTTTTGGGCAATGAAGCCGCTCCACCCGCCGATGGCCTTGGTTTTGAATTGGTGCTGCCCCTTTCGGCTCAAGTAGCTGGGGTTGGACGGTGACTCAATGTCCAAACCGGTTGTCATGTATACATCGGCCAGCGTGATGGTCATCGGCCCTTGACGAAAGATGAAGGCGTTGAAGTTGTCATTCCAGAAGTACGTTGCGGCCGACAGAAGTGGCTCGTCCTTCTCCATGTTGGCAGTAGACAGAGCCAAGCCTTGGGCTATTCCGGCCTCCTCCCACTGGGTGTATTTAGCCGATCGCACCCTCTTGTACTACTCAACCCAGGTTGCGTCGGTGGTCAGCCAGGATTTGAATGTTCCATTCCAGTGGGCGAGAGATGGCTTGGCGGTGTTGAAAGGGATCCGGTTGGTTTCGGCTATTATTACATCGGCTGGATCCGTATTGCTGATGGGGCCGAGAAAGTACCTTTGCGCTTGTGTAAGATTTGGGACAAATACTTGGTGTGATAGGTGCTACAGTTCAGAAAAAGAGGGGCGCTAATCAAGAACGGTTGCACATTATGGTTCGAAAGAGGAAAAGTACTAATTGATAAAAATGAGGGAAGATGCTACTTGAAAAATGGCTGAACTTAAGATTAATGCAATGTGTTTAAAGGAGCAGATTCGAAAGAAAAAGAAAGTTGTAGATCTAAAGGGGTACCTCAAGAAACTCGGCCATGGCGGCGACCGGAACAGCAGCGGCTATGGATGGCGCGGCGGCGGTGGCTGGCGCAACGGAGGTGTTCGAAGCGGCGACAGTGGAAGCCATTGGAGTGCTCGGAGGTGAAGTTGGGTCTGGTCTGAAGAGCGCGACGAAGTTTGACGAGCGCCGGTGAGATCACCGGAGAAGAGAGAGAGGGCAAGAAACTTGTGTGCAAAGGAGGCTGAGTGCGCTTTGAAGGCGTGGGCGTCTCGGCCGAGGGAGTGGATATTTAAGGGGCATTTGGGGAGAAGCCGAAGCGGTCTAGGTCAAGAAAAGAGCGGGAGTTTGAACAGGTAAGCAAATCCGTAACACTTCGTATCACGGACTTGGGGGCATGTGTTAACACTGAAATTTGGTAATCGAATCTCTAAGTCTGCAAAGGCGAAGCAGAGTTGGATCGGCTGGAGACAGGGGTCACATCGGCCGAGGAGTGATCGGCTACGAGGCCAATCGGCTAAGGTTGGATCGGACACGGGCAGCCGATAGCCAATTCCAGTCCGAAAGAGATGAAACCGTTTCTGATGTAACAATTTCAAAATAAATGGAAGACTCGGTTGTTAGTAGCGCGTTAAATGATATTGCCACTTATGGATAGAGTCCTGTAACGGCACTTGTATCTGTAATTTAGGGGTTTGTTTAAACTGTTAGTTGTAACACGACATGGGTCCTGTTTGGGATAATGTTGTGTTTTAAATAGTAGTTTAGATAGAGTCCATAGTTTGTACAGATAATTGTATCTTGGGTGTAAATAGGACCCGAGACCACCTGTAAAAAATATATACAACACAATCAATCAAACCTTCAGCGCATCGACAACCTTTTTCTTCAGACGAGCACTTTGTTTAGCTACGGGCTGTATCGTTTCGATCCCCAGATCTAGGTAAATGCTTGTCATTAGTGGTATAATCTATTGCTTCTAGTGCTTCCATCGTAATGACACATTAGAATCAGGAGTTTATATTGCGCTATTTATCATACAGCGTATATAAATTAGATCAATGTTTAGATCTATTTTGCCATTGGCTAGTTCTATCAAGAACTTGCAGCCAATAGGGTTAGATCTGAAGGTTGGCTGGTTTGTATGCGGTATCCACCATCTCGAGAGGTATAAATCGGCTACAACAGATTAGGTTTTTCTTTTGATACTTAATGCTGCATCGGGTTCGAACTATTAAGTCGTTTTTAGAACTATTATTGATCTGTTCAGCTGAGATTTGTATTATTTAGAGACAGCGCCGGGGTTTCAGTCGGCCTTATCTGCCCTGATACATTTCTTTAGTATATTTATTATTAGACTTGTATTAGGACTGCCTCTTATGTTAAGATCACATTCTTGTCGAACGTTGCCAGCCAAAATCGGCCTACCATCAACAGCCGATGGCCGATTTCCAAGCTATGCATCTGTTTCAAGAGTGATATCTTTCTATAAGATTCATCGGAGTACTAGCCGATTCCTTGTTAGCTTTCCAGTATTGGCTAGGTTATCGATCCATATATTTATTATTCTTTACTGTATTTGGGTTAAGCGGCTGATGCTGTCTCGGTATAAGCGATCCATTCCAGTCACTTGGCTTAAATATAGTTTAGAATAGCATATATATATTCATGGATTCCCTTAGCCGATCCCGTGGGGATCTAACTTAACACTTAATGCATATTCTCTTGTTTTTCTTGTTGATTAACAGATCAAATCAACTGGCACGCCCTGCACAGCACAGGCAGCCGAGAAGGACCTGCACTGGAGTTAAGTAGATCTCCCAGGCCAGCGCGTGAGAGAGATTTCTCATCAACACTGACGCTCACCATTTTGATCCTAGAAAAGTGGTGTACAACACTTCCATCCGTACAATGCCTCAAACGGTGTCATTTGCATACTGGCTTGGTAACTGTTGTTTTAGGAGAATTCCGCATAAGGCAAACTCTTGTCCCATGCTCCTCCAAACTCAAGCGCACATGCTCCCAACATAGCCTCCAAAATTTGTTTTATTCTCTCGGTTTGACCACCAGTCTGCGGGTGATAAGCTGTACAGAAGTTCAACCGAGTACCAAGCTCTTCTTGTAACTTCTGCCAGAACTTGGAAGTAAACTAACTTACACAGTCAGACACGATTTTCTTAGTCACCCCGTGTAAGCACATGATCCTAGCAAGGTATAGTTCTGCTAACTTCTTTCTCGAATAAGTGGTATGCACCGGGATGAAATGAGCCACCTTCGTGAGTTGATCCACGATGACCCAAATCGAATCATGTCACGACAACGTTCGAGGTAAACCTGTGATGAAATCCATTCCAATCTCTTCCCATTTCCATTCCGGGATTTGGAGGGGTTGTAACAGTCCTGCGGGCCATTGATGTTCTTCCTTGACTCACTGACAAACATCACAGAGTGCGACGAATTCAACAATTTCTCTCCTCATACTGACCCACCAAAACTTCTCCTTAAGATATTGGTACATCTTTGTAGTCCCCAGATGGATTGAATATTGGGTTTAATTAGCTTCCGTAAGGATCTGTTTCTTCAATTCTTTGTCTTTCGGTACACACAATCTTTTCCCATCCAGATTGTTTCATGCTCGTCTTCAGTGAAGTCGCGACCTTTTCGACTCTCATGTTCTTCTTGAGTTCAGCTATCTTAGGATCTGATGCTTGAGCATCTCGAATTTGGTAATTGAGAGTGGGTTGAGCTTCAAGGGCGGCCACAAACCCAAATTCTACGATTCGCAGGTCTAGACGCTCAAATTCTTGCTGCAACTGGTTATACATTCCCTCCGTGTTAATGGTGTTGCAGTAGCTTTTCCGGCTCAAAGCATCTGCTAGCACATTGGCCTTGCCGAGGTGATAGTGTATTCCCAAATCATAATCTTTGATCAGTTCTAACAATCTTCGTTGACGAAGGTTTAAATCCGGTTGGGTGAAGATATACTTTAAACTTTTATGATCCGTGTATACTTCACAACGGTTGCCAATAAGGTAGTGTCGTCAGATCTTTAAGGCATGGACCACTGCGGCTAATTCCAGATCATGGGTTGGATAGTTGTTCTCATGTGGACGCAACTGACCAGAGGCGTACACAACCACCTTGTCATCTTGCATCAACACACATCCTAGCCCTTGGCGAGACACATCACAATACACATGGAAATTCTTGGTTGGATCCGGCAATATCAAGACTAGCGCAGACACCAACTTCCTCTTAAGCTCTTCAAAGCTCTTGTTACATTATGCGGACCACTTGAATTTCTCATCTTTCTTCAACAATTGCATCATTGGTTTGGCAATTCTAGAGAAATTCTCAATGAACCTGCGGTAATAACTTGTGAGTCCAAGAAAACTTCAAATCTGAGTGACTGTCTTTGGTGGGGTCCACTTCGTAACGGACTCCACGTTCGACGGATCCACGGCTACTCCTTGGGAATTCATAATGTGGTCGAGGAACTGTACTTCCTTTAACCAGAAGGCACACTTGCTAAACTTGGTGTAGAGTTGATGATCTCTTATCTTCTCGAGTACTAACCGAAGATGATGCTCGTGTTCCTCCTCGGTCTTAGAGTAGATCAGAATGTCTTCAATAAACACCACGATAAATTTGTCCAAGAATTTCATAGACACCTTGTTCATCAGGTTCATGAAAAAGGCCGGTGCATTGGTAAGTCCAAAAGACATGACCGTACAATCATACAAACCATACCGAGTGATGAATGCGGTCTTGGGAATGTCCTCCTCTCGGATCCTCAATTGATGGTAGCCTGATCACAGGTCTATCTTGAAGAATACCTTTGCTCCCTTGAGTTGGTCAAACAAGTCATCAATCTACGGTAGAGGATACTTGTTCTTGATAGTAACCTCATTGAGTCCGCGATAATCGACGCACATTCTCTTGGTCTTGTTCTTCTTCTCCACAAAGATCACTGGAGCACCCTAGGGTGACGTGCTCGGGCGAATATGACCTTTTTGCAATTGTTCATCAACTTGCTTCTTGACTTCCGCCAACTCGTTGGCTCCCATTCTATACGGTCTCTTATAGATTGGGGCAGTTTCCGGTACTAGGTCGATCCAAAATTCCATTTCTCTTTTTGATGGCATCTTGGTTAGATCTTTCAGAAAGACTTTAGGATATTCTCTAACTATGGGGATGTCTTCCAATTTCATAAAAGTCTTTGCTGCTAGTTCAAACAATTCCTCGGTAAAGCCTGATTTAGACTTGCTACAGTCTTTGATGGCATTGGGGAATGGAAAATGATCTCCTCTCCTTTTCCATTGGTTAAAGTAATCGTGCGACTCGCACAATCGATCACACCCTATGTCTTGTCAACCAATCTATCCCAAGAATGATATCCAGGCCTTTCGATTTAATAAGGATAAGATTGGCTAGAAATTGGGATCCTTGGATTTCTATTGCCACCGAGGGGCAGTAGTGAGCGGTGTCCAAATGATTTACAGGGATTTGAACCCGCATAGGTATCTTAAGTTCCACTACTGATAACCCATGTGCCCAATAAACAGTTTGGAAATAAATGAATGTGTAGCACCATAATCAAATAGTACTGTAGCGGGAGTGAGATTCACAGTGTTAACGCCAAAATTTGGTAAGCCCCGAAGTCCTTATCGGCTAAGGGTTAGGATCGGCTCACAGTCAGTATCGGCTTGGAGTTCTGTATCAGCCGATGAGGGTTTTCTGTTATCCATATCTCCAGCAGTCGGATTCTTGTTAGATTCAGTTTAAGAAGATCTTATCCGGAAGAAACCGAGTCCAGGGAGGATACGGCTTGTATCTATTAATTAGGAAGAGATTGTTAGTTTCCTATTTTATCTTTAGAAAAATCTGTTTAGTGTCCGATAAGGACTTTATCTATTTCCTTTTATCTTTAGGAAAGTTTGGATTGTAATTTGTGAGGATCTTTGTCACCCTACGGATATAAATATGTAAGCCCAGGGTTCATGTAACATATCTCTCGATCAATACAACTCGACGCATCGCCACCTTTCTTTATCTGTTCTACTTTGTCATCCGGCGAAACTTGGCACCTAACGCGGGGCTGCATCGGCTTCGATCTTCGACGAAGGGGTAAGTCCAAAGTCCCGTCGGCTCAGGCAATCGCATTGGCTACGTCGACGTCGTCCAAGGCTGCATCAGTATATTCAACCTCTTGGATTGCTTCGATTCGGTTGATATCTTTGCCTGACTATTTATCATATGTCTCTATTAATCTAATCTTAGTATTTCAGTTTAGCCCTATCGGATGTCTCTCATTTTAGGGTCTCTGTCGTTACCGGCTAAACTGCTTACTAGATTAGATTGGTTTAGGCATCTACCACCCTGAAAATCAGTCAAGGGCTTGATTGTCTAGATATTGCTTTTCTTTTCATACTTAGTGCTCCATCAGTTTGATCTACTAAGTCATGATTAGAACCGTAATCTCTAGCGTGTTTGTTGACTGCAACTAGGGGTTTCATCGGGATTTCAGCCGGTGAGTTATCTGGGTATTGCATCGGCTTGCAAGGATTGTATACATGTTGGATCTAGCCGATTGTGGCAGAGGCTTCATTGAATATTTGAATCATTTGGATTTTATGACATCGGACTTCCAGCTGATGTGTGCTTTAATCTATAAATCAGTATCTACTTTATCATGTGATTGGTTCGTGCAATGTTATATATCATCATATTATTGTTAGTCGATCACCTTTATATAGATGTTTGTTAAGTGCACAGCCGATGGATCAAGACTTAACTACACTAGTAGATATCAGCATCGGCTGTCGACCAATCGGCTATTCTGGATATTAGCCGATAGGTTGATACATTTTATAATCGGTTGTTTTGCATAACTTGTCAGTGGCAGGATTAAATTGACTGGCACGCCCGCGCTTCATCTATTCTAGGACCTGCACCGGAGCTAAGCAGATCTCCCAGGCCGGCTTGTTGATTTTTCTCGTCAACACATTTTTGGGACGCCCGGTGGGACCGTGTTTTGGACAACATATATTTTTACATGGCTCGGCGGACCCATAATTGCCACAATGTGTGATAAAAGAAGTCAAGGCCGAGGAAGAGCAATCTCTCAAGCTGAAAAATGAAGACAGGGAACAGTCTACTGAGCTGATGGATGACGAGACACTTCAAGAGATGGTTAATAACGTCATTAATCGTACTGTGTTCGATCAATCTGGAGTCTTGATGAGTGCAATGTATGGTTTGATCAAGAAAACAGTTCCCAGGGTAATTGCCTTAAGAAGTCAGCATGGGGGGCAAATTGGTAAGCAATTTCAACACTATCGGCAACAACAAAATTGGCTCGGGGGGCAAGTTGATCGATATCAGTATGCAGAGCCACGTCAGCAATATCGGCCAGCGGAAATTCAAAGATATCCGTCCAAAGAGGATTGGGCCGATATAATTACAAAGGTAATGGAGGAGCAATTTGGAATTAAACGTAAAACTCAAATTTCTGTGTATCGGCCACCATATCCTAAGTGGTTTGATGGGGTTCCACTTCCAAGCCGATACAAGGTTCCAGATTTCTCCATGTTTTCAGGGCAAGATGATATATCCACAATGGAACATATCAGCCGATTCTTAGCTCAATGTGGGGAAGCATCGGCTGAAGAAGCTCTGAAAGTTAGACTTTTTCCATTGTCATTGACTGGATCGGCTTTCACATGGTTTTCATCATTGCCACCAAATTCCATCAGAAGTTGGGCCAATCTTGATAAGCAGTTTCACATGTACTTTTTTGCTGGGGTTAGCGAGTTGAGGCTTGCAGATTTGATATTAGTTAAACAGCAAGAAGGGGAATTGGCTAAAGGAATACATTCAAAGGTTTCATAATATCCATAGCTGATGTTATAGTTTGAGCCTAAGTGATGAGCAGATAGCAGATCTTGCATTCCAAGGGTTGTCGGCAGCTAACCGAGGCAGGTTTTTCATCCATGAGTTCGACAGCCTGGCTCAGTTATTACAAAAGGTATCGGCTTATGAGAGCTGGTGTCAAGAAGAAGAAAAGAATCAGTTTTGGGGTGATCAAGACAAGGACAATTTTGAAGTATAACTTCTTATACTCCAAAACTTGGGGGTATGTGTTAACTTGGTAAGCCCCGAAGTCCTTATCGGATAAGGGTTAGGATCGGCTCAGAGTCAGTATCGGCTTGGAGTTCTGCATCAGCCGATGGGGGTTTTTTGTTATCCATATCTCCAGCAGTCGGATTCTTGTTAGATTTGGTTTGAGAAGATCTTATCCATAAGAAACCGAGTCCAGGGAGGATACGACTTGTATCTATTAATTAGGAAGAGATTGTTAGTTTCCTATTTTATCTTTAGAAAAGTCTGTGTAGTGTCCGATAAGGACTTTATCTATTTCCTTTTATCTTTAGGAAAGTTTGGATTGTAATTTGTTAGGATCTTTGTCACCCTATGGGTATAAATATGTAAGCCCAGGGTTCATGTAACATATGTCTCGATCAATACAACTCGCCGCATCGCCACCTTTCTTTATCTGTTCTACTTTGTCATCTGGCGGAACTTGGCACCTGACGCGGGGCTACATCGGCTTCGATCTCCGGCGAAGGGGTAAGTCCAAAGTCCCGCCGGCTCAGGCAATCGCATTGCCTACGTCGGTGTCGTCCAAGGCTACATCAGTACATTTGACCTCTTGGATTGCTTCGATTCGGTTGATATCTTTGCCTGACTATTTATCATATGTCTCTATTAATCTAATCTTAGTATTTCAGTTTAGCCCTATCGGTTGTCTTTCGTTTTAGGTTCTCTGTCGTTACCGGCTAAACTGCTTACTAGATTAGATTGGTTTAGGCATCTACCACCCTGAAAATCAGTGAAGGGCTTGATTGTCTAGATATTGCTTTTCTTTTCATACTTAGTGCTGCATCAGTTTGATCTACTAAGTCATGATTAGAACCGTAATCTCTAGCCTGTCTGTTGACTGCCACTAGGGGTTTCATCACGGTTTCAGCCGGTGAGTTATCTGGGTATTGTATCGGCTTGTAAGGATTGTATACAAGTTGAATCTAGCCGATTGTGGCAGAGGCTTCATTGAATATTTGAATCATTTAGATTTTATGACATCGGACTTCCAACAGATGTGTGCTTTAATCTTTAAATTTGTATCTACTTTACCATGTGATTGGTTCATGCAATGTTATATATCATCATATTATTGTCAGCCGATCACCTTTATATAGATGTTTGTTAAGTGCACAGCCGATGGATCAAGACTTAACTACACTAGTAGATATCAGCATCGGCTGTCGACCAATCGCTGTTCTGGATATTAGCCGATCGGTTGATACATTTTATAATCGGTTGTTTTGCATAACTTGTTAGTGGCAGGATCAAACTGACTGGCATGCCCGCACTTCATCTATTCTAGGACCTGCACCGGAGCTAAGCAGATCTCCCAGGCCAACATGTTGATTTTTCTCGTCAACAGAAATGTACCCAGTATAACCTTGGGCGTGGCCTGCGCCTCTTTTGTAGACGCATGATTGATGTGCCTGGATGAATCTGGGTCTGGTGCGCTTCGGCTTTCCTCCGGAGTCTTTCCTTGGGGGTGGTGGCTGACAGCTGTTGGGGTGGCGCTGTTAGAGGACGCGAAGCTAGATTACGTTTTTGCTGTCCACTGCCACTGCCACTACTGCCAGCTCTAAAGTTTCCTGGATGACAAGGCTGATGTTGGCGGACAATCATGGTGGTAGGTCCACCGTGACCATCAGGAATGAAACGCGGCCTCTGCTGATTGCCATGCTACGGTGGAGGTTTGAACTGCACAACCTGCCGAATGGCCTTGTGAACCAGCTTCTTAAAGTTCGCATACTCTCCCGAGATGAGTTGTCTGTGAGTTCATCATCAAGACCGGCCAGGAACTTCTCCTGCATCTCTGCATTTGTTTGCACGTCCTCTGGGACATAACATGCAAGATGGTTGAACTCATGCAGGTATTCAGTAACCGACCTATTGCCCTGCTCAAGAGATCGGAACTCTCGCTTCTTGTGCGTAACTATTCTAGCAGGAATATGCGCTGTCCTGAAACTACGACAGAATTCTTCCCAAGTGACTGCCGCTTCTGCTTGACGAGTGACTAGGAAATTATCCCACCAAGCGGAGGCAGGACCTTGCAGTTGATGCGTTGCGAAGGACACTTTCCCCTGGTCAGTGCATTGCAGGAGGTCCAACTTCTTCTCAATGTCATAAAGCCAGTCATTGCCTCCATAGGGTTGATGGTGCTGGAGAAGGTTGGCGAACGGACACGAAGGAATTCTGACAACTTGGACTGGGGTGGTGGAGGAGCAAATTGATTGTTTTGCTGCTGCTACTGCTGCTACATTTGCATTTGTTAAAACATCTGATGTTGCATCTGCTGGTGTTGTTGTTGCATTTGGTGCATCATAGCAGCCATCATCTGGGTTTGTGAGGCTAGCACCTGAGCGATAGTGGGGTTCTCAGGTGGTGGTTGTGGAACATTGTCATTCACATCATGGTTGTTGTTGTTGTTGTTCCCTGACTGCCCGTTGTTGCTGTTAGCTCCACTAGTCCTGATGTTCACCATCTGAAGAAGCCGACCAAACAAAGAGAGAGAAGAAGAAAAACAGAGTGACTTAGAAGCTAAACATTATTATTTGAATTAACTGCATTGTTCTGATCTTAATTAAAACAAGTAGAACTCATGCAACTTCCTTAATTGGACAACCATACCACACTTCATATAGACTGCCAGCTACCCCACACACAGCAAACCTAACACACAGCAACTAACAAGAAGACAAACTAAGCAAAATGGTAAAACTAAAGGTAATCGCTCTAGCGATCCGAATGGCTCCTATGATCGATGGAGTCGAAACTGCTCTCGTGGGCGTCTTCTTCTTCCTCGGAACGACTTTGAGAGTCGTCCATATCCACGTCTTCACTTGGGTCCTCAGAGCTGGAGCTGCTGCTAGAGCTGGAAGCTGTGATCCACCCGCCTCTGCCATCTCCACCCTGGTACACCAAAGCCGGGGTGAAAGCGAGGCCAGGTCCTCCAGCGGGAGAAACTGGAGCTGGTGCAGGAGGCGCAGGAGGGGCTAGGACAGGCGCAGGAGGGGCTAGAGGAGCTGGTGGAGGAATCCTAGGCGCCAGCTGAATACTCACGGGTACGGTGGTGGTCTTTCGGGACATAGTACGAATCCTAATGCCACCTGGTGCTGGGAGTCTTTTCAACTCAGCGACCTCCTTCTTGAGACAAACCACCTCATCCTACAAACTCACGATCCTCAGCATCTTCTTGTCGTTCAAAGCCTTGGCTGCCTTGTGCCGGTCAGAGTGCGTCTGGTCCAGACCCTTGATCACTGTGCACATGCGACCAAAACTAGAGTCATTCTCATCTGTCGTAGACTTGAAAGTGCTGACATCGGAGGAACTGCCACGACGGGGGTGGTAACTATATGCGGAGGTGCGAAGGTCATAATCGTGCATCTCCCTTATCCTAGCCAACATCAGATACGCAGCTTCTTGACATGCATGCTCAGTTGTGTCTCCTGAAGTTGTGACCACCATATTGGGGAGACTGGTGCCCACAAAACCATATTGGGGAGACACGGTGAGGCAACTCGCCACTTAGAGGTACGAGGGTAGTGTACTCCGGAGCATCAATGTAACCAGCTACCAGGGCCATGCGAGCCAGCTCTGCCATGAAACCCAACAAACCTTGACCACGGTGCATAGCGGGGTAACCTGCCATCTATAGAAGACAAAGGATAGGAATCAATGCATGCTCAAAACCAAAAAGACCTCTGACCCATTTTTCAAAAATTCTAAAACCCTAGATTGACTTTACTTTTTAAAATCATCCCTTTTTTAAGAACAATGCCAAGTGTTTTTTTCAAAACTTATGCAAATGAAAGGATTTTTAGAGGGCTCTTAGGGTTTTTCCAGTTGGCTTGTCCTACAGTAAAAGGTTGGCTCTGATACCAACTTGTCACGCCTAGAAATTTAAACCAGAATTTCCGAAGCTAATTTGTGCATTCAATCCTCGTCTAGGAATCAGCCGAGGTACACAAATCTATAATTATTGATATTACAAAATCCACGTCTTAGAAACAGTATAAAAGATTAAAAAAATGCAGCGGAAAAGAAAAGACTGGCTAAACCGAAACTCCACTCTTGCGACGGAACTCCAACAGACCACAGGCAACCTTGACGTCAGACGCAAGCCTAATCCTCGTCGAAACCTGAAGGGTTACGCGGAGGCTACGCTAGCCGAAAACAAAAACTTTTTACCACGCAAACCAGGAACACTTGCAAGTAAGGGCCGATAGATCGTTACCGATTGGAGTATGCAGCGGAAGTAGCCGATCAGGGCTATCCGATCTGGAACTGTGCTGGCCGATGACAGCCGATTCCCACAAGCCGACAGCCGATTCACCAATCAGCCGATTCACGGATGTAGCCGATTCACCGAGTCGTCTGACCGCGTTCTCGCGCCTCGCTCCCATGCGCCCGACCGCAATCGATCTGCCGCAGTCGCCTCGCTCCGAAGTACCACAGCCGATGAACAACGCGTAACATAGCAACGCCTCTACCGGTATCCACACGTCCGGGGATAGAATGCCGAACACCCGTGTGCTAGCACGCGATGCAAGGCTAGGGTTTGGCTCAAAAGTGGGAAGGGTTTCCGTGGAGATTGATCTCGGTGACTTCTGTTGCGGATTCGGTTCAATGCGATGCAATTGACGTGCCGCAGCTCTCCACCCCTCCCTCCTTTATATAGAGTTGGCCGACTGGGACTAGTGGCCGATCAGGACTCTATTTTGAATCGGATCCTATCCGAACCTCACAGAGTTGGCCGCCCATACGTCGTAAGCCTATAGGACTCTATCTGATCGGATCTCTATCCGATCGAGCTGTATTCGAGTCCAACTCGAATGCCTGTTCTTATCCCCTTAAGCGTGCGACCCTGTAGGTTCAGGTATACTCGGTTTCGGCTATAATCTAACTTAGCCGATCGTCAGCTCGAGTCCAACTCAGCCGACCTGTCAACAGCGGCGCTAGCAGCACATATTGACACCGTAGTATACAAGAATATAATATCGGCTCTGAACCTGTAATGTGTACACAAATCCCTTTGCCTCACGATACCAGTTAAGCTATAGGCAAGATGTGTGCCATCCCTTCAATAGCTTAACCTTTCACTCGAACCGTATTAGATTATCTGTCTGTTGATTGACTCCTCAATCAACTTAGCATGGCCATGCATTTCCATAATCCATTACCTCGAGGGGCCCAGAGATATCTCTCCAAAGGAGGGGCAAATTCCATCTTGATCACTCACATCCCACTCCATGTTTCATAGCAAACCCGAAAACTACATTTATAACTACCCAATTACGGAATAGAGTTTGTTAGTCCCAAAGTAGGCTACTACACATGTTGAAATCCATGATGATCTCAGGTCTAAGGACTTTGTACCAACACTACCTAAGACTAACTAATGACACATTAATTCCTGTAGTGTCTCGTGGTGGGTCTATCCAACAATGTGTTCTCTAACACATGTGTCCATGTTTATCGATTTGGTATCTCCATACCCATGATCTACGAGACATGATCATCAATCAATAAACATGCCGATCTTAGAATCATATTAGTTCCAATAATATGATATATGATCAGGGATCATTTAGAAATAGGTTCATACATATTGAGTCTCATAAATAAGTCGCGTTCTTATTGATCAATACAAGATGTCTATTTCATGGAACTGAATAACACTTTATTCATAAATACATAAACATTGACGTGATATCCAACATCTCTATGTTGCCTCTAGGGCATATCACTAACAAAACCTTCCTCTGCCTCAACCTCTGGCTCTAGTGGTGAAAAGGTATGATGCAGGATAATTCACAAGGAAGGATAGGGTTTCATTTGCATAAACAGCATTTCATAAATAATAATAGTTGTAAGCAATAAAACAGTAGTATATAATTAAGAAATATTAGATAATCACTGTCCAACGTTAAACCCATGTTGCAATAGGCGCAACCATCCATCTATACTAGTCAAGCTCCATTAGTCATATTATTACTTAAATAAGACTAATCACGGTGAATCTGGTTGATCATCCATAATCGTGGGCATGACTATTTCAATAGTTTTACTCTGATCAGAGGTGTATAACTGTACCCACAAGACACAACCCCATGACATGTTTTCGCATGCCGGTGTACCACCATGATACCCCAGAAGGGACTGTGACAGGACCCTTTGCATAACCCTCTCTAACCAATGGTACCACACTAAGGTTTCGCTTCCACTCCCATCAGAGCAATAGGCAGCCCCCCACGTGTCGCGGTGAATCTGGTAGCCGCTCAACCCTTTTAACCGGGGTCGACCCAACTCCATCATGCCCACCCTCACTAGGGTACGTCACCTAGAGACAGCTACACTATAGATCCAGCCATTACCCATGCTGGCTTGTGGTATGCACGGTAATTCTTCTAAGGTTTCCCGAGAACCGGTCCTTAACTGCCATGGCCGCGTCTATCCAAAACCATTGCACCCACCACCCACCATTGTCATATTTTAATATCATTAACATAATATCTCATACTTGACATCATCTGTATAATAATCTCCACTGTAGTATTTAGATAATGTGATTCTCTTAAATGAACTAATTGATCTAAGCCATGCTAAGCATGTCCTAAACCAATATCTAGTCATATTGAACCCAAGTTATCAATGGTGAAAAATAATCAAATCCTATGGGTGAGTACAATAGGTAAAATAGTCCCATGAAATGACATTCTAAAGCTTATGCAAGTATTTGAGAAAGATAAGACATTTAAATAAAATAGGTACAATATGATCAATGTAAAGTATGACTTGACTTGCTTTCAAGATTGGGGAACTTCTGCAACTACTTCAAAGTAAACGGGATCGCTGAAATTACTGAAATCTACAAGACAAACAAAGCACTCAACAAAACATGCTAAAAAGTCTACTGAAACAGTGCAGAAAATTATTTTTAATGGATTCTTAGCATTTTCTTGATTTAATGAAATTTGAATGGACTAAAACGAAGCTCGGATTAAAAAGATACGAATTTTAGAAGATTATCTATGTTTTTTACTAAAATAGAAAATCCTTAAATTATTTATTGCGCCATTAAATCTCGGGCTGACGCAAGTGGCTGGCGCACGGGTAGGGCTGATGTCAGCATGACGCAAGAGCTGATGCGACGCTGGCGCACGCGGCGCACGGGCGTCGGTCCACGGTGGACCGGGTCTACGGGAGCGATGGCGGCAGTGCACCATGTGGCGGCACACATGGCATTGACCTAACGCCATGTGGCGCCATCGCAGCGGTTGACCGGTGTGTGGGAGCGGGCGGCCCCCGATCTACCACTTGGTAGATTGGACGGCTCGGGTTGCTAGGGCTCTACGCAAGCGGCGGCCGAGCTTGGCATGACCGGCCATGGCCACGCGGCGGCCTGCCGGCTTGCCGGCGATGCAAGCGGCGGCGACGGACGGCGGCGCAACATTCGGGAAGCGGCGACCGAGCGCTAGGGTTTTGGGACGCGACGCGGGGGCGCGGGATTAAGCTAGGGAACGGAACCGAGAAGGAAAATCGAGAGGGAAACTCACCGGCGTCGGGGATGAAAGCGGTGGCGCACGGCGGCGGGATTTGGGTGTCGGTGAATTAGGGCTAAAATACGATCGATGAAAATGGAAAAATGGTGTGGAGCTCGTGCAGATTTTATAGGGGGGCTCGGAGACCGGATCGAGCATGATTTGGCCAGGAATTTCTCACCGGTCATTTGGATTTCGAAGAGAGGGGGAGAGACCGATTCGGTTAGGGTTTTGCGCCGTATGAGGGGATAAGGCGGTGGAGACTAGGCGGATGTGATGCGGCGGCGGCGGCACATGTCGGGTATGGAGCATGCGACTCGGGTGCGGCGTGAACCGGTGTGGGGTGGCGCGGGATTGGGAGGCGCAAATGGCGCGGCGGCGACGCGGCTCGACGCAGGGAAGGAGACGGCCCGACACGTGGGAGAGCGGCCCGAGCGCGCGAGGGACGTTTGTTGGACTTCGGCGGGCATGGGAGCGGCTGGTGGGCTACGGCCCACGGGCGGGAGGAAAAGGCGCGCGCGTGGCGGGGACAAGTGGGCTAACGGCCCAAGAAAGGATTGGGCGAGAAAAGGATGGGCGAAAAAGAAAATAGAAAATGATTTTTTTGGGATTTAATTAATTCCAACAATTTGTTTAATTGGTTAAACATTATTTCCAATGCTCTGAAAATTCTACTAAAAATCCAGTTAATGTATTTTGACATGCAGAATTTAAGAAAAATCTTACCATCTCATTTTTATTTATTAAATATATTTTAAAATTAATTGTTTGCTCTAGGTTAATTTAAAATTAAAATTCTTTTTAAGGAATTAACTAAATGATTTTAGAGAGCATAACTTCAGGGTGTGACACTATTCCCTCGACAGTACTAGCTTGTGGTCAAAGGAGAGCGTCACGACCACGCCGCATGGGAGAGGACGGCGACGGAGTCGCCGCAGTTGGCGACGACGATGTGGCGGGGCCCCACGACGGCCTCCACAGTGGTGGACTGTCTGCTCGCCTATGTCAGCCTCCTTGGCACCGCCGACCTCGCCATCCGCACCAGCGAAGCAGGCCGTGATAGCCTCCTTCCACTGGGCATGATCCTCGTTCTCGACATCGACGTCGCCCTGCAGTAGCCTTCGAAGCCATACCTCTTCCGCAAGCACCACATGCATCACTCCTGGCATGCCTCTGCCATGCGAGACCCACCATGCCCATCGTACACCGCGAAGAACCCCTCATTCTCCTCCTTGCCCTCCTCCGTGTCACTACTCCCCTCCACCGCCGCCTCCTTCGTGGCGGCCAAGAACGGCGCCGCAATGAAGATGGTGTCTTTCATCTCCCTCCGGTGCAATATCACCAACACCGCCCCGTGCGACACGCACGCAAGCCATCTCACCACCTCCACAATGGTCTCGGGCACTACCTTACACTACTAGAAAACCCCCCATGTAGCTACGCCAGATTTAGAGTTAGACACACTTTATTTCGTCTCTATGTCAATGTAGTCACGCTTTCATAAAGCGTGTTAGAAGCGTCTTCGTACGTAGCGCGTCAGGCCTCGTAAGTATGAATTCTGTAAGCGTTGCTACAAAAGAAAGTGACATTTCATAAACGCGTTATATGCATATCTAAAAATATAGATACAATTTTGCAGACACATGTATAAAACGTCTCTAGTGGTGTAGTTACGTAGTAATGTAATGCTTCATTACGTGTTAAGAAACATAGACACAATTTATAGATACATATACAAAACATGCCTACTAATATAGACGTGTTTTGTAACGACGCCTTATAGCGCATCAATTATTGTAGAGACAATTTAGTAGAGCGTGATAGATGACATGACACGTGACATGGCGGATGATGTGGCACATGACATGGCACGTGACGTGGTGAATGATGTGGTGGGTGATGTGGCACGTGACATGGCAGATGATGTGTCAGGTGATGTGGTGGGTGACATGTTTCATAGTAACACCAAAATGTGTGTTAACAAATGTAGAAATAATATCATACATATATTTTTATTACGCGTCTATGAATATAGACACGTTTTATAGTTACACCATATTGTGTATTAAGAATTGTAGAGACGATTTATAGATACATCTATTTTCGTGTGTACTAATATATAATGATTCTTTTATTTGCATTTATAATTGTAATATATCTTTATATGTTCTAATTGGCTAATAATTTATAAATAAATGATCCATGACATTGCATTGACAATCAATTGTTTGCTTCACCAAAAATAAACTGAGTACTTTGAACCAACAAGTGCAGTACTTAAGGTACTGTGGACAAGACAATTGTCTTGATAAAGAAACACAAAAAGTGATAGTATCATACAAATAGTTCAAAATTTTTTACTACCAAATAAAACATATGCTTCATTGTCCGTTCTTGCCCTTCTCCATCGCAGCTTCACTTCTCCCTTGAGAACTTGTAACTTTCTTCACCTACAACGAGGCATGGGGTTAGATGAATAACACAATTTAAAGATATTACGGAACTACATATTTAATCTTTTTTAAAAAAACTTACATGTGAACGGAGCCAAGGAATAGTATAGCCAATAGCATCTAGTAGTGTACGAATCTCAAAAACAGGCCTAGGTATCAACTCATCTCCTTTATTTCTAATGTCAACGTTTTCGAGCCCTTCAACATAAACCCCAACATATTCCTTTCCAAGGATACTTCCTCCAATCTCTCGTTTACAATCATTAGTCACTAACTGTGCTTTGGCCACTATTCTTCCTTTGTTTCTTAGAGAAAGAAGATAGACTGGATAACAGCTCTACCATTTTTGCAGAACATGAAGATAAGAGTTTTGTACATTTAACTAATTTAATTACAATACAAACAAGCAGAATAGAAGCATACCGATTCTGACAGGTTCAAACTAGGGGCTTTAACTCTTCGAGTCCTCTAGAATAGGCAGAACTTATATTAGTCAAAATACAACATCACTAAAGCAAGTTAACTCATTCTAAAAAATATTGCAATGTTAGCTTAGACATACCATGTTTGACAATATTGGATCTTGTGAAAAATTTGCGGTTGCATTACCATTATCTTCATGAATTGATCTATGAATATGTGCATCCTATGGTAAAAAGTTTGGAGTCAAAAACCGCCACGACATCTCGATTCAAAGTCAAAATTCATGTGCACCCATCTCTTTTATGTTACGCTTCCCGTATATGTAAATAATGCATATTCTGTATCATCAGTATGTCATTTCAGGAAAATAAGAAAAGCTAATAAAGAAAAAGGGAAATTCTCCAGCTATGATGAAAAAAGCATGTGTAGGTTTTGTACAACATATAGCTTAATTTAGTTAGAAATTAATAAAATCCGAACACAAACTAACTCGTACATTAGAAGATTAATGCACTTTACTTTATGGCAATACATCAAATATGAATTGCTTAATTGATATTTTTTAAGATAATGAATGGTTCTGGCTTTCCCTCAAAGAGAAGCCACCAGGCGCTAGAAAGGATAACAAAAGACAAACTTGAACCAAACCAACAAAGGGAGATAAATTCTAATCCTATTTAGAAAATCTCCATCCAAAGTTGGCAAAAAAAATGCATGACCGTAGATTTCAAGTTCCGGCATGCAAGACAAATAAGTTTAATTAGTTGACATGCTAGACATTTTTAGTGTCATTTAATACTAGATTGATTGATCATCTATTCTTCAATGTACAATAACTATAATATGCATGCCCTTTTACACTCAACCGTTACATACAGTACCAAATATTTTAGGGATGAAAGACACAGGGGTTTGCATGTGCTATGGTTAGTAGTACCAAATATATGGAGTGTACTGTTTGTGGTTTGGAAAATAGATGCAGCATATAAAATCATATGATACACAGAAGTTCAGCTGACACACAGAATGCTTGGAAACCCAAAAATATAGATACAATATCATTGTGTATGGACATAATGAGATACATAGAAGCAGCAAAACATTAAAATGATAGCACATTAAGCCAAGCATTGATTAAGCATGTTCAATAAGTGATGTAAATCAAATTTTGCCTTAAATTTCAGCAGGATTTTTCATCCACAACTTGGTCTACAACATCCAAATTAAATGGAAGCATACCTTGGCAACTGTTTGCTCATTAGGTAAATAAGTACGGTCTTCGATGGATGTCTCATGTTGCAAAGCGTCATTACAAATTGAGTGTGCAGGGCTGTGATTAGTATGAACTTCTGGTTCTACAAGTTCATCCTTGAAAAAAATAAACAATTAAGAGCGGGAGGGCTTACTTCCAGGTGGTAGGCATATATACAGTTACAAGAATTGTTAAACAAGCATGCCTACATATGAATCATGTATATCACGCATGTACAGAGAAATGAATAGACAATATAGCATACAAAACAGGATTAAATTTACTAATATTCTCATATTAGAGGGTTGCTACATGTAAATAGCAACCTAACTCGATTACATGTGATCCTAGACAACTATGGCAATTTAATACAGACTATAGATGCAACAAACTATGCAATAAACAATTTGTTTTAGCAATTACAGCACCAACAGAGAACTATATCACAAATGTACAGGAATAATATGACAACAATTAACTGAACAGCATCACAATAAAGTTCAAAATTGAGTAACAGAACATCTTATGAGTGCTAGAACAGATTCTACAAGTGCAAACAGTCAGCAATCATGTAGATCGGCTAATCACTGTTATCAACGAGAAAAAAGATGTAGTTGCCATTCTCAAGAAGTAATGGGTGCTTACTCCATCATCATGTAGATCAGCTACCATTTCCTTTATGAAATCCTCTTCAGGAAACTTTTTTAACATGAAACCAAGCCAGTGCTTCATGAAACCACCCATGCGTTGCATCTTGTTCTCCATTTCATTTACTTTCTCTTTGTACCATCTTTCTTCTGGAGTTTGAGTGACAAAACTTACACCTTGAGACACTCGAACTTCACTCCAGTACTTATCATCATAGTACACCTGTGCTTTTAACTCCTTAGCAACTATCTCATTGAACACCTCATTAAAATCTTGAGCTGAAAGATTACCATTGTTGTTTTGTTGCCTTTTTTCTAATTTCTCATATGACGCATTCTATAGAAATAAAAATAGTGCAAAGGTCACAGAATGGTAACCAGCAATTCAGATCAAACATACATGCTAAGGATAAAAAATGTACCATTACTGCATCCACTTTGTGGGTAGTGTATCTGCCATTCTTTTTCTTGTGAGCAGCCTCCAATAATTCAAGCCTATTAATCTTCCTTTTCTCGTTATCTTCCTGCACAAGAGTGTAACTTGAGGCTCATTACCGATCTCAATCAGATGATTGTGAATACAATAAGTAACTTTGGATGAATATATTTCATCATCTCTTTTTTCAGCCTAGCATGGCTTTTTCTTCCTGATGTGTGTGTATTCTTCTGTTCTTATGCGATCCTAGAGTTTGTCGCACATACTTTCTGTAAGGATAAAAGAGTGATGAAGTTCTATTACACTCGTTGCTTTCAAACTGCATATAAATGGTAAATAAAAGGATGGCACCTTATGTGGTTCTTGGCACCAAAATCCAACAAGAGCTTTCCATTGAAGTTCATTCACTTTGTTTGGTTTCTCATTTATGATTTCATCTAGAGATCTCTCTTCACGATTGAAATATTGTTTCTTCAACTTTGATTTGTAGGATTGCCACCTATTGTTAACAGTCCGTAGCACCCAGTCCCTTGTAAGGTTCAGTGTTAGGCGGGGGAACTGAAAGTGTTCCTACAAAGAGTAGAGGTAGATGTTACTAGACGAATGAAAATTGAGGTATTTGATTGAAGTAGCTACTAAGATTAATTTTACCTCCACATCCTTGATTATTTGTTGCTTGTGAGTATTGAACAGAGCATTGTCCCATCTTTCAATGTGTAAAAGAGCTAATGATGGTTTTTCGGCTATATGTCCAAGATACTGACCAAGAATGGAGGCTGACCTTTCATTTGGGACACCATTTTCATCGGTCCCTACAATTACATTTCCTCCTTGTAAGTCCACTAGATTTAAAACTCTGAAATCCTCTAAAACTTGTCTCACCTCTCATTTGGCCCTACATATAGAAAATAGATTGATTTGACACTGCATTTGGATATGCATGAAAAAAACATAAAACTTACATATTATCTTAATGGGGGTTCGTGGATGTTGGCTTGGGAGGCAGGCTAATAAGCTATCAACATCAGGAGGACCCTGTAGGTCATCATCCTTCTCATTCTCTGGTAAGTTGTCCTGCCCATTTTCATTCTCTGTTAAGTTCTCCTGCTCATTCTCAATATGTTCTGCATCGTCTTCTTCTTGAAGGTTCAAGTTCCTTAACCGTTGAAGTGGTCTTACCATGATAGATTCTGCATATATATGGGGTACCATGAATTGGCAACAATACAATTTATGAAATCTGAACAAAAGCTTACATGATACTAAGAAACTAATAAATCTAACTTCTAAAAAATAGAAACCTTAGCTTCATATTTCAATACTAAAAAATAACAATTATATGTCAGATAGATCAGCGATACAAACTAAACAAGACCCAAATTATTTGCCAGATTCATAATAACAAGGGAACTTGAAAAAACACAGACCATCTACAGTATGCACTACATATACATAGATATTATTATGAGCCTTAAGCAACTACTGCATGATTGTACACAACACTTTTAAGAAATGGATTTTAGAGGTTTTCTTCCTCTGCTCAACAGATAACATATATAAAGGTTTCTCTCTTCACAAAAATTTTCAGTTCTTTAATCACCATTTTTTTAAAATTATGGCACTAGCAGCAATATAATAGCACAACTATAGTGCCTGCTCCTAATATAGCTTTTCATCTGGAGGAAACCGATGATCACCTTTTCTTCGAGTGCCCCTTTGTGGCCCAATGCTGGTCTTCGCTACCCCTTCATTGGAGCACCTCACCTAATCTCTTGGACAGGTTTTCTCAGGCCATCTCTGTTAGTGATATGCCCTAGAGGCAACATGAAGATGTTGGATATCACGTCAATGTTTATGTATAAATGAATAAAGTGTTATTCAGTTCCATGAAATAGACATCTTGTATTGATCAATAAGTACGTGACTTATTTATGAGACTCTATATGTATGAATCTATTTCTAAATGATCCCTGATCATATATCATATTATTGGAACAAATATGATTCTAAGATCGGCATGTTTATTGATTGATGATCATGTCTCATAGATCATGGGTATGGAGATACCAAATCAATAAACATGGACATATGTGTTAGAGAACACATTGTCGGATAGACCCACCATGAGACACTACAGAATCAATGTGCCATTAGTTGGTCTCGGGTAGTGTTGGTACAAAGTCCTTAGACCGAGATCACCATGGATTCCAACATGTGTAGTAGCCTACTTTGGGACTACCAAACACTATTCCGTAATGGGGTAGTTATAAAGGTAGTTTTCGGGTTTGCTATGAAACATGGAGTGGGATGTGAGTGATCAAGATGGAATTTGCCCCTCCTTTGGAGAGATCTCTGGGCCTCTCGAGGTAATGGATTATGGAAATGCATGGCCATGCTAAGTTGATTGAGGAGTCAATCAAGACGATAATCCAATACGGTTCGAGTGAATGGTTAAGCTATTGAAAGGGATGGCACACATCTTGCCTATAGCTTAATTGGGATCGTGAGGCAAAGGGATTTGTGTACACATTACAGGTTCAGAGCCGATATTATATTCTTGTATACTATGGTGTCAATATGTGCTGCTAGGCGCCGCTGTTGACAGTCGGCTGAGTTGGACTCGAGCCGACGATCGGCTAAGTTAGACTATAGCCGAAACCGAGTATACCTGAACCTACGGGTCGCACGCTTAAGGGGATAAGAACGGGCATTCGAGTTGGACTCGGATACGGCTCGATCGGATAGGGATCCGATCAGATAGAGTCCTATGGGCTTACGACGTGTGGGCGGCCAACTCTATGAGATACGGATGAGATCCGATTCAAAATAGAGTCCTGATTGGTCACTAGTCCCAGTCGGCCAACTCTATATAAAGGAGGGAGGGGTGGAGAGCTGCATGAACATCAATTGCATCGCGTGCAATAGAAGTCGCCGAGATCAATCTCCACGGAAACCCTCCCCACTTTCGAGCCAAACCCTAGCCTTGCATCGCGTGCTAGCACACGGATGTTCGGCGTTTTGTCCCCGGACGTGTGGATACCGGTAGAGGCGCTGCTACGTTGCGCGCTGTTGATCGGCTACGGCATCTGCGAATCGGCTGATTGGTGAATCGGCTGTCCCCAGGAATTGGCTGTCATCGGCTACACTGTTCGGATCGGATTGCCCCGATTGGCTATTCCGCGCACTCTACTCCAATCGGTAACGATTTATCGGCCCTTACTTGCAAGCGTTCTGGTTTGCGCGGTAAAAGTTTTTGTTTTCGGCTAGCGTAGCCTCCGCGTAACCCTTCAGTGGTATCGAGCTAATCTTGCTTAGTTCGGGTTTTAGATTGGATCTGGAACAAGTTTTGCGCACGGGTTGATTAGATCAATCGGTTTTACGGGATCGTTGAGGAGAGTTAATGGTAATTGCGTTCCTTGATAGTGTATCGGAACGGCGTAATGTGATTACGTCGAAGCAATTTCCATGTAACTCGGTTTGAGTTCGATTCGAGATAGCGTTCCTTGATAGTGTATCAGAACGGTATAATGTGATTATGCTGAAGCTATCTCGTAGTCCGATCTTGTTAGCTGCCTCGCGCCTACGCAAACCATCTCCTTGATAGTGTATCGGGACGGCATAATATGATTATGCCGACATGGTTTCCGTAAGCGATTTCATAGATTGGATCTATGAATCTCGTGTGGTGTTCCGGGCGCTGCTGTTGTGCGTACCGATGCCGTGTGCGTACCCCCTTATAGGTCGTCTCGATTCCGTAGCTCTGCGATAAGTAGAAAACGTTTCTACGCCTAACTTATTTTTGCAGACAATGCTTTGAGATGGTATGGCCCTATTGTATGTATGAGATGTATGAGATGCATGTGATGCATGTAATATTCTTTCATATGTGCAATCCCTGTAATATTCTTTCATACGTGCAATGCTTGTAATATTCTTTCACGACCTGCGAGTCGATGTAATCTTCAATTAGAGCTTCTATAGTAGTAGCTTAGTTTGAAGAAATCAAGCATTCGGCACTCGAAAGAACGGTGATGAAGATGGAGATCCTGTACACCGGCATGGAGATAGAGATCACCATGTGAAGGGGGCCATACTATTTCACTATATGCTATTCTTCTTGCTTTCATATGTGATATGTTTGTTTGATAGGATAGCATCCCTCTCAAAATTAAGTAGTAATGATGCCCTTCCAATTGTTGCACCCGTCACCGTTATGCTCGTCAATGGTGGGTCTGCCAAAGCAGAGTGTCATTCTCTATCATAACACGAGGGGGTATATGTCAGACATATATATGCAGGAGCATTTGGTTTACTTAACAAGGCTATCAAAACAGTTTTGGGCCTTGGGGCATAGGTTGGCGCCGGGGCATGGAGATGCCACACCAACAACAAGAGTCACATAGAGATGTGATTAGCAAGGTGTTGCTTACCGATGTTACTAATTTTCTAGCAGTGATGCCAAAGCTCACTAGAAAATTAATTAACATGTGGATCTTGACCCAATACGTAACCTAGAGGGAAGGTGGAAAATACGTAATGGGAGTCTTATGTTAAATTGTTTAACAAAAGACATAGCAGAAACATTATGCTAAACTTTGCTTTTTCGTTGTAGAATAAATGGCGGCTAATACTACACCCAGTACCTTTAATTTGCGATCTATTCTCGAAAAGGAAAAATTAAATGGAACAAACTTTATGGATTGGTATCGCAACTTGAGAATTGTTCTCAAGCAAGAGCGTAAGGAGTACGTTCTTGAAGTATCCTATCCTGAGGATTTGCCAAATAATGCCACTGCAACTGCACGGAGAGCTTACGAGAAGCACACTAATGATGCCCTAGATATAAGCTGTCTCATGCTTGCTACAATGTCCCCCGAGCTTCGAAGCAATATGAGAGCAGCGATGCTCACACTATTATTCAGTGGCGTGTGGCATGTTTGAGAACCAAGCTCGGGCCGAGAGGTTCAACACCTCAAAGTCCTTGTTTGCGTGCGAGCTTGTTGAGGGAATCCCATCAGTCCGCATGTGATAAAAATGATTGGCTACATTGAGAGTCCGGAAAAACTAGGTTTTCCCCTTAGTCAAGAGTTGGCTACGATGTGATTCTCCGCCGCTCCCTCCGAGCTTCGAGCCATTCATATTGAATTATCACATGAACAATATGGATAGAACCTTGGATGAATTGCATGGGATGCTAAAGACAGTGAGGGAGTATCCAGAAAAATGGTCATCATGTGATGATGATGCGAAGGCTAAGCGCAAACCACTGTCAAGAAACTTTGCACCAAGAGGAAGTTAACTCCCGATGAGATCGCGAGTGCCTCCAATGCAAAGAAGGGCAAGAAGGGGTCGGCGGCATCGATGCCGTTTGCTTCTATTGCAAGGAGACAGCCACTGGAAGAGGAACTGCAAGAAGTACATGGAGGATCTCAAAAAGAAGCAAAGTACGACTTACGCTTCGGTATTAATGTTATAGACATTAATCTTGCTACTTCACCTACCGACTCTTGGGTATTTGATACCGGATCAGTAGCTCATATTTGCAAATCGTTGCGGGAATGAGAAGAAGTAGAGGATTGAGAAGGGGCGAGGTGAACCTGCGCGTCGGCAATGGAGCAAGCGTTGCTACAGTTGCTGTCGGCACAGTACCACTTCATCTACCTTCAGGATTAGTTTTGGAATTGAATAATTGTTATTGTGTTCCAACACTATGTCAAAACGTTATTTCCACTTCATGTTTGTGGACCCCCGATTTTGAGTCGGGAATCTTTCATGTTCATAGTACCATTTCCCTGGATCAAGTAGATGGTACCCACGAATGCAGTACTGGATAATCAAGTGCACATGCACGAATAGTCTTACAATACCATTATTACATAAATAGGCCCGAAGGCATTGTTCATCCCACAGGACCTTATGGTCCGAATACAACATAAAAAAAACAGAGTTTAGATAAGGCAGCGGAAAGAGGCAGCGGCTTGTCCATTGCCACAGGCAACGACCGGGGCTAAGGTCTAATATGCGCCTTCAGTTCCCTCGCCCTCCGGGTAGTACGCGTAGGGGTCTTCTGGCTCTTCATTTCCATCAGCTGGAGGTTTGTGCGTATAGCAAGGGTGAGTACCAACCGTACTCAGCAAGTCAACACAGAATTGATGCATATGATAGGGTCATTCAAAGAACATGGCTAGGGTTATTTTTGCGTAAAGCCAGTTTTCACAATTCTTTTCACAAGCCTATCGTCTAGCCAAAACAAGTTTTAATTTCATAGTTCATTAGCCCGGCGACGGTTCTGTCTACCATCCATCGTGATACCAAGGATGGCTTCCCGCCTCCGGTGCGTCATGATTTTCTGGGGAGTCCACCCCTTCTCGCATTCTCGAGAAGTTGATCCACCAGCGAATGAAACCATCATGCATACCCATCCCAGCAGTTTTAAGTTTAAAGATCTAGCCAAGCGAAAGTCTTGTCACGATGCTCAATATCCGCGAGCACGGCTATTCGAATAGATTGATTCATTCACACTGCAGTGGATGTACACTTTACCCGTACTCGCGACAGCCCAACAAATGAGCCTACGCCTCAACACATGAGACGGTCACGGCAAAGCCTTTTGATAACCTTGCTTTGGCGTACCCGCTCCATGAACTTAAGCCCTCATGCACTCTAGCCGTCCTTTTCTAGCAGTGAGAGGAGTTCTGGCGCACCCGGGGCAAGGGAAGACATTTCCAATCTTTAAGTTTAATTAACAATAGTTTAATCCCACCATTCTTAACAAAGGCCGCAGCCTCATTCTCATCCCATAACCACATCACAGAGAACCATCTATGCAAGGATACTGCCTCCGCTCGGCTATCTAGTCAGCTAGGTCTATACCCATTCGAGAAGTACGGTTGTACTGGCTCGTTTCCCGGCTATCTCATGGCTCGGTCCTTAATTGACCAGGGTCGGCACTTGCCTTTTCCGGAATCCACCCAAATCATCCGGCCGCCCCAGTCTAAAACATTTGTATAGTACTTTCAGTTTTCATCAAACTTAATTCATTATGGCCATGTGGCGCTCATGTCTCCACATGCCGAATCTCGACTACCTTCCCTAAGGTAGTTGCCCAAGCACAAAGCTTTTTCATAAAGTCATGAGTATGCATAAATCTAAGTACAGCATGGCTAAGCAGTTTACCGAAGTTACGCTTCGGTTATTTGTATCACATCGCGAGTTACAAGGAGTAATTCTAAAGGTGCTCAATAGCAAGGAATGGCACAACAAGTATAGGTAACCCGGTAAAGCATGCATGTTTAGGGTTTAAAATAACATCATTTCGCAATTGGGATCAATATGTTCAAAGGGTGTGAAGACTTGCCTTGCTCGCACACTTGAGGGGTGGGATCTTCAGCGGTGTTGATGCCGGTTTCTTCAGGCGCTACCCGTACGTGCGAAAGATCAATTGAATTCAGTTAGAATTCAACAAAACACCGAGCGATCGAAAAGAACCACAAAAGCCATGAAAACAACTCCAGAAGTTTTGCCGAAAATTCTACTCGAGTTAGGACAAGGGTTGCGAGTAGAATCCGGGTTTTTGGAATCGAACCGATGACCTAGGGTTTTCGCAAAGTCGGCGATCGCAATTAAATTTGGAATTTACGTTTGAAAATATCAGCGAAGAAAATTCGTGCTCGAAATTTGAGGGTTTGAGCACAAAAGCGAAACCTATTTCGATGGCGGGAAAGAATTAAACGGAATCCGGATTGAAAACGATGCGAAATGAAATTCGGAAAACGTCCGATTCCGATTTTTCAAATTTTGCACCGAGAAAATATGCGAAAAAAACTAATTTATTTTTGCCCAAAATTTTACTCAAGTAATCCCAAAATATTTTTCCAAATTTTCCAAAATTTTTCCTAAATTTTTCCCTATTTTTCTTTTTCTTTTTTTTCTCTTTTCTCTTTTCTTTTTCCCAGCGCACTATTCATCGGCTCCAAAGGTGTTCGACCGAACACCTCACCCTCTGCCTCCTCTGTTACGGCCGGCGGCCGGCGCAAGCACAAAAGGAGGAGGTGGCGGCTCGGCTTACCGGTGATGGCGACGGCAAGGGAAGGGCGGCGGAGCTCCGGCGCACGGCGGCGAGGGCGCTAGGCGGTTCGGAAGAGGGAAAAGGGGCGGCGCTTGCGGTGGCGTTCGGGAGAGCAATGAGGGAGGCGGCGGTGCGGGAAAGGGGCGGGTTTGCCGGCCCTCTTATAGGCATGGTGGGGGCGAGGGAATGGAGGAGGGGGGACCGGCGCAGCTTGGGTACCACGCGGCGGCGCTACGGTTTGGGCCGGCTCGGCGCGCGGCGTGGCGGAAGGGCGCGCGCAAACGCGGGCCACGTACGGCGTCGTGCGCGGCGCGCGCGGGCGGGGGGCGGCGCGAGTCGGCGGCGCGCGGCGACGTGGCGAGCGCGGGCGCGGGGCGGGGCAAGACGGCGACGGTGGCGGCGCGGCGCGGACCGGTACGACGGGCGGGCGCGTGGCGACAACGGCGTTTGGCGCGGGCGGGGCGGGCGCGCGGGGTTGTCCGGGGCCGGCGCGGGCGCGGCGCGCTCACGCGACGCGTGGCGCACGCGGGTGCGGCGCGGAGCGGCGGCGCGCGCGCGGGCGCGAGGCCGGGCGGACGGCGTCGAACAAGTGGTGACCAATGAACAGTGCGACTTTTTAATTTCCCGATTTTCCATTTTCTTTTCCCATTTTATATTTTCTTTCCGCTAGAAATTCCAAAATAAACCCTAATATTCCAAAAATTATTTTTAACTTTATATCTTAAACTTTTTCTTGACTTTTATTTTTCCATAATATTTTTCATATTTATTTATTTTAAAAATCCCTTTTTCTTTTCTTTCAAATTTCAATATCCTTTCCCATATTCTTCCAAAATTTTCCCGGATTTCGAGTACGACTCCAGGAACTTTATTATTTATTTTGTGTCTTAATTTATCTTCTCCCAACCAAAAATTTTATTTTATATTTCCCAAAACGCGCTTTTGCAAATCCGCGCTTTTCTCGGTTTCCCTGTTAAACCCCGATGCGGCTTTCGCACCACCGTTTTGACAACTCCGAAACCTTCAAATACACCGAAAAGGAATTAACCACGACTAAATTTATGCAACCGAGTGGCAAATAAGAAGCAACGGATCCGAGAAGAAGCAATAAGCCAAGGTTTTTGAAAGTTCGATTTTTACGTTCCGATTTCGGTTCTCGATTTTCGGGATGTTACAAACCTACCCCCCTAACAATAAATCTCGTCCCCGAGATTTCTTACCGGTTGCTGAATAGGTGTGGGTATTCTGTCCTCAGGAACTCTTCGCTCTCCCAGGTAGCCTCTTCTTCCGTGTGATTGCTCCATTGTACTTTGTACATGCGCCATGATTTGGTCCGTGTCTTCTTTTCGCCTCGTCTAGTATCTTGATTGGATGCTCCGGGTAAGTAAGATCACTGTGGACATGGATGGCTTCTAAAGGAGCTTGCTCTTTCGGTACTCGCAAACATTTCTTCAATTGTGACACGTGGAACACCGGGTGGACATCGAGAGGGTCTCGGGCAGTTCCAATTGGTAAGCCACTTCTCCTCTCCTAGCGCTTATCAAGAATGGGCCCACGTATCTTGGTGCGAGTTTTCCTTTGACTTTGAACCTCCGAGTTCCCCGTAGTGGTGAGACCTTTAGATACACGTAGTCACCCTCTTTGAATTCCAATTCTCTTCGTCGAGTGTCCGCGTAGTTCTTTTGTCGTGACTGAGCAGCTTGTAGTCGGTCCCGGATCAGGCGAACCTTTTCCTCAGCCTCCTTGATTATGTCAGGCCCGAATACGGTTCGTTCACCGGTTTCTGACCACATTAATGGGGTTCGACATCGGCGACCAAATAAAGCTTCGTTTGGCGACATCTTCAGACTGGCTTGATAGCTATTGTTGTAGGAGAACTCGGCGTACGGCCAACATTTCTCCCAATCCTTGGTGAAATCCAACGCACGAGCTCTCGCATGTCTTCTAGCACTTGATTCGTCCTCTCGTCGCCCGCCCGCGCCTACGGGTGGTAAGCGGTACTAAAGGCAAGGTGACCGCCGAGTGCCTCGTGGACCTTGCTCCAAAAATGAGATGTGAATTGGGTACCACGATCCGATATAATCCTCTTTGGTACACCGTGGAGACACACAATCCTACTCATATATAATTCCGCTAGCTTGGCGCTCGTTGTAGTTAGTTTTCACTAGTATAAATCTGGAGTCTTGGTGAGCCGATCTACTATTACCCAAATGGAATCGTAACCAGCCGCAGTCTTAGGTAGTCCTACTATGAAATCCATGCCTATCTCGTCCCATTTCCATTCTGGAATCTTGAGTGGCTGCAGCAAGCCAGCTGGGCGTTGATGTTCGGCTTTCACCCTTTGGCACACATCGCACACGGCTACGTATTCGGCTACATCCCTCTTCATATTAGGCCACCAGTATTCTCCTTTCAAATCCTGGTACATTTTCGTGCTTCCGGATGTAACGAATATGCCGATTCGTGGGCTTCCTTTAAGATCAATCCTCTCAAACCACCTTGTTCGAGCACACGATTCTTTTCTTATACCACAGATTCCTTTGTCATCTACGAAAACTCCCGAGCGCGTCCAGCGGCCATGCGTTCCTTAATTTCCCGGGTTTTCTCATTCCCTCTTTGGGCTTCCTCTATTTGAGTTCTCGTAGGGGTTGGATTTCCAGTGAGTTCACTTCTCCGTGAGGAATCGGGTGCATTGAGTTTAGCCATTTCTTCTTGGAGTTCGGCCATACCTCCCAATCCCGGATGGTTGCATTGGGCTTTGCGGCTCAGCGCATCGGCCACTACATTTGCCTTGCCGGGATGATAGTGGATTCCTAGATCGTAATTCTTGATCAACTCCAGCCATCGCCTCGTCGTAGATTGAGATCAGAGTGAGTAAAGAAATATTTTAGGCTCTTGTGATCGGTATACACATCACGGTGGTTTCCGATCAGATAGTGTCTCCGATCTTCAATGCGTGTACAACCGCGGCTAATTCCAGTCGTGTGTGGGATAATTCTCTTCGTGAGGTCGTAATCGCGCGAGGCGTACGCCACGACCTTCCCATCTGCATCAATACTCCTCCCAATCCTTGCCGGGATGCATCGCAAGACATCACGAAGTCCTTGGTTGTCGGGTAAGGTCAAGATTGGGGCAGTGGTTAACTTTTCTTTTAATTGGTCGAAGGCTTTTGGCACTTCTCATTCCATTCAAACTTCTTTTCCTTCTTCGAAGTTGAGTCATAGGTCGGGCTACGTGGAAAACCCTTCGATAAACCGTCGGTAATAACCGGCCAAGCCCAAGAAACTCCGAACTTCCGTCACCGACTTGGGTGCCTTCCATCCCGTGACGGCTTCGACCTTGGTGGGGTCTACGCTACTCCTCCGGCTGAAACCACGTGACCAAGAAAAGCGACTTCCTTGAGCCGAACTCACATTTGCTGAACTTTGCATACACTGGTGCTCTCGTAGCTTTTCCAGTACTAGTCGTAGATGCTCCGCGTGTTCCTCATCGTTCTTGGAGTAGATAAGTATATCGTCGATGAATACCACCACGAATTTGTCCAGGTACTCCATGAATACCTTGTTCATCGGTTCATAAAGTATGCGGGGCATTGGTCAATCCAAAGGACATCACGTGAACTCGTATAAGCCGTAACGGGTAGAGAACGCCGTCTTAGGAATATCTCCGGCTCTAATCTTCAAGCGATGATATCCCGACCGTAGATCAATCTTGGAGAACACCTGTGCACCCTTAAGTTGATCGAATAGGTCATCGATCCGGGCAGCGGGTACTTGTTCTTGATGGTTACTTCATTCAGCGATCGGTAGTCCACACACATTCTCATACTCCCATCCTTCTTTTGACGAAGAGTACGGGGCTCCCGGGAGAAGAGCTGGGGCGTACGAATCCCTTCTCTTGTAGTTCCCGTATCCGCTTCTTGAGTTCCTCTAACTCGTTGGCGGCATTCGATAAGGTCTCTTGGATATGGGGGCGTACCGGCATTAAGTCGATGATAAACTCTACATCGCGATCCGGTGGCATTCCGGGTAATTCCTCGGGAAATACATCCCGGTATTCTTGTACTACGGGCATTCCTCCTAAGGGTAGCATGGTGAACACTCCCGCAGCTTGCTCACATAGCTTTGGGTTTTGATCCATAGTTATGCTCATCGGTGATCCCCACGGGGTGGATACCGTGACTTCCCTTCGATGCAGTCTATAATTCCATTATTTTTGGTCAACCAATCCATTCCGAGTATGACGTCTATGGTTTGGGGCGATAACACCATAAGGTTTGAGAGAAACACCACGTCTCTAATCCGTATGGGCACATTAATGCGAGCATGGGGTACGGTTATGTCCCCCGGTGAGTGTACCAACATAGGCCTCTTAAGTGCTACTTGGTGTAGGTGGTGTTGTTTGCTTACTTGGGAAGATATGAATGAATGTGAGGCTCCGAATCGAATAAAACTTTAACGGTGTAGAGTTGATAGAGAACATACCCATCAATACGCTCGGTCCTCCCGTGTTTCTTCGCCCGCACATGATTCACCCGCCCACGTCGAAATCCGGTGGCGGCCTCGTTGGGTAGCGGGGTCCCGAATGCACCTCGCCCGCCGCGGGGTGGGGTTCCTCGGACGGGTGTTGCATTGGCGCCAGTGCGCACAGGGGTGTTGCGTGGTTTTGGGCAGCTATTGGAGTAGTGCCCGAATTCTCCGCAATTGAAACAGCTCACATTCCTTCTCCCTGGAGCAGCTAGGGTCGGTGTGGGCGTACGTAACCGAGGTGTAGCTATCTGTTGACATGGTCGGAAGCGGGAGAACGTCCGGTTGCCGGAACATTTGGCTTCCACCCGACGGGGTGGCTCCTTTGGGGCGTTGTGGCGTTCCTCGGAATGGGCGAGCCATAGCGAGCCTCCTCTTGCGGTTATTGTCTACCACCTTTTGGTCATGCTCAAGTCGGACGACCTTGTTGATGAGGCTTTGGAACCGGTGTGATCCCGCCCGATCATTGGTCCCCTCGTTCGTCATTTAGTCCCTCAATGAATTTGTCTATCTTTTCTTCCTCGTCCGCAGTCACCGGTGGCGTAACGGGCAAGCTGGGTGAACTTGTTCGAGATATTCTTGTACCGAGGTGTTCCCTTGACGCAGCTGCGGAACTCGTTCTTCTTCATCCTCATCACCGCGGGGCACGAAATTCTCACGAAACGCAGCCGTGAATTCCTCCCATGTTGGTTCGCCGGCGTCTTCAGCTCGTGTCTCCTTGTAGGTGTCCCACCGATCACTTGCGGGACCCTCCAGTGGTTAGTAGCGAAGATAACTCTATCGCTTCTCGGACTCGACGAGGTTAACTTCTTCTCTATCACTCTTAACCAATCCTCGGCGTCCATAGGTTCTTCGGCCGTGGAAAAAGTGGGCGGCTTAGCTCTCATGAATTCCCCCGGACTCGATCCTCCTCGACCTCCTTGATTGTTAGCAATCGCTTGGAGTAGCCGGATCTGCAATGCCATGACCTCCGCCGGGTGGAGGGGTTGGGTTCCGACGGGTTTTCGTTGGTTGCCGCGGCTCGCGACGATGTGCCATCCGAAGCGGGAGATGAATTAAGAGAGCGGACTAGTTTAAGTTATAGTTCACCGGAAATTTTTCTTCAAGCTCTATCGAATGATCTCCAATCCACGAGACAAGGTGAAATAATAATAAGCATACGAATTAAGACATCGCAAGGCGATGCTCGGGTTCAACATATTACATAAGGGGTACATGGATCGTACACATACAGCCCTCCATGCCAGGATAGCAATAATAATTATATCGTCCAAGCGCATCAACTAATTAAGGGTAAATAGGAAGTGCCGCCGAGCCGGGAAGGTCCTCCCGCCTAGTCCTCCATCCATCCGCAAGAGCCAGGCGCCGGAAGTGGGTGGTCTCTGCTGAAGCAAACCGAAGTCCCCACGGCTCGGAGGTGGTGGCCTCGAGTCACGCCGAATCTTCCGACTCGGTGGCCGCGTACTCTTGCGAGCGATCCGGCGGGTGAGGGGGCCTCCCGTGTGAGTCAAGCGACGAGGGGGAACTTCCTCCTCCATTGGGTCGGTGTCGCTAGACTCCCATTTGATCTCCATGGCTCCGCCTCGGACTCCGTGTCGGTGTAGATCCGGATGGGGTTACCTCTCCCGATCCCGGCTCGGAGGGTACCGGCACGGAGCCCGGGGGTGGCAGTGGGGTCTACCAGTGCACGGTGCGTGCTCGTGCTCAACATGAAAGCTTGCTCCATCATAGCTTGAAAAGTATCCAAGCATGCTGGAGTCATAAGGTAATAATGGTCGGGCACGGGGCGGAGGTGATGGTACAGGCTCGGTGGAAGTACCCGGCGTAGACGGGGACGAGTGCGCATTCCTCTAGCGGGTTGATCTGCCGCTTGCTCTTCCCGAGCTGCTCTTCCAGCTCTACAGAGCCTCCCCTCGGGCCATGTAGCGGTCCGAGAGTTGCTCATACCGAGCACCATTGGCTGCACTGAGTCGCAAGCATGCTTATCTGGTCTCCACGGCCTTGGTGGCCGTCGACCGGATCATTGAGGCGTGATGCGATCGTTGATCTCGAGCGGGCCTCCTAAGTCGTCGTGTCTCCGCCCAACGCGATAAACGCGTGACCATCGGGTTGTAGCAGCGGGGGTAGCCTCCACAAGGTGCATCGGGTTGCCCTCTTCGCGGTAAGGATGATGCACGAACTCGTCATTGTGAGTTCGGCACGGTGTTCGCATTAAGGCGAAGGAAAGCCTCGCGAGTGCATCCTGAATAGCCTTCGCTAGGTCCCGGTGGTAGCGAGTATGGAAGCGTAAGATGTCTCGCTTCCCATGCGGGCTTCTATGGATACATGCCTCCCGGCTAGATACATCTCGGAGCCATGTCTTTTGGTGTGATAAGTGGGCGGTTCCGGATACCTCAAGCACCATAGTAGGGACTCGGAGTTGGACCACGAACCCTCGTCCCGCGGAATGCTGACTTCCCAAGTTCCGTCGTGGTTTGACATCCGCTTACGTGCAATTTAGGGTTAGCGGGAGGGAGCTATCATAATCATTTGGTAAAAAGAAAGGCGGATGTAGAAAAGATATATTTGCATTTTCGGAAATAGTAGTTTAAAACTGATCCTACGGTAGGGATATTTCCCTTTGGCCATCGGTTAGGGGTAGGGCGCCATTTGGTCTTAGCCTACGGTCGCATGGCTCGATACCAGCTCGTGGACCCCGATTTTGAGTCGGGAATCTTTCATGTTCATAGTACCATTTCCCTGGATCAAGTAGATGGTACCCACGAATGCAAGATCTTGGATAATCAAGTGCACATGCACGAATAGTCTTACAATACCATTATTACATAAATAGGCCCGAAGGCATTGTTCATCCCACAGGACCTTATGGTCCGAATACAACATAAAAAAAAAGAGTTTAGATAAGGCGGCGGAAGAGGCGGCGGCTTGTCCATTGCCACGAGCAACGACCGGGGCTAAGGTCTAATATGCGCCTTCGTTCCCTCGCCCTCCGGGTAGTACGCGTAGGGGTCTTCGGCTCTTCATTTCCATCATGGAGGTTTGTGCGTATAGCAAGGGTGAGTACCAACCGTACTCGGCAAGTCAACACAGATTGATGCATATGATAGGGTCATTCAAAGAACATGGCTAGGGTTATTTTTGCGTAAAGCCGTTTCACAATTCTTTTCACAAGCCTATCGTCTAGCCAAAACAAGTTTTAATTTCATAGTTCATTAGCCCGGCGACGGTTCCGTCTACCATCCATCGTGATACCAAGGATGGCTTCCCGCCTCCGGTGCGTCATGATTTTCGGGAGTCCACCCCTTCTCGCATTCTCGAGAAGTTGATCCACCGCGAATGAAACCATCATGCATACCCATCCCAGCAGTTTTAAGTTTAAAGATCTAGCCAAGCGAAAGTCTTGTCACGATGCTCAATATCCGCGAGCACGGCTATTCGAATAGATTGATTCATTCACACTGCAGTGGATGTACACTTTACCCGTACTCCGCGACAGCCCAACAAATGAGCCTACGCCTCAACACATGAGACGGTCACGGCAAAGCCTTTTGATAACCTTGCTTTGGCAGTACCCGCTCCATGAACTTAAGCCCTCATGCACTCTAGCCGTCCTTTTCTAGCAGTGAGAGGAGTTCTGGCGCACCCGTGGTAAGGGAAGACATTTCCAATCTTTAAGTTTAATTAACAATAGTTTAATCCCACCATTCTTAACAAAGGCCGCAGCCTCATTCTCATCCCATAACCACATCACGAGAGAACCATCTATGCAAGGATACCGCCTCCGCTCGGCTATCTAGTCGGCTAGGTCTATACCCATTCGAGAAGTACGGTTGTATGGCTCGTTTCCGGCTATCTCATGGCTCGGTCCTTAATTGACCAGGGTCGGCACTTGCCTTTTCCGGAATCCACCCAAATCATCCGGCCGCCCAGTCTAAAACATTTGTATAGTACTTTCAGTTTTCATCAAACTTAATTCATTATGGCCATGTGGCGCTCATGTCTCCACATGCCGAATCTCGACTACCTTCCCTAAGGTAGTTGCCCAAGCACAAAGCTTTTTTTCATAAAGTCATGAGTATGCATAAATCTAAGTACGCATGGCTAGCGGTTTACCGAAGTTACGCTTCGGTTATTTGTATCACATCGCGAGTTACAAGGAGTAATTCTAAAGGTGCTCAATAGCAAGGAATGGCACAACAAGTATAGGTAACCCGGTAAAGCATGCATGTTTAGGGTTTAAAATAACATCATTTCGCAATTGGGATCAATATGTTCAAAGGGTGTGAAGACTTGCCTTGCTCGCACACTTGAGGGTGGGATCTTCGGCGGTGTTGATGCCGGTTTCTTCAGCGCTACCCGTACGTGCGAAAGATCAATTGAATTCAGTTAGAATTCAACAAAACACCGAGCGATCGAAAAGAACCACAAAAGCCATGAAAACAACTCCGAAGTTTTGCCGAAAATTCTACTCGAGTTAGGACAAGGGTTGCGAGTAGAATCCGGGTTTTGGAATCGAACCGATGACCTAGGGTTTTCGCAAAGTCGGCGATCGCAATTAAATTTGGAATTTACGTTTGAAAATATCAGCGAAGAAAATTCGTGCTCGAAATTTGAGGGTTTGAGCACAAAAGCGAAACCTATTTCGATGGCGGGAAAGAATTAAACGGAATCCGGATTGAAAAACGATGCGAAATGAAATTGGAAAACGTCCGATTCCGATTTTTTAAATTTTGCACCGAGAAAATATGCGAAAAAACTAATTTATTTTTGCCCAAAATTTTACTCAAGTCATCCCAAAATATTTTTCCAAATTTTCCAAAATTTTTCCTAAATTTTTCCCTATTTTTCTTTTTTTTCTCTTTTCTCTTTTCTTTTTCCCAGCGCACTATTCATCGGCTCCAAAGGTGTTCGACCGAACACCTCACCCTCTGCCTCCTCGTTACGGCGGCGGCCGCGCAAGCACAAAAGGAGGAGGTGGCGGCTCGGCTTACCGGTGATGGCGACGGCAAGGAAGGGCGGCGGAGCTCCGGCGCACGGCGGCGAGGCGCTAGGCGGTTCGGAAGAGGGAAAAGGGCGGCTGCTGCGGTGGCGTTCGGGAGAGCAATGAGGGCGGCGGCGGTGCGGGAAAGGGGCGGGTTTGCCGGCCCTCTTATAGGCATGGCTGGGGGCGAGGGAATGGAGGAGGGGGGACCGGCGCAGCTTGGGTACCACGCGGCGGCGCTGCGGTTTGGGCCGGCTCGGCGCGCGGCGTGGCGGAAGGCGCGGCGCAAACGCGGGCCACGTACGGCGTCGTGCGCGCGGCGCGCGGGCGGGGCGGCGGGGCGGCGGCGAGCGCGGCGCGCGGCGACGCGCGCGCGGGCGCGGGGGGGGGGCAAGACGGCGACGGGTGGCGGGCGGCGCGGGACCGGTACGACGGGCGGGCGCGTGGCGACAACGGCGTTTGGCGCGGCGGGCCGGGCGCGCGCGCGGGGTTGTCCGGGCCGGGCGCGGCGCGTGCGCGCTCACGCGACGCGTGGCGCACGCGGGTGCGGCGCGGTACGGCGGGCGACGCGCGGCGGGCGCGAGGCCGGGGCCGGGACGGCGTCGAACAAGTGGTGACCAATGAACAGTGCGACTTTTTAATTTCCCGATTTTCCATTTTCTTTTCCCATTTTATATTTTCTTTCCTGCTAGAAATTCCAAAATAAACCCTAATATTCCAAAAATTATTTTTAACTTTATATCTTAAACTTTTTCTTGACTTTTATTTTTCCATAATATTTTTCATATTTATTTATTTTAAAAATCCCTTTTTCTTTTCTTTCAAATTTCAATATCCTTTCCCATATTCTTCCAAAATTTTCCCGGATTTCGAGTACGACTCCCAGGAACTTTATTATTTATTTTGTGTCTTAATTTATCTTCTCCCAACCAAAAATTTTATTTTATATTTCCCAAAACGCGCTTTGCAAATCCGCGCTTTTCTCGGTTTCCCTGTTAAACCACGATGCGGCTTTCGCACCACCGTTTTGACAACTCCGAAACCTTCAAATACACCGAAAAGGGAATTAACCACGACTAAATTTATGCAACTGAGCTGGCAAATAAGAAGCAACAGACCCGAGAAGAAGCAATAAGCCAAGGTTTTTGAAAGTTCTGATTTTTACGTTCCGATTTCGGTTCTCTGATTTTCAGGATGTTACAATGTTTGCAAGCGAAAGGATATTATTTTAGATCAATGAACAATGGTTGTTCAATATATCTTAGAGATATGTTCTATTTTCATGCTCCATTGGTGAATGGATTATACGTTTTGAATCTTGAAGCGTCTCCCATCTATAACATTAATACAGAAAGACAACTCTCTAATGATATAAACCCCACGTTTATCTGGCATTGTCGCTTAGGCCATATAAATAAGAAATGCATGGAGAAGCTCCATAAGGATGGATTGCTTCACTCTTTTGATTTTGAATCATTTGAGACATGTGAGTCTTGTTTACTTGGTAAGATGACAAAGGCACCTTTCACGGGACATAGTGAGAGAGCAAGTGACTTATTGGCACTCGTACATACGATGTATGTGGACCAATGAGCTCAATGGCCGAGGTGGTTATCGTACTTCATTACCTTTACCGATGACTTTAGTAGATATGGTTATATCTACTTAATGAGGCATAAGTCCGAATCCTTTGAAAAATTCAAAGAATTCCAGAATGAAGTACAGAATCATTTAGGGAAACAATCAAGTTTCTACGATCAGATCGTGGAGGAGAATACTTGAGCCAAGAGTTTGGTAATCATCGAAAGATTGTGGAATTGTTCCACGTTGACTCCGCCAGAACTCCACAATGGAATGGGGTGTCCGAACGGAGAAATCGCACCTTGTTGGACATGGTGCGGTCGATGATGAGCCAAAGTGATCTTCCGTTATCCTTCGGGGATATGCTCTTGAAACAGCTGCGCTCACACTAAATAGAGTTCCATCTAAGTCGGTTGAAAAGACACCATATGAGATATGGACGGGCAACCCCCTAGTTTGTCTTTTCTCAAAATTTGGGGATGCGAAGCTTATGTAAAACGTTTACGGTCGACAAGCTCACACCCAAATCGACAAGTGCTTCTTTGTGGGATATCCTAAGGAAACTAAGGGATATTACTTTTATAATCGGGAACAAGGCAAAGTGTTTGTCGCCCGACATGGTGTCTTCTTGGAGAAAGAGTTTCTTTCAAGAAGGGTTAGTGGGAGCAGGGTGCATCTTGAAGAAGTTCAAGAAACACCGAAAGCGTTTCGGCGACCACGAGAACCACAAGAGGAACAAAGTGTTACGCCACCGGTTGTAGATACACCGCCCACGGAGGTCGAAAGATCACGTCGTGCACCCGCAGTACACAGTGCAGAACAACGTGATATATTGTTGTTGGACAACGATGAACCTAAGACCTATGAGGAAGCGATGGTGGGACCCAATTTCAACAAGTGGCTTGGAGCCATGAAATCCGAAATAGAATCCATGTACGACAATCAAGTTTGGAACTTGGTTGATCCACGATGGTGTCAAAACCATTGAGTGTAAATGGGTTTTTAAGAAAAGGCCGATCTGGATGGAAATGTTCACATCTATAAGGCGCGATTGGTGGCAAAAGGTTTTAAACAGATTCAAGGAGTTGATTATGATGAAACCTTCTCGCCCGTCGCAATGCTTAAATCTATTCGGATTATCCTAGCGATTGCTGCATATTTCGATTATGAGATATGGCAGATGGATGTCAAAACGGCTTTCCTAAATGGAAACCTAAGCGAGGATGTACACATGATACAACCTCAGGGTTTTGTCGATCCAGAATCGCCTGAAAAGATATGCAAGCTACAAAAATCCATTTATGGATTGAAGCAAGCATCTCGGAGTTGGAATATTCGTTTTGATGAAGTAATCAAAGGGTTTGGTTTCATCAAAAACGAAGAGGAGGCTGTGTTTACAAAAGGTCGAGTGGGAGCGCAATTGTATTTCTAGTCTTATATGTGGATGACATATTGCGATTGGAAATGATATCCCTATGCTAGAATCCGTCAAGTCTTCATTGAAAAATAGTTTTTCATGAAAGACTTAGGGGAGGCAGCATACATATTGTGCATTCGGATCTATAGAGATAGATCCAAGAGGCTAATTGGATTAAGCCAAAGTACATACATTGACAAGGTGTTGAAAAGGTTCAACATGCATGATTCCAAGAAAGGTTTCTTGCCCATGTCACATGGCATTAATCTTAGCAAGAATCAGTGTCCTCGGACACATGATGAGCGGAATAAGATGGTATGGTTCCATATGCTTCGGCAATTGGATCCATCATGTATGTCATGCTTTGTACACGCCCGGATGTCTCGTACGCTTTGAGTGCTACGAGCGGATACGATCGAGATCCAGGTGAAGGTCACTGGATGCCAGTAAAGAATATCCTTAAGTACTTGAGAAGAACTAAGGATATGTTCCTAGTCTATGGAGGTGAAGAAGAGCTCGTTGTAAGTGGTTACACCGATGCTAGCTTCCAAACAGACAAGGATGATTATAGATCGCAATCTGGGTTCGTGTTTTGCCTGAACGGAGGCGCGATCAGTGGAAGAGTTTCAAGCGGGATACGTTGCTGATTCTACAACGGAGACCGAGTACATTGCTGCTTCGGAAGCTGCAAAGGAGGCTGTTTGGATCAAGAAATTCATTTCGAGCTTGGTGTAATGACTAGTGCGGCGGTCCAATGTCTCTCTATTGTGATAATAGTGGAGCCATTGCGCAAGCCAAGGAGCCAAGGTCACATCAGAAGTCCAAACACATACTTCGGTGATATCATCTCATCCGCGAGATAGTGGACAGAGGTGATGTCAAGATATGCAAAGTGCACACGGATCTCAACATAGCCGATCCGCCGACAAAACCTCGCCTCAGCCGAAACATGAGGCGCACACAAGAGCAATGGGTATTAGATACTTACATGATTGACTCTAGTGCAAGTGGGAGATTGTTAGTGATATGCCCTAGAGGCAACATGGAGATGTTGGATATCACGTCAATGTTTATGTATAAATGAATAAAGTGTTATTCAGTTCCATGAAATAGACATCTTGTATTGATCAATAAGTACGTGACTTATTTATGAGACTCTATATGTATGAATCTATTTCTAAATGATCCCCGATCATATATCATATTATTGGAACAAATATGATTCTAAGATCGGCATGTTTATTGATTGATGATCATGTCTCATAGATCATGGGTATGGAGATACCAAATCAATAAACATGGACATATGTGTTAGAGAACACATTGTCGGATAGACCCACCATGAGACACTACAGAATCAATGTGCCATTAGTTGGTCTCGGGTAGTGTTGGTACAAAGTCCTTAGACCGAGATCACCATGGATTCCAACATGTGTAGTAGCCTACTTTGGGACTACCAAACACTATTTAAATGCGGGTAGTTATAAAGGTAGTTTTCGGGTTTGCTATGAAACATGGAGTGGGATGTGAGTGATCAAGATGGAATTTGCCCCTCCTTTGGAGAGATATCTCTGGGCCCCTTGAGGTAATGGATTATGGAAATGCATGGCCATGCTAAGTTGATTGAGGAGTCAATCAACGGACATGATAATCCAATACGGTTCGAGTGAATGGTTAAGCTATTGAAGGGATGGCACACATCTTGCCTATAGCTTAAGCGGTATCGTGAGGCAAAGGGATTTGTGTACACATTACAGTTCGAGCCGATATTATTCTTGTATACTATGGTGTCAATATGTGCTGCTAGGCGCCGCGTTGTGGTCGGCTGAGTTGGACTCGAGCCGACGATCGGCCAAGTTAGACTATAGCCGAAACCGAGTATACCCGAACCTACAGGGTCGCACGCTTAAGGGGATAGAATAGATATTCGAGTTGGACTCGGATACGGCTCGATCGGATAGGGATCCGATCGGATAGTGTCCTATGGGCTTACGACGTATGGGCGGCCAACTCTATGAGATACGGATGAGATCCAATTCAAAATAGAGTCCTAATCGGCCACTAGTCCCAGTCGGCCAACTCTATATAAAGGAGGGAGGGGTGGAGAGCTGCGACACGTCAATTGCATCGCGTGCAACGAAGTCGCCGAGATTAATCTCCACGGAAACCCTCCCCACTTTCGAGCCAAACCTTAGCCTTGCATCGCGTGCTAGCACACGGGTGTTCGGCGTTCGTCCCCGGACGTGTGGATACCGGTAGAGGCGCTGCTACGTTGCGCGCGTTGATCGGCTTCGGATCGGCTACGCGCTGCGAATCGGCGATTGGCGAATCGGCCGTCCCGGGCATCGGTGTCGGCTTGCGAGAATCGGCTACTTGTTCCGGATCGGATAGCCCCGATTGGTTGTTTCGCCGCACACCCAATCGGTAACGATCTATCGGCCCTTACTTGCAAGTGTTCCC